>CANUEX010167305.1:0-335947 GCA_948099535.1 Jatropha multifida | reverse complement strand
AGAGCCAGCATGGATGCTGGCGAAAGGTGCAGCCGGGACAGGGAAAGTCCCGTCTGCACCGGTCCGTCAGGCTGACGAGTGAAGTGAAGGCACCGCGTCAGCGGCGCGAGGACCGCCAGCCCCAGAGCGGCACCAGACTGCGTTATCACCACATGCTAAACTGATAAGCGCTAAACGCTTTAACAGGCCCCATCATTCAAGCCCGGCTGGACTCCACCAGCATGCGCGTATAGGGCATCTGCGCACCATTCCCCACCAGGGTTTCCACATCTAATGTTTCTAACAGCTTGCCATGCTGCATCACCGCCACTCGATGACATAGATGTGCCACGACGCCCAGGTCGTGCGTCACCATCATGTAGGTCAGGTTCTCCTGCTGCTGCAAGTCACTTAACAAGTTCAGAATCTCTGCCTGCACGGAGACATCGAGCGCGGAGGTGGGCTCATCCAGCAACAGCACTCGTGGTTCGAGAATCAACGCACGGGCTATGGCCACACGCTGGCGCTGACCGCCTGAAAGCTGATGCGGATAGCGGGTTTGCCAGGCACGATTGAGTCCAACCTTTTCCAACATAGCAATCACGCGTTGCGAACGTTGTCCGATACCGTGAATGTGCAACGGCTCTTCCAGGATGTCGCCAATGGTGTGGCGCGGATGCAGCGAGCCATAAGGATCCTGGAACACCATCTGCACCTGGCGGCAGAGGGCACGGTCAATACGATGCTCCCGTTTTCGTCCTGCAATCGCGAGCTCGCCGTCCCAATGGGTAAACAGCCCGGCAAGACATTTCAGCACCGTGGTTTTCCCCGATCCAGACTCGCCGACCAGGCCAAAAATTTCTCCTTCACGCACCGACAAATTGACGTCATACAGCACCTGGTTGCGCTGCTCGTCCTCGCCAAAGCTAAGGTTAAGGTGACTCACACGGATCATCTCGGTCATGCTCTCTCCTTAAGGTTGTAACCAGCTGGCCTGGCGCTGTAACACCGGTAATCGCGAGCGGCGTGCGTCCATATCCGGCAGCGAGGCCAGTAATCCCTGGGTATAAGGATGCTTGGCATGATCGAGCTGATCAGCGGCCAGCGATTCGACCACGCGGCCGGCATACATCACCAACACGCGATCGCAAAAACGTCGCACCAGATTGAGGTCGTGACTGATAAAGATCAGGCCCAGCCCGCGCTGCTGCACCAACTCATCCAGCAGCGTCAACACCTGCAACCGGACCGACACATCCAGCGCCGAGGTCGGCTCATCGGCGATCAGCAACTCGGGGTCAGTGATCAGCATCATGGCGATCATCACGCGCTGGCCTTGACCGCCTGAGATCTCGTGCGGATAACATTGGTACACACGCTGTGGATCGCGAATCTGTACCACCTCCAGCATCTCCAGCGCCCGCTGGCGTGCCACCTCGCGCTGCCCCGGATGGTGACTGCGCCAGGCTTCGGCAATTTGCTCACCCACGCGTACCACAGGATTCAGTGAGTATTTAGGGTCTTGCATGATCATCGAAATACGTTTGCCGCGCACGGCACGCATTTGTGCAGGCGAAGCGCGTAGCAGATCGACATCCGCAAACTGCATGCGCTGTGCGGTCACTTGCGCGCTGCGCGGGTGCAGTTGCAACAGCGCCCGGCCGACCGTGGACTTGCCTGAGCCTGACTCACCGACAATTGCCAGCTTCTCTTTGCCTAACTGGAAGGAGATGCCACGCACCGCTGGCGTCATCTGGCGGCCATTGACGAAATTAACCTGAAGGTCCTGCACATCGAGCAGGGGAACAGCGCTATTCGCTACGGGGATCGAGGATGTCACGTAAGCCATCTCCTAAGAAATTAAACGCCAGACTGTTGATCAAAATCGCTAATCCCGGCACGGTCACTACCCACCAGCACTCCAGCATGTAAGTGCGGCCACTGGCGATCATCGCGCCCCATTCAGGATCGGGCGGCTGCGCACCCAAGCCAAGAAAACCGAGTCCGGCGGCGGTGAGAATAATGCCGGCCATGTTCATGGTGATGCGGATGATCACCGAGGGCAGACACAGCGGCACGATGTGTTTCCACAAAATGCGCAGAGAAGAGGCACCTTGCAGGCGCACGGCAGAGACAAAGTCCGCCTGACGCAGCGACAGCGCTTCCGCGCGCGCCAGGCGAGCAATCGGCGGCCAGGCGGTGAGGGTGATGGCCATCACCACATGTTCCAGGCCGGGACCCAGCGCCGCGACAAACGCCAACGCCAGCACCAGACTCGGGAACGAGATGAAGATATCGGTGACGCGCATTAATACGCTGTCCACTTTGCCGCCGAAGTAGCCGGCAGTCACACCCAACAGCAGGCCTAATGGCCCGACGGTGATCGACACCAGCATGACGATGTACAAAGTAATGCGCGCCCCCCACACCAGACGACTGAAGATGTCGCGTCCAAACTCATCGGTGCCAAACCAGTGCTGTGCGTTTGGCGGCGTGAGTGCGTTATTCAAATCCTGAATCAGTGGATGGTAGGGGGCGATCCACGGTGCAAACAGCGCCACGATCAGCAGCAGTAAAATGATGCCCCCACCGATGGCCGTGAGGGGATTGCAGGCCATTTGCCATAGGAAATGGCCGATACGCGAGAGAGTACGGCGACAGCGTGCCACGCGTTCGCGCGTGGTGCTGGCATGAAGCAGATCGAGAGAAACAGTCATACTTTGGTCCTCGGATCGAATACCTGATAAAGCAGGTCAGAGAGCAGGTTAAGCAGCACGAAAATCAGGCCGACCACCAATACGCAGCCCATCACCGCATTCATATCGCCGAGCATCAGGCTGCCCGTGAGATAAGAGCCAAAACCGGGCCAGGAAAACACGGTTTCAATCAATACCGCGCCTTCAAGCAGGGATCCATACGCCAGCGCCACCACCGTCAGCAGCTGCACCAGAATATTGCGGAAGGCGTGTTGCCAAATCACCTGCCACTCCGTCAGGCCTTTCACCCGCGCGGTCAAAATGAATTCCTGCGACAGCTGCGCCAGCATAAAGCTGCGCGTCATACGGCTGATGTAGGCCAGTGAATGGAAGCCCAACAAAGAAGCGGGAAGGATCAGATGATTGAGTGCGTTGCTAAACACCGTGAGATTGCCTGCCAGCAGCGCATCGATCAGCAACAATCCAGTGCGACGCGGCACAATGCCATCGAGACTGAAATCAACCCGACCGGCACCGCCGACCCAACCCAGATGCGCGTAGAACAGCAGTAAACCGATCATACCGACCCAGAAAATTGGCGTGGAGTAGCCGGCCAGACTGATGATGCGCACCAGATAATCCACCACGCTGTTACGCCGTGCAGCAGCCCACACGCCCAGCGGCACGCCCAGACCGGTGCCGAGCAGAATGGCGAGTGTGGCCAGTTCAACGGTGGCTGGGAACACACGCAGAATATCGTTGATCACCGGCTGTCCGGTGAGCAGCGCCAGCCCAAGATTGCCGTGCAGCAAGCCTTGCAGATAAATCCAGAACTGCACCCACAACGGTTTATCAAAACCCAGCTGGTGATAAACCTGCTGATAGGTGGCGTGATCGGCATCCGGTCCGACAATGGCCAGCACCGGATCCAGCGGCATCACGCGGCCAATAAAGAAAGTGAGTAGCAACAGGCCGAACAGCGTGATTGCGACCTGCAATACACGGCTACGCGCTCGCCGCCAGTGACGTTTGGTTAAGGTCATTGGGCACCTCCAGCCAGGCTGTCTGGCGTTTTCCACACATCGCGCAGGAAGGTGGTGGCGGAAGGGTGCGGCACATAATCCTGCACGCGATTGTTCACCACCACCGAATCGGTCATTTGAGAAATCGGCATCAGAGCCGGAATCAACTGGTCATAACGTCGTTGAATGGCAAAATAATCCTGCTGCTGCTTTTGTGTATCTCGTTCCAGCAGCGCCTGATCGATCATCTTGTTGAGCTGGGCATCGTAGAAACCGGTGCGCCAGCCTTGAAAATTCGTCAGCCGGGCACTGTCAGCATTATTCGGGTTGTACACCAGCGAACGCAGACTAGAGTGCGGGTGCGGTTCTACACCGCTGCCACCTCGACCGACCAGTAAATTGAACTGGCGTTCGCGCATTGCGCCATAAATCTGGTTACCGGTGCCGGTGATGATTTTGGCGCGAATGCCTGCCTGCATCAGTGTCGATTGAATGGCGATGGCGATGTTCAGGAAGGGTTGGTCGGCTAACACGCGCAAGGTGGTGTCGAAGCCATTAGGGTAGCCCGCAGCCGCCAGCAACGCTTTGGCGCGTGGCACATCGAGTCGATAGCCGGGATCGGGCAGTGTTTCAGGCATACCAGACTGGATCGGACGCTGATGCAAGGTGCCATAACCGGCCATCAGGGTTTTATTGATGCCCTGATAATCGACTAAGTAGCGCACGGCTTCGCGCACTTGCGGGTTGGCGAAGTGGTCATCCTTCATGCTCATTGCCAGGTAATAGAGGGTGCCTTTCTGCACCGCATCAATGCTGAGATCGGGATCGTGGCGCAGCGCCTGCACATCAGGAATGGCCATGTTACTGGCGATGTCGATATCCCCTTTTTGCATCATCAAACGCAGGGTTTGTGACTCCTGCAAATGGCGGAACACCACGCGGGTTAATCTGGCAGCGCCCCGCCAGTAATTTTCATCCCTGTTCATGCGCAATACATCTTTGGCCTGCCACACATCAAGACGAAACGGGCCTGAACCGGCTTCGTGCGTGGTTAACCAGCGGTTGCCCCAGTCATTATTGACCGCATGTGCCTGCACCGTTTTGCTGTCCAGTACCACCATGCTGCCGAGTGCGGCCAGGGAATAGAGCACCAGCTGCGGATCGTTAGGCTTAGGCAACTGGATCACCACCGTGTGGGCATCGGGGGCAGTGATCATCTGATCCACATTGTCTTTGCTAAAGCCGTACGATTTCCACACTGAAGCTTGTGCCAGATTAAGATGCAGCACCCGACGCATTGACCAAATCACGTCCTCGCTCGTCAGCGGGTGACCGGAATGGAAATGCACGCCGTCGCGCAGATGGAAAGTGAGTTGGCGATGATCGGCGCTGATCTCCCAACGTTCCGCCAGAGCAGGGCGCACGTGGGTGAGCTGGCGCGGGTCCAACTCGACGAGCCCATCATAAAGATTGACCACAATGCCCACCACTTCATTGCCGGTCATGGCAGCGGGATCGAGCGTCAATAGGTTGTTCATGTTCATGCCCACGATCAGCTGGTCGTCTGGCGTGGCGGCCAGCAGCGACGGGCTACCCGTGAGCAGCAGCAGCGTGGCACACCACGCTCTGCAATAACGAGAAATGTTCATAAGCAAAGTCCAGCAGGTCAGAGGTTTATAGTTGTTTGCCGTACTGCTTGTGTTCGACGCTTACCAGCGATTCACCGTATGCGTTTCAATCCAGCTGAAATTGATGTCCTCCCCGAGTCCAGGCCGCGTGGGTAGATGCACAAAGCCCTGGTCATCCATCGGATCGACCAGGCTGTTGAGATAGGCGGGCGGTTGTTCGTAATCGAGGAAAGGGTGCAGCAGTCCGCGCTCATACCAGCGGCAGTTACGAATCGCACCCACCACCGCGATGCTGGCCGCACCGTTGCCATGGACTTCACAATCCATACCGAAGGCTTCGGCCAGGCTGGCCACTTTCAGGGTGGCAGAGATGCCACCGACACCGTTGGCCCCGGCCCGCAGGATGTCACAGGCTCCTGCACGCACCCAATCGGCACGGCTGTGGTGTTTGCCGCCGAGACTCTCCGGCCCAAGGACGTCAATGCTGAGGTTTTCCGCCAGCCAGGCATAGGAGGCCATGCTTTCCTCTTCCATCGGCTCTTCAAACCAGGCGAAGTTAAGCTTCTCCAGTGCTTTACCGATGGTGAGGGCCTCGCTGCGACTGTACCAGTGGTAGCCGTCCAGCATCAGGGCGATATCCGGACCTACCGCTTCGCGTACCGCGGCACAGGCTTTGATATCCATCGCGGTGCTGGGGGCAAATGAAACCGGCGGCATCCAGGTATGCAGTTTGATGGCTTGATAACCGCGTGCTACCAACTTCTCGGCAAACTGGGCGTACTCGTCCGGCGTTGAGAGGCCACCTTCAAGCTCATCGCCACACATGGTGCTGCCGTAAGCGGGGATTTTCTCGCGATAGCCGCCCAGCAGCTTATGCACCGGCTGTTTAAGTTTGCGGCCAATCAAATCCCACAGCGCTTGTTCCACGGCGGAGAGCGCTCGTTCGGTGAGCTGATGTGCGCTGCCGCGCTGCCAGTGCACCAGATCCTGCCACAGACGTTCACGATCAAAGGCGTTTTGCCCGATCAGCACCTTACGGAAGAAGGCGTTGACCACATGCGGCCGTATGACTTCTGCTGGCGCAAAGGCGTAACCACAATCGCCGTCTTCGCTGGTCAGGGTGAGCAGCGCCATTTGTGCATCGGTTTCTGCACCGGGATGGGAGTGCCCGGCGCTGTCGGAAACACGGCGCGTTGGGTAGGTAAAAAGAGTGACATCAATGGCGCTGATCTTCACGGTATGGCCTCCAGAACGATTTCCATGCTCAGGCTGAGCGTTATCTAAAAATTAAAACGGCGTTTCATTTCGTAATTTAGCCTTCACATTTTGTTTACGCATTAGCCAAAATGCGGGAAGAGCAGCCGATTAATTGGGCAGTTGCATGGCTTGCTGTGAGCATATTCACGGATGCGGGACGTTTTGTGAGCGATGGCACAGTGATGTGATGCGTCAACGGATGTAAAAAAATGTGTCTCAGGGGCTTTTCATTTCGCGTCTGCCAGGTAATAGTGACGCCGCGAAATTTTAATAATAATCATTATCATTTGTATGGGTAGACATAATGAAAAAATGGCTGTTAGCGCTGGGGTTACTGGCTGTGGCGGATTCCGCTTCGGCAAAAATCATCACTGACATTGCAGGACGTCAGGTTGAAGTTAAAGAGGAATCGAAACGCATTATTTTGGGCGAAGGGCGCCAGATGTATCTGTTGGCGGCTTTCGATACTGCTGCACCGTTCCATCGCGTGGTGGGCTGGCGTGATGACTTCCATAAGGCCGACTATGACGGTTATATGGCCTATGAGAAAAAGTATCCGGAAATTAAAAAGCTGCCGACCTTCGGTGGTGCAAAAGACGGCACCTTCAACGTTGAGCAAGCCCTGACGTTAAAACCGGATCTGGTGCTGATGAATCTGGAATCCAAAGCGGCGACGGATGAAGGCAAGTTGATTGAGAAGTTGCAGGCGGTTGGCGTACCGGTGGTGTTTATCGACTTCCGTGAGAAACCGATGGAGCACGCCGAGAAGAGCATCCGCATCATGGGCGAACTGGTCAATAACCCGCAGCGTGCTGAAGAGATCGTGGCTTTCCGCCGTACGCAGATCGAAAAGGTGACCGATCGCCTGAAAAACTTCGCGGGTCCGCGTCCGAAAGTGATGATCGATCGTGCGGGCGGGTATACCGACGAATGCTGCATGTCGTTTGGAAACGAGAACTTTGGTCAGATGGTGGAACTCTCTGGCGGCAGCAATATCGCTAAAGATCTGATTCCAGGGACGTTCGGTACTCTCAACCCAGAGCAAATCATTGCCAGCCGCCCGGATGTGGTGGTGGTGACGGGCGCAAACTGGAAGAACTACAACACCGTGGGTAAATGGGTGGGCGTGGGTCCTGGTGCTGATACACAAGAAGCCACGGCACGTCTGAAGTTGCTGATGATGCGCGATGCGTTTAAAACTTTGCCAGTAGCGCATAACGGTAATGCGCACGCTATCTGGCATCAGTTCTACGACAGCCCGTATCAGTTTGTCGCGATTCAGGCACTGGCCAAGTGGCTGCATCCGGACCTGTTCAAAGATCTCGATCCTGACGCCACCTTCCGCGAGTTCCATGAGAAGTTTCTGCCACTGCCTTATCAGCCAGGTTACTGGGTGACACTGCCGGCTGAGAAATCATAATTTAGGCTATTTGCGGCAATAACGAGCATTACTCTTCATCTTTACTAATATTTTACAGGCGCCTGGCGGCGATTTCGGGGAAGCGAAATCGCCGCCATCGCCTGAATAATAAACGTAATAGGGAGAGTGAAATGTTGTATACCTCGGGACGTTCAGCGTTTGCTGTAGGGCTTTATGCTCTGCTGGAGCCGCTGCCGCTGGGCTTTTTTGTCGCTGCCTGGCTGTTCGATATTATCTATCTGCAAACCTTCGTCATCATGTGGACCAAATCAGCCAGTTGGTTGATTGCGATGGGTCTGGTGCTGGCGATCCTGCCAAGATTAATCAGTCTTGTTTACTTATTTCGCGGCCCTTATCCCAGTGAGAAGCTTCATTTCTGGCTGTCACTGCTGGCTATCCTCGTGGCTATCGCGAATGCCTTTATTCACAGTCGCGATGCTTACGCGGTGGTGCCACTTGGCGTCACACTCTCTACGGTGGTGGTGGCCTTACTGCTGGTCGCTAATCTGCAGCTCGCGCTGCGCGGACGCAGCACGTCAGGAGGTCGCGAATGAAGAAGATTCTTGGTGCAGTGACCCTGACAATGGTTCTGAGCGCCTGTGACGATGGTGCGTTGATCGATCCGCAAAAGCAAATTGGCCCCAATCCTGAGCTGCCGCAAGCACAAAACTTCTTTATGCCGCCGATGCAGGTGCCAGAAGCCATACCGTGGAAAGCGGGTGAAATGCCGAAGGTCGCGCAGGGGCTGAAAATTGAAAAGATCGCCGACAATTTGCAGCATCCCCGCCAGGTGCTGGTCCTTCCTAATAATGATGTGCTGGTCGCCGAATCCAACGGTACGCCGAAGCCGACCACGGCACCTAAAGATCTCATCACCGGTATGGTGAAAAATGCATCGGGTAAAGGCGGGGCTGGCGGAAACCGAATTACGCTTCTACGTAACGTGAACGGCAAATGGAAGCAACATCGTTTCATCGACAATCTTACCGCCCCCTTTGGCATGCAGCTGGTCGGAAACACGCTGTATGTCGCGAATGCCGATAGTCTGGTGAAGTTCCCGTATCAAACCGGGCAAACCGAAATTCACACTCCGCCGGTGGAAGTCACTGAGTTGCCTGGCGGGCCGATCAATCACCATTGGACCAAATCGCTGGTCGCCAGCCCCGATGGCAGCAAGCTGTATGTCGGCGTGGGGTCTAACAGTAATGTCAGTGAGAATGGCATTGGCGAAGAGTATCGTCGTGCGGCGGTACTGGAAGTGGATGCAGCCAGCGGAGCCAGTCGCATTTATGCCAGCGGTCTGCGCAATCCAACCGGTCTGCAATGGGAACCGCAAAGCGGCAAGCTGTGGGTGATTGTCAACGAGCGAGACGAAATCGGCTCAGACCTGGTGCCAGATTACATGACATCAGTGCAGGAGAAAGGCTTTTACGGCTGGCCTTACAGCTATTATGGCCAACATATCGATGTGCGAGCGCAGCCACAGCGTCCCGATTTAGTCGAGAAGGCCATCAAGCCGGACTACGCGCTCAGCTCGCATGTGGCACCGCTTGGCTTGCTGTTCTATGGCGCAGATAACATGCCGCAGTATCGCGGAGGGGCATTTATCAGTGAGCACGGCAGTTGGAATCGTACGCCATTGAATGGGTACCAGGTGGTGTGGGTGAAATTCGAAAACGGGAAACCGGTTGGACAGCCGCAGCCAGTCGTCACGGGATTCCTGACCGATGACCAAAAACAGGTACGAGGTTTGCCGGTCGGCCTGGCTTCAGACCAGCAGGGCGGTGTGCTGATCGCGGATGATGCCGGTAATGCCATCTGGCGTGTCAGTTCGGCAAACTGATTATCGCAGGCAATAAAAAAGGATTTGGCTATCACGCCAAATCCTTTTTTTATGTTCGCTAACTGGCTGGTAACCGCGCTGCGAACGGGGTGCTCAGCACTCCTCACAAAGCAAATCATAAAATGTGCGGGGGAATATTTCAAGTTTCGCAAAAATACTGTATGGTTATACAGGTGTTGGGTGGCGAGCGCAGTCTCATTGTTTTCTGATGACTCCCAGGGGCGCGGATTGTCAAATCCCGGCAGGTTTCAGGTGGTGCTGGCCTGTGGCTTCCACAATGAGTGGCGCTCAGCACTCCTCACAGCTGTGCTCAGGCCATCGGCGGGTGGAGTCAAAGCCCCGACGGCTGAAAGGCGCGCTCCTGTCAGAGGAGAAGGAAAGTGATGGAACTTGTTCGGTTACTCCTGGACCTGGTCCGGGTGATCCTGCAAATCATCGTTGCCCTTTTGCAACTGACCGGTCAGGCACATTGACCGGAACTTGAAGCAAGGCGGAGCTCACCCCTCCGCCTTTTTTCGTTCTTTGCCAACAGTGATAATTTCGCCATATCAGTCGTTTCCTTGCGGTACTAAATTCTCTTTGCCAAACCGTGAAAATGTGATTATCAGCATAGCTAACTTATGTTATGAATTTAGCCTTAGAAAAATATAATCAGGTAAAGGTTTTATGTCGTCGCAAAAGTTATCCCATAACGTTAAACGCATTCATTCATCAGCCATTCGCGATTTATTGAAACACAGCAAAATGGAAGGGGTGATTTCACTCGGTGGTGGTATCCCGAATCCCGATCTGTTTGATACCGAAGGTCTGCGCATTGCCATGGACCGTGCGCTAACCCAGGATGGGCACAATGCGTTTCAGTATGGCTTGAGTGAAGGGGATCCACTGTTACGTGAAGCGATCTGCCGCATTTCAGCCGATCGTGGTATCGATTGCACACCGGACGACGTTGTGGTCACTTCCGGGTCACAGCAATCACTGGATATCCTTGCGCGCGCGCTGATTAACCCAGGCGACGTGGTGGTGGTGGAGCGTCCGACTTATCTCGCCGCGTTACAGGTCTTCCAGTTGGCTGATGCGCAATTTAAGTCTGTGGGTACCGATGGCGAAGGCATGATCGTTGACGAGTTGGCAGAACTGGTCAAACAGACGCCAATCAAAGCCGTGTATATCGTTCCGACCTTTGGCAACCCAAGCGGTGTGACCTTATCAGAAGCGCGCCGTCAGCAGCTGGTTGCACTGGCGAAACAGTATGATTTCCTGATTTTTGAAGACGATCCCTACAGCGAGATCAACTTCACCGACCAGACATTCCGCCCATTGAAATCCCATGCGCAAGCCATGGGTGCCAGTGAGAATGTCATTTATACCTCGACCTTCTCCAAAATTCTGGCACCGGGTGCACGTGTTGGCTGGATTACCATGCCGGGTTGGTTGAAATCATCGGTGGTGAACCTGAAGCAGGCGACGGATCTGCACACCAGTGCCTTGTCACAATCCCTGACGCGTCATTATCTGGAAACCGGTCGCTTGCCGGAGCAGATTCGCTTGATCCGCGCGGCCTATAAGCAGAAGTGCGATGCACTGTGTGCAGCACTGGAGACGGAGTTGGGGGATAAGCTGCACTTCTATCGCCCGCTGGGTGGCATGTTCCTGTGGGCAACCTTCAAAGAAGCCTTCAACACCACCGAATGGCTGAAAACCACGTTGAGCAATGGTGTGGTGTATGTTCCCGGTGAGTTTTTCTACTGTGATAATCCGGATACTTCTACTCTGCGTATTTCGTATGCTTCAGTATCGGAAACCAATTTAGCTCTCGCAGCACAGCGTTTAAAAGCTTCGTTACCGCAGTAATCACCTGAAAGCCCTTGGTGACAAGGGCTCATGCTAGCCGTTGGCGCTGTCCAGCGGCCAGGATTCAAACAGGTAACCATCAAAATAGATGTCATCGACGTCTGAAAATTCCAGCAAGCGCTGTTTTACATTCTCCAGATGCTGCCACATGGCCTGCTTGGCGGCGCGTGCATCTTTCTTAATCAGCGTGGCGAGGATCTTCTTGTGGTCGTCCAGCCACTGTTTGCGGTAATGGGTGTTGACCAGATGACGATGCAGCTGGCTCCACATCACATTGTCTTCACGCCACTGCCAGGACTGCTTAAACAGTTCGACCAACATGCTGTTGTGGGTGGCTTCGGCAATCGCTAAGTGGAAATTACGATCGCCGTTCTCGCTTTCGTTGACTGCGCCAGAAGCGAGTTCTTTCTCTTCCAGTTCCAGCGCCTGTCGCATCTTAATGATGTCTTCACGGGTTGCCTGCAGCGCGGCAAACTCAGCAATATTGCTCTCCAGAAGCTGACGCGCCTGCAGCATTTCAAACGGCCCGGCATCATTGCAGGCCGCCTGCGCTGCTGCTCGCGGTGTAGGACTGTCATTCACAACATAAATGCCTGCACCCCGGCGCACCTCAATCAAGCCTTCCAGTTCCAGCATAATCAGAGCCTCACGCACCAGCGTACGCGTGACATCCAGCAGCGCAGCCAGTTCACGCTCAGGCGGCAACCGTTCGCCCACGGCATACTGCTTTTGCGTAATCATGTTACGCAACATTTCCCCCACTTCCTGATAAGGGCGCTGTGCTGATGCTTGTGTTTTCATGAGCTCTTTTCTGCTGATTAAGAAGTTTACGACCACTGACGCTGCCATCAATTGCGCCCTGCACTATAGCACAGGGCGGCATTTTCAACGTGGATTGAGGGCAAAGTAGCGCTGTGCGTTGTTAAAGCAAATATCTTGCAGCATGCTGCCAAGTACGGCTTCATCGTGCGGCACAATGCCATCCTGCACCCATTGACCGAGCAGGTTGCACAGAATACGGCGGAAGTATTCGTGACGTGTGTAAGAGAGAAAGCTGCGTGAATCGGTCAGCATCCCGACAAACTGGCTGAGCAAGCCGATTTGAGACAGTTGCTCCAACTGGCGCAGCATGCCATCGCGCTGATCGTTGAACCACCAGCCGGAACCAAACTGCACTTTTCCGGCGATGCCCGCACCCTGGAAGTTACCTGCCATCGTCGCCAGCACTTCGTTGTCACGCGGATTGAGGCAATACAGAATGGTCTTTGGCAGTTGATCGTTAACATCCATTGCATCCAGCAGGCGCGAGAGCGGCAAAGCAATATTGTTATCGCCAATGGAGTCAAAACCGCTGTCGGCACCGAGCAAACGGAACAGGCGAGTGCTGTTATTGCGAATGGCACCGATGTGTAACTGCATCACCCAATCACGTCGTGCATACTCGGAACCCAACCAGACCAGCACCGCGCTGCTAAACTGCGCGATTTCCAGTTCGCTTAGCGTGTCGCCGTTGCGGCGTTTCGCCAGAATGGCGTCCAACACGCTATCGTCGGGAACAGGTGCAAAGCGCAGCACTTCAATCCCGTGATCCGCTGCACGACAGCCATGGGCAGAGAAGTGATCTAAACGGCGCAACAGCGCGGTGCGCAACGCATCAAAGTCGGTGATCGCTACATCCGCTGCTGCCTCCAGCCGTCCCAGGTATTCAACAAAGCCGTCAAGCTCAATCTTGAACACCTTATCCGGGCGCCAGCTTGGCGCAACGTCGATGTCAAAGCTGCTATCTTCAGCAATCTGACGATGATATTGCAGCGAATCAACCGGATCATCGGTGGTGCCAACCATACGTACATTCATTTGACGCATAATGCCGCGTGCAGAAAATGCCGGGGTTGCCAGTTTCTCGGCGCATTCGTCCCATACGCGTTGTGCGGTGTCCGGCCCAAATAACGTATTGGTGATGCCGAATGGGCGACGCAGCTCCAGATGCGTCCAATGGTAGAGCGGATTGCCCAGCGTTTTGGGCACGGTGTGGGCCCACGCGAGATATTTATCGTAATCGCTCGTAGATTTACCGGTGATCAGCGATTCATCCACGCCCGCAGCACGCAAGGCGCGCCATTTGTAATGGTCACCTTCCAGCCAAATCTGACCGAGGTTTGCGAACTTACGATCCTCGGCGATCTCCTGCGGGTTGAGATGACAGTGATAATCGTAGATCGGCATATCGGCGGCAAAGTCATGGTACAAACGACGCGCAACGTCGCTTTGCAGCAGGAAATCGTCATCCATAAAAAGCTTCATTTCGGCTCCTGATTCAGGGATGCAACGGCGGCGCGGGCACCATGCTGGCAAAGTTGCGCGTACACCTGTTGAAGATGGCTGACGAAGCCCGGATTAGCGGGCAAATCGTCTCCAAAAATGGTTCTTACGGCAAGCAGGGCGCTAACACGGGCATCGCCTTCTGGCGTGTGCTGGTTGATGTCTTTTAGCGTAGCAATTAATGGGTCAACCACATCAAATGCTTCACCTCGTTCATTTTGTCCGAGTACGTAACGCATCCAGCCAGCAATGCCCAGCATCAAGTGGCGATAGTCACTGCCCTGCAGCAAGTGATAGCGCACGGAATCGAGCCAGCGCTGTGGCAGCTTCTGACTTCCATCCATCGCAATCTGTTGCGTCCGGTGGCGCAGCGAAGGGTTGCTAAAACGCTCAATCAACTGGCTGGCATAGGCGTGCAGATCGATCCCCTCAGGCATCGACAGCGTAGGTGCCTGCTCTTGCATCATCAGTGCCAATGCCGCCTGGCGATAGGTCGGGAGTTGCATGGTGTCAGCGATGGTTTCACAGCCACCCAAATACCCGAGGTAGGCAAGAAATGAGTGACTGCCGTTGAGCATCCGCAGTTTCATCATTTCAAATGGCGCAACGTCGGTCACAAACTGCGCGCCAACGCGATCCCATTCCGGGCGACCGTTGACAAACTTATCTTCGATCACCCATTGGCGAAACGGCTCACAGGCCACGCCACAGGGATCGTCTACTCCCAGTAGCGCACGAATTTCCTGTTGAGTTTCGTCGGTCACTGCGGGAACAATGCGGTCAACCATGCTGCTGGGGAAGGTGACGTTCTCATCAATCCAATGCGCCAGTGCCGCATCGCGCAACTGCGCCAGGCCCACCACAGCGGCGCGCGCTACATGGCCGTTATCACGCAGGTTGTCGCAGGAGAGCACCGTAAACGGCCCAACACCGCGTTCACGACGAACACGTAATGCTTCGACGATAAAACCAATGGCGGATTTCGGCGTCGTGGGGTGCGCAATATCATGTTGTATCAACGTATTGTCAGCATCCAGCTCACCGTTGGCACCTTGAGTGCAATAGCCTTTTTCCGTCACCGTCAATGAAACGATAGCGGTTTCCGGACGAGCCAGCGCGTCGATAATGCTGTCGTGTCCATCCAGTGCAGGGTGCAAGGCTTCTTTGATGGCCGCAACGAGGTGAACATCGTTCTGCTCGGCACCTTTTTCCGTCACGCTGTAGAGCAGATCTTGCTGGCGCAGTTGTTCGACCAACAGTTTGCCGCTCGCCGACATCAGGTTGACCTCACAAATGCCCCAGTCAGTGTTGCTGATTTCAAGCAGATGATGCAGATACAACGCCTGATGCGCGCGATGAAAGGCGCCACAGCCGATATGCACAATACGCGGCACCAGCCGCTGATGATTCCAGGCGGGGCGGGTGACGTTTAGCTCGCCATTGGCAAGGTTGTGTTCCATGTAAACTCCATTCGACCCGATGCGCATAAATGCGCACCCTACATCGGACCGATGCATGTTAGGGAGAGGCCCCATATGGCCTACCGGTGGATTTTGGGGGGGATGTCCCCTACAGCCTACCGATGGATAATAGGGTCGCCATTTATGGCGACCACGACGGCGCTAAGCTTTCAGAAATAAGCGCGATGGATCGCCAGCTCCACACCGCGAATTTCCGCCAATCCTTTAAGGCGACCAATGGCGGAATAGCCGGGGTTAGTTTTCTTTCTCAAGTCGTCGAGCATCTGGTGACCATGATCAGGGCGCATCGGAATCAAATCCTCCTGACCGGCCGCTTTACGGCGATGTTCTTCTTCAGCAATCGCTTTGATCACCGCGAACATGTCGACATCGCCGCCCAAATGCGCCGCCTCGTGGAAGGTGTTTGGATTCTCTTCGCGTTTGGTTGACCGCAAGTGCGCAAAGTAGATACGCGGACCAAAACGTTTCACCATGCCGGCGAGATCGTTTTCAGCTAAGACGCCATAAGAACCGGTGCACATGGTGAACCCATTCGCCGGGCTCGGTACGGTATCGATCATCCACTGTAAGTCTTCTGCATGGGAGACAATACGCGGTAAACCAAGAATCGGACGAGGTGGATCATCCGGGTGAACAGCCATACGAATACCGGCTTCTTCTGCTACCGGAATAATGGCGCGCAGGAAGGTAGCGAAGTTTTCACGTAACTCAGCTTTGCCGATACCGTCATAACGGGCTAATTGCGCACGGAACTGGTCCAGCGTGTAACCTTCTTCTGCACCCGGTAAACCCGCGATGATATTGCGCGTCAGGCGGGTTTTATGCGCTTCGCTCATGGTGGCGAAACGCTCAGCTGCCTGCGCTATTTCAGTGGCGCTGTAATCCTTCTCCGCACCGGGACGTTGCAAAATGTGCAGCTCAAATACGGCAAATTCAATCTGATCGAAACGCAGCGCTTTCGCGCCATCGGGTAACAGATATTCAAGGTCCGTGCGCGTCCAGTCGAGGATCGGCATGAAGTTGTAGCAGACTGTTTTGATACCGCATTGCGCCAGATTTCGCAGAGACTGCTGATAATGGCTGATCCACTTCTGACACTCACCGCTGCCGGTTTTGATCTCTTCGTGAATCGGCACGCTTTCCACCACTGACCAAACCAGACCAGCGGCTTCCACGATGGCTTTACGCTGCATAATTTCGTCCACCGACCATACTTCGCCGTTAGGGATGTGGTGCAGGGCGGTGACGATGCCAGTCGCGCCAGCCTGTCGTGCATCGGCAAGAGAAACGGGATCATTTGGGCCATACCAGCGCCAGGTCTGCTTCATGTTGTTACCTCTTTTGGGTCCTGAAAATGAAACTCAAGACGATTCTTATATTGGTTGACCTATTTATCGGTTAGCGCACTACTTATGACATGGATTGCGCTTTCAGGCCCTAAAATTCGACTCTTTAACGGTGGATGTCAACCTGGTTAGCCATTTTGGTTAACCAGATCACAAATGCGGCATCTGAGTGGCGACCAGATTCAGCATCTGTGGTTCACTCCTGGCGGATGGTTAGAGATGACTCACTGAAGTCGCTCCTCAACAACAAGCAGCAATTCCTGTGCGGCAGCCAGCGATATTTCCGGTTTATCGATGCCCGCGCAAAGATCACAGGATTTGTAAGCTCATGATGTTAATAAAGATTGGAGAACCAGATGAACCGCAGTTTGAATCCAGGGATCGCTGCCGCTGGCAGCAAACGCACCTTCCGCAATTTGCGCTGGTGGGTATTGGTGTTGTTCTTAGCGGGCGTTACCGTCAACTACATCACGCGTAACTCATTGGGCATTCTGGCACCCGAGCTGAAAACCAGCCTGGGCATCACCACTGAACAATATTCATGGATCGTCGGTGCGTTTCAGCTGGCGTATACCTTCTTTCAACCGATTTGCGGCTGGCTGATTGATGTGATCGGTCTCAAAGTCGGCTTCCTGATTTGTGCTTCGGTCTGGGCGGTTGCCTGTCTGTTCCATGCCGGGGCGGCGAACTGGGTGCATCTTGCCATTCTGCGCTTTGTTATGGGTGGCGCGGAAGCTGCGGCAACGCCAGCCAACGCCAAAGTGTTAGGCGAATGGTTCCCGAAAAAAGAGCGTCCGGTTGCAGCGGGTTGGGCGGGTGTGGGCTTCTCAGTTGGTGCGATGTTAGCGCCGCCGATCATCTATTTTGCTCACGCTTCCTTCGGTTGGCAGGGCGCGTTCCTGTTTACTGGTTGCCTGGCGCTGGCGTGGGTGGTGCTCTGGTGGTTACTGTATCGCGATCCGGAAATTCATCCCAATCTGTCTACATCGGAACTCGAATTCATTCGTCAGGATAATGAACCTCCCGCCGTCAAACTCCCTTTCTTCAAGGCACTGAAAAGCGTTTCAAAAAATAAACGTTTTTACGGTATCGCCATTCCCGCTTTTATGGCTGAACCGGCGTGGGGCGTACTGAGTTTTTGGGTGCCGCTCTATCTGGCGAAAGATCTCGGGATGGATCTCAAGCAGATCGCCATGTTTGCCTGGATGCCGTTCCTCGCTGCGGACCTCGGCAGTGTGGCCAGTGGCTATCTGACGCGTCTCTACACCCGTCTGTTTGGCTTTAGACTGGTCAACTCCGTGGTCGCCAGCTCGGTCACCGGCGCTTTCCTGATGCTCTCCCTCGCGCTGGTGGCGATGACAAAAGATCCCTACGTCGCAATTGCGCTGATCTCGATTGGCGGTTTCGGTCACCAGATCATCTCCTGCATGCTCAGCGCGCTGGTGGTGGAGAAATTCGATAAGGGCCAGATGGCCACAGTCAACGGTATGCGCGGTTCCTTCGCGTGGATCTCCAGCTTCCTGTTCTCACTGGTGATAGGTGTCACCGCCGACAAGATTGGCTTTAACCCGCTGTTTGTCGCCATGGGCTTCTTCGACCTGATTGGCGCGGTCTTCCTGATTGCATTTATTGCTGAACGTCGCGCCCAGCGCGCCTGAATAAAGTAGGTAACAATGAAAACCTTAAAGAATTGGTCACTCACACATTCTGATCAACACCATGTTGCATTAACCGTCGATGGAAAATACACGCTGAACCTGTATGTGCTGGAATCTGGCATGTTCCGTGTCTCGATTAAACGCCAAAGCGGCTATGCGCTGGACCGCACCTGGAGCATTGCGCCAGAGAGCGATGTGCCTTGGGAAGGGCGTCCGCGTGACAGTCTGGCAGGCTTTACCCTGCCAGGATTCACCCTGGAAGAAGAGGGCGATACGCTGGTGGTCTCCACCGATGTGCTGCGCGTGATTGTCCATCAGCCGTTGGCGCTGGAGTGGCAACATCGTGATAGCGCTGGCGCCTGGCAACTGCTGACCTGCGACCGCCCAACCAGCGCCTATCTTATCAATGCGCACGGCGATGGTGTGGCGCACTACCAGCGTCGTATGAATGACGATGCCTATTACGGCCTGGGCGAGAAAGCCGGTGACCTGCAGCGCAATGGCAAGCGTTATGAAATGCGTAACCTTGATGCGATGGGTTATAACGCCTCTTCAACCGATCCGCTGTACAAACATGTACCTTTTACCATTACGCGCCGCAGCGATGTGAGTTTCGGTCTTTACTACGATAACCTCAGCAGCAGCTGGTTTGATCTTGGCAACGAGTTGGATAACTACCATCAGCCTTATCGCCGCTGGCAGGCTGAAAGCGGCGATATTGATTACTACCTGTTTGTTGGCAGCAAAGTGCTGGATGTCACCAAAGCCTTTGTGCGTCTGACCGGTAAAACGCTGTTTGGTCCGAAATGGAGCCTCGGCTACAGCGGTTCCACCATGCACTACACCGATGCACCGGATGCGCAAAATCAGCTGATGAACTTCATTCGCCTGTGTGATGAGCACGACATCCCGTGTGACTCTTTCCAGCTGTCATCGGGTTATACCTCGATCAATAACAAGCGCTATGTATTTAACTGGAACTACGACAAAGTGCCGCAGCCGGAAGTGATGAGCCAGGCGTTTCACGATGCTGGTTTGCGTCTGGCAGCCAACATCAAGCCATGCTTATTGCAGGACCATCCGCGTTATGAAGAAGTTGCGGCGCAAGGTTTGTTTATCCGCGATTCGGAACAGGATGCGCCAGAGCGCTCGGTGTTCTGGGACGATGAGGGTTCACATCTTGATTTCACCCATCCGCAGGCGGTGGCCTGGTGGCAGGAAAATGTCACCCAACAGCTGCTGGCGAAGGGCATCGATTCGACCTGGAATGACAACAACGAATATGAAGTGTGGGACGGCGAAGCGCGCTGCCACGGCTTTGGTACGCCCATCGCCATCAAGCATATTCGCCCGGTGATGCCACTACTGATGATGCGTGCGTCAATGGAAGCGCAGCAGCGTTTTGCTCCAGAGAAGCGTCCTTTCCTGATCTCGCGTTCTGGCTGCGCCGGCATGCAACGCTATGTGCAAACCTGGAGCGGTGATAACCGTACTAACTGGACGTCACTGCGTTACAACATCCGCATGGGCCTGGGGATGAGTTTGTCGGGACTGTACAACGTGGGTCATGACGTGGGCGGGTTCTCGGGTGATAAGCCGGATGCAGAATTGTTCGTGCGTTGGGTGCAAAACGGCGTGATGCATCCGCGTTTCACCATTCACTCGTGGAATGACGATCACACGGTGAATGAACCCTGGATGTATCCGACAGTCACGCCAGCGATTCGTGCTGCAATTGAACTGCGTTATCGCCTGCTGCCCTACCTCTATACCTTGCTGTGGCAAGCGCATGCTGATGATGAGCCGATGCTGCGTCCAACCTTCCTCGACCATGAGCAGGATACACAGACCTTCGCTGAGTGCGATGAGTTTATGCTGGGTCGCGATTTGCTGGTGGCCAGCGTAGTGGAAGCAGGACAGCGTGAACGCCGTTTGTGGCTGCCAGATAACCAAACTGGCTGGTATGACTTCGCAACGCAGCAGTGGTATAGCGGCGGTCAGTGGATCACCTTGCCAGCACCACTGGAAACCCAGCCGATGTTGGTGCGAGCTGGCGCTGCATTGCCGCTCAGTCAGCGTTTGCGTCATGTGGATGCGCAAGCGGATGACCGTCGCACGCTGCAACTTTATCCATTACAGGGTAAAGGCGAGAGCAAAGGTCTGGTATTTGAAGATGACGGTGAGTCCTGGGGTTATCAGCAGGGCAACGCCTTGTGGTTAAGCTGGGAAATGCGCAGCGATGCCGAAGCGATTCACCTGAGCTTCCAGCGTAAAGGCGATTACCAGCCAGCCTGGAAAACGCTGCAGATCGCCTTGCCAGCCGGAGAACGACGCCAGCTTTATATTGATGGCGTAGCGGTTGAAAAAGCGGATGCGCAAAAGGTGCTGGCGGACATCGCGAGTCACTAATTGCCAGCCTTAAGGAGGAGTGTGCAGCAATGTGCACTCCTCAAACTCACGGCGTCCGGCCTTAGCAGCGCGCCCTGGGAATAACACGCAATAACTTCATCAGTTCATTATTCATGAACGACGCCTCAAACTTAACTTTTAATTAATCTATCAACCCTTTCGCCCGCGCCAGCAAAAACGCGTTCACGGAGGTGGCATCGGTGACTTTCCCTGCCAACACCAGCTGCAGAAACTCGCTGATCTTCATTTTTCGCGCGGTCAGCCCAACTTCTTCCGCATCCAGGCTTTGTCCCTGATAGCGCAACTCGCTGGCAAGGTAGATGTGGTATCCCTGCGCTGAATATCCCTGTGCCAGTTTTTGATAGCCAACATACTGCCAGCGATCGGCAATTAACCCGGTCTCTTCTTGCAACTCGCCAGCGGCCAGCGCTTCGGGTGTGGCGCCAGGGTCGAGTTCCCAACTGCCCTGGGGAAGCTCAATGGTGCGTTCACTGATGGGATAACGGTACTGCTCCACCACGAAAATACTGTCCTGCTCTACCGGAAGAATCACCACAAAATCGTTCTTTTCAATCACTGAGTAGATGCCTTCACTGCCATCCGCCCGTTGAATTTTATCTTCTTTAAGCGTCATCCAGCGATTGCGATAGATTTCTGTCGATGCGAGGGTGTGAATTTCAGGTTTCAAGATGGGCCTCCATGAAGTGAATCATTGAATCAATGATTTAAGCCTATAACGGCGGCGCGAGAACAGGGTATTTATCTGTTTTTGTCCATTACTTGTTTCAGCGCATTAAGAAATACCGTCACGCGTGCGGGTAATTGTCGCGTGGTAGGGAACAGCGCCCAAACACCGAGCATCTGTGGTTGGGCATCGAGTAGATCGATGGCAACCAGTGTGCCTGCCGCCAGTTCTTCCCTTATGTCCCACTCGGATAACTGCGCAATGCCGCTGCCGGCCACACAGAGTGTACGCACACCCTCTACGTTACTGCCACTAAAACGCCCCTCCACGCTTAAGCTGGAAATATGTCCATCAATGATGAAACTCCACTGCACCACACCGGAAAGTCGTAGGCAGTTATGCCTGTGAAGATCATTCAATGTCTGAGGCGTACCAAAGCGTTGCAGATAATCGGGGGAGGCGCACAGCATACGCGGGTTGTCAGCAAGACGATGAGCCACCAGACGGGAGTCACGCAGCGGTGCAATGCGAATGGCGACATCGTAGCCCAATCCCACCAGATCGGTCACATCATCACTGAGCTGAAATTCAATGCGCAGTTCGGGGTTCGCCTCCATTAAAGCAGGTAACAAAGGGATGATGGTGCGACGGCCAAATCCTGAAGGTGCCGTAATACGCAGTTGCCCGGTCGCACCTTGCTGGTGTGGGGAAAACAGATTGCGTGCGCTCTGCTCGGTTTCCGCCAGTGATTTAGCGTAAGGCAGAAACTCTTCCCCCTCTACCGTTAGCGCGATAGCGCGAGTGGTGCGGTGCAGCAGTCGCACGCCGAGATCTTCCTCCAGCGAGGCCAGCCGCCGTGACACCGTCATCGGTGTGGTATTTAGCCGACGTGCCGCCTGCGTCAGGCTACGTGTTTGCGACACCATCAGGAAAACCTCAATATCTTTGGAGTTCATTTTAACGATTTCCGTTATACAGACGTATCATCTTTAGCCATTTTTGCGCTTAATGCGACACACTATACTGCGCACTGACGATAATCAGGAAGCACAAGGCAAAATGGCCGATAAACACTTATTTCAGAGCGGCACGTTAAATCGCCTCGCATTGAAGAATCGCATCATGGTTGCGCCCATGACACGCATCTCTGCCACGGTGGATGGCGTGCCAGGCGACCGTATGAAGCACTATTACACCCGTTTCGCTCGCGGCGGTTTTGGCACCATCATTACGGAAGGATTGTATATCGATGAAGCCTGGTCGCAGACTTACGCGTTCCAGGCCGGTTTAGTGAATAGCCGACAGGTCGCGGGCTGGCGTGCCATTACGGATGCAGTGCATCAGCATGGCGGCAAAATCATCGCGCAACTGATGCATGCAGGCGCGATTTCCCAGGGCAATATCTACCGACGCGATACCCTTGCTCCCTCAGCCGTGCAACCGCGCGGAGAACAGCTGGGCTTTTACCATGGTCATGGCGACTATGCGTTGCCGACAGAAATGAGCGAGGAGCAGATTCAGCAGGCAATTGACAGTTTTGCCGAGACTGCCGCGCGCGCGATTGGTGTAGCCGGATTTGATGGCATTGAAATTCATGGTGCGAATGGCTATCTGCTCGATCAATTCTTCACGGATTACACCAATCAGCGTCACGATCGCTGGGGCGGCGATATCACAGCACGCTTGTCGCTGACCCTGGCGGTGATCCGAGCGGTACGCCAGCGCATTGGCCAGGATGTCACCTTAGGTGTGCGTATTTCACAGGGTAAAGTGAATGATTTCCACCATAAGTGGCGGGAAGGGGAAGCGGGCGCAAAGCAGGTGTTCCGTCTGTTAGCGGAGTCGGGCATTGATTACCTGCACCTCACCGAATATGACGCGCTGCAACCCGCGTTTACTGACAATGCACGCTCGCTGGTGCAGCTTGCTCGCGAGGTGGCACCCAGTCTGACCATTGTGGCAAATGGCTCGCTGTCAGACTGCCATCGTGCCTCACAGGCACTGGAGCAGGGGGCTGATTTTGTGGCGCTGGGTAAAAGCGCGCTGGCCAATCCTGACTGGCCGATGCGCGTGCGCGATGCGGCACCTTTGCAGGAGTTTGATAAAAGCTTGCTGGCCCCTTCCGCTGATGTAAAAAACTGCGAACTGGCTTAATCTCTCCCACTAAGCTGCAAACCGGTGCGTATCCCTGCGCACCGCTTCCGCAGCCACCCTGAGGTTTTATGCAGAATGCTTCTGCCGCGACAATCCGCTCAATGCCAGGCCGGCCAGCGCCATGACGACCGTCAGTCCTACCACGGCATTCCAGCCACCGTGCAGCCAGAACCAACCGCCAAACGAGCCTGTAATGCTGGATCCCATATAGTAGAACAATAGATACAGTGATGAAGCATGGCCGCGATTATTACCGGCTAACGGGCCGACGGAACCGCTCGCAGCAGCATGTGCGACAAAGAAACCGCTGGTAATCAGGATAATGCCACCAATCAAGCACAGCAGGTTATCTGGCACCGTCAGTAAAATACCGGCTAGCAACAATAGAAAACCGGCAATCAGCAATGGCTTACGACCGAACCGATCGGCCAGACTCCCCGACAATGAGGAGGAGACAATACCAATCGCGTAGGCACAGAAAATCAGGCTTACCTGTGTCTGGCTAAAGTTAAACGGCGCGTCAGAGAGGCGGAAAGTGGCGTAGTTAAACAGCGTGACAAACACGCTGGTCAGGAAGAAGCCGGTGGCATACAAGCGAATCAATCCCTTATTGCCGAGGTGACTAAACCAGGCTCTGAAATGGAAGTGGAGATTGAGTCCCGGTTTGCGTTCGAAATTACGCGATTCAGGCAATAACAGTACAAATGCTATCGCTGCCGCTAAGCCGAGCACACCCAATACGCCCATGGCGATGCGCCATGAGGTGAATTCAGTCAGCAATCCCATGCCGACGCGTCCAACCATCGCGCCAAAGGCGGTGCCGCCGACGTACAATCCCATGGTTTTGCCGAGATCTTTTTTATCGATCTCCTCCGCCAACCAGGCCATGGCGACGGCGGGGACGCCGCCCAGCACCACGCCTTCTACCGCACGGGCAACCAACAGCAGATGCCAATTGGGTAACACCGCCGCAATGAAATTGCAGATCGATGCCAGCGCCATTGAGGTGAACATCAATCCACGTCGTCCTACAGCCTGAGAAAAAGCCCCTGCCAGCAAAATAGACACCGCCAGCAAGCCGGTGGTGAGCGACAGGGCGAGAGAACTTTGTGCCGGCGTGACATTAAACGCGTGAGTGAAGGCAGGTAGCAGCGGCTGCACACAATAGATCAGCGAAAAACTGGCCAGTCCGAGCATGAAAAAAGCCATGCCTGCACGACGATACTCACTGCTACCGCGCGCGATGCTGAACGTTGCAGGGGATGATTCAGGTAGGGCATTTTCTAACGAACGACTCATGGTGATTCCAGGGTAACGAAGATTGCACAACGCTACCGCGCCGCCTATCATCTGTCCAATATATAGCGCTGCATAAAGGTATCTATAAAACAGATGGAGTTACGCCACATTCGCTACTTCCTTGCCGTCGCTAACGAGCGTAATTTCACGCGCGCAGCGGCGAAACTCGGCATAGGACAGCCACCGCTCAGCATGCAAATCAAGGATCTCGAAACAGAGATTGGCTATGCGTTGTTCAACCGCACGGCGCAGGGTGTGGAACTGACGGAGGCCGGGCAAGCATTTTTGCTATCCGTTCAGCCGCTGCCTGGTATCGCTGCAGGGGCGGTGGATGCCGCACGTCGCGCGGCACAAGGTGAGTCAGGTTCGTTGCGCTTAGGGTTTACTGGCACCGTGGGGATGAATCCACTGGTGCCAGGTTTTATCCGCGCCTTCCGCGAAGCTTTTCCCGGCGTGATGCTAAAGGTGATGGAAGCCAATTCGATTGTGTTACTTCAGGCGCTAGCCAATCAGCAACTGGATATCGCGCTACTGCGTCAGGAAAATACGATACCTGATAACGTCACAGTCCAGCTCCTGGTGCAGGAACCGCTGGTGGCTGCGTTACCGCTTAACCATTCGCTGGCAAGAGTACGCGGCAAAATTGCGTTGCCGTCGTTACGCGACGAACATTTTATTTTGACGCCGCAAGAGAGCGGTACCAGTTTGCGCGAGTCCGTACTGCAGGCGTGCCGCCAGCAGGGCTTCACGCCAGTGGAAGGGCAGCCCGCACCGCATATCGTTTCGATATTGTCTGTTGTGGCTGCGGGATTAGGAATCTCACTGGTACCGGAATCGATGCGTCAGTTCAGCTTATCAGGCGTGGTTTTTAAACAGATAAAAGCGCCGGTACCGACCACCGGATTAGCGGTGGCCTGGCATGAGCATGCATTGACGGCAACGGCGCAGAATTTTCTGGGATTAGTCAGGCGCACTGACGCTATTGTTTAAACGCCCAGCCGAGTTTGCCATCCGCAGAAATCATCTTATCGAGTTTTTTATCATTCACTTTCTTCATCGCGCCCAGTTTCTCAGCCGTGAGCGGCCCGGCATCACTCTGAGCAATGATCGTGTCTTTAGGTACGTCGGTGATTTTTTCCGCAATGGCGGTGACCGCTGCGCCATAGCCTTTGCGGTCGTGCAGATCGAATGATTTCAGCGGCAGTTCAGTCTCCAGCCATTTACCCCAATAGAATTCAAGGAACGGCGGGGGATTGTCCTCTTTCTCGAAGCCGATATCGCGCACGAAATAGACCAGCGAACGATATTCGTCATCCTGCATGTATTTACGGCCGAGTTCTTTCGGCAGGTCATGCGGGGTGATTTTGCCTTTGGGCGTATCCAGCCAGACCAGATGCGCGGCCTCCATTTGCTGCCAGAAAGCACTCATGGTTTTCAGATTGCGGAAATCATTGGTGATGCGCACCTGCACGCGTGTTTTCAAGCCACCAATGTCAGCAAAGTTACTGAAAGTGTGGTGACCATCCGTGAGGTAGAGTGCATTATCCGGGGCGATGACGGCGGTTTTCATCGGTCCTGGCTGCGCACCCACCGGGGCTTTACAGGTGAAGCTGTCTGGATCTGAGATGCGTGATTTGCTGTTGAACTTGTCTACGCCTTTCTGTCCCATGCTTTCACAAAAATCATCGAACAGCTTTTTGGGATCGGCCTGGTAACGGTGCAGTTTGTAATCCAACTGGCGGTACCCAATCGCGGCTTGCGTGGGATGCAATTGTGATAACTGCACCTGCACGATATCACCCGCTTTGATATCAGCAGGCAGTGCCGCTGACGCCTGACCAGAAGACCACAATAGTGCTAACAGTGACCACGGTGTTCTCATTCCCTTTCCTTTAATGGCCGATAACGAAGCCGCTACGATAGCATTTCTGTCATCTTGCCGCTTTAGTGTTGTGCTTCGCCGTTGACCTGATACATCCCGTTATCCAGACCTCTGACCACATTGGAGCTTGCTATGGCCCTTGCCGCTGTCCAACCGGCTAAACTGCAACACACCGTCATCGATCCTAGCGTGCGTATGCGCGAAACCCACATTGGTCAGCAATGTGAGATTCTCGCCGAAAGTTATCTTGAATATAGCGAATTGGGTGATTTTTCTTACCTGGGCGAGCACTGTTGTGTCGCTGATGCGCAGATTGGACGTTTCACCGCGATTGCCAATCAGGTGCGTATTGGGGCACCGAATCATCCGATGGATCGCGCTTCCCAGCATCGTTTTACCTACTGCCCGGAATATTATGACCATCAGGCACAGCGTGATGCGGGTTTTTTTGCCAACCGTCGAGAGGACCGCGTCATCATCGGCAACGATGTGTGGATCGGTCATGGCGTGATTGTGTTGCCGGGCGTGACCGTCGGCGATGGTGCGGTATTGGCTGCTGGCGCGGTGGTCACTAAAGATGTGGCACCTTACACCATTGTTGGCGGCGTGCCTGCGAAACCCATTCGTGGCCGTTTCACGCCGGACATCGCGGCTCAGTTGCAGGCGATTGCGTGGTGGAATTGGCCGCTGGAGAAGCTGATGGCACATCTGGCGGACTTCCAGTCGCCAGACATTGCTGCGTTCTGCCAGCGGCACGCGGTGTAAAATGACAACGTCTGCGGTGCTGTCAGGGTGGCCATCAATAGGCCGCCCATGTCAGTTTCTCTGCACCAGCATGATCACATCAGGGTTATTTTATAGTGCGGCAGGTTGAGTTTGTCCCACGGGGTGGCGATTACGCCACCAACCAAATGCCAACAGCGAGATGCCGCCAACAATCACCAGTGCACCGAGCAGGGCAAATCCAGAGGTATAGCTTCCGGTTCGGGCATACAAAATGGCAACCATAAAACCCGCCAGAGTGCCACCACCGCCTGCGCCCAAACCATTAACAATCCCGGCTGCTGCGCCTACAGCATGTGGACGCACGCTGGATTGAATAATCGACCAGATATTGGGTGTGAAACTGCTGGCGTAGTACCCCATCGCGAGTGTAATCAGCGTCATTTTCATCATGCCGCTTTGTACCAGCGGCAGCACCAGCAACATGGCGCCAGGGATCAGCAACCCAAGCGAAGCGATGAGAATCCGTTTGCCGGTTTTATCACTCAGCCAGGACATCGGGATGGCCAGCACAACCGCCAGAAGATAAGGCAGGGCACTTGCCAGGGCCGCACTCCAGTCGCTGAAGCCCAGCGAACTCACCGCCATCGGAATCCACAACGTAATCCCCCAGAACAACATGCCTTGAGTAAGGTAAGTGACGATCAGCAGGACAAACGACAGCCCACCAAAATCTGCACGTGTGAGGCGCGCCTGACGTGGGGCAACCTTCTCTTGCTGAACCGGCGCATCGCGCGTGTTCAACAACACGCGTGCATACAAAGGCACCATGATCAGCAACCCTATCCCCCCACAGAGGAAGAACAGATTGCGCCAGCCCATCAGAGCATGCAGTGGCGTTAAAATGATAAAGCCGAGGCCCAGCGCCAAAAACTGCCCGTAATAGTGAATCAGGCTGTTCGCGCGCGTCAGTTCCGAGGGCGTAAACCATAAGCGAACAAAACGGGATTGTTGCGGCCAATAGATGCCTTCCGCCACACCCAGCACAAAACGGCAGGCAACTAACAGCATGACGGTACTGGCAAAGCCGGTAGCCAGTGTCGCGACAGACCACAGCGCCATCATGCCGATGGCGATGGTTTTCGGATCGTAGCGGGTGGTGAAAATGCCACCCGAAATGTTGGCCACAATGTAGCCAATCAAAAATGCGGTTAATACCAGGCTTGAGGTGGTGGCAAAATCCGTGCCACTGAAGCCTAGGTCGCTCGCCACTTCTTTTAATGTGACTGAAAGGTTAGTGCGGTCGATGTAGGAGATAAACATGCCCAACATCAGCGTACCGCCGATACGAAGCCAGGGAGATCGCATAAGGAATACCTCAGTGAAGGCCAAAATTGGCGCGCCACAGTGGCATGCCGGATTTCAGAGTGAGTTGAGGCACCAGCAACTGGCTACCCGTAAGGGTATGCTGATGGACATCGGTGAAGCTGACATCGCGTTTTTCGAGTCGGAACAGTGCCACATCGGCACAACTGCCAGGCTGCAGAGTGCCTATTTGTTGAGACATGCCCAGCAAGGCGGCCGGGCGTGCGGTACAGCGTTCCACCACATCAAACAGTGACATACCCATGGCAAGAAATTTAGACATCACCCAGGGGAGGCCAAACACCGGCGGGCGATTGAGCGTCAGAGCAGAGAGGTCGCTGCTGATGATGTCGGGTAAGAAATCATCGGCGACTGCCAGCTGTGCGACGCGTTGAGAGAAATTATTGCGTCCGTGTGCGCAATCAAAGATCACGCCTCTTGCGCGAGCTTGTCGAGCCGCCGATTTTACCCGGCCATTGTCGTCGAGCAAGGTGTCACCCTTGCCGTGGAAGCAATGCGCGAAGACGTCTCCGCTGCGGAATATTTCCAGCAGTTGTTCGGTGGTTTGAACCGGATCGGTCATGTGAACAGCCACACGACAGTCGAGCTGCGTGGCCATCTCTACCGCGCGAAGGAAGGGTCGGGAACCCAGCTCGCCCACGACTGCACGCTCCTGTTTCAGCTTCAGGCCTAGCAGAGTCTCGGGATAACGGTGGAACAACTGCTGCAGGCGGGGAAAATCAAAGTAGTCTGGATTGTGGTTCTCCTCTTGCCAAAGTTGTCCGCCTGGATAAGCCGTCACAAACGCTTTGATGCGCACCAGACTGCGGGGAATCTGGTCACGTAAAAAGCTTTCAACATTCGCTGAGCCTGCAGAGCCAGCATCAACAATGGTGGTCACGCCAAAGGGCAACGAGGCGAGATCGGGCGGTACGCTACTGTGCGTTCCGCCATAAAAGACGTGTGCGTGATAATCAATCAGGCCAGGAAACAGGTAGCAATCCTTAGCATCGATGATTTCGGTTCGGGCGCTAACGGGCGTATCGGGGGAGGCAATCAGGTCATTGAGGATGTGAATATCCTGGCGTCCCTGGATATTTCTGGCGGGATCAATAACTTCAGCATTTTTAATTAAGATGTGACTTTCAGACATCGCAGGGCAACCTCTTATCGGGGGTAATTTACTTTTCCTGACATTCAAGTCTGACGATAAAAGTAGCGCTGCGCCTCGGTCATCTGCATGGAATTTTCATTAAAGCCACCCCGTTTTCTGGCAAAAAAGACAAACCAGTTTTATCTGCCTCACACTTATTCTGATTCTGTGATCGCGGCTGGAATACGCGATTCAGACACGAAAAATAACGCACTGACACTTCTTTAATTCATGATTGCCAGGGATCTGTTTATATTTCGGTGTGGGGATGGTTAACTATAAATATCAGTGCTTTAGAGTTTAATTTTTACATTTGCCACCTATGGTTATCTCAAGTAAACTCAAAAGTGACTATTTTTGAGATTGCTTGAGATGAGATTACGCCGCCCACCCAAACAACTGCTTGATACCCAGACCCACGCTGAGACAGTGGAGCTGCTAAGCCGCTATGCTGAGTGGGATATGCGTTATCTGCATTTCGACGAGCTTAGCCGTCGTATCCGGGATGCTGATGAACGGTTGGCCGTGTGGAGCGCGTTAAAATTTAAACGGCAGAGTAGTGCTCAGCACTTCGTGATTGCGTCACAGGAAGTGAGTTGCAACTTTACCGCCAAAATTAACGCGGCCATTTCTCTGGTGGATCGCATGACCTTTGCGCGCAACGGTGAGCCGACTGATGAAGACGCGGCTTCCTACCTGATGTCCCAATTGATCATGGAAGAGGCGATTTCTTCCAGCCAGCTTGAAGGGGCCGCAACCACCTCGCGGGTGGCCATGGAATTACTGGCGGTAGGAAGGGAGCCCCGCAACGAAGATGAGAGCATGATCATGGGGAATTGGCGGCTGATGCAGCATATTGCCGCAATGGGCGAGGGGCCGCTGACCCGCGCCGATATCCTGCATATGCATCACATCGCCTGTTCCGGCATCAATGACGAAAAATATCGGCCCGGGGAAGTGCGCAGCAACAATGACGTATTTGTCGCCGGGCGAGATGGCGAAATCATTCATCAACCGCCTGATTATGCCGCATTGAATGGCATGCTGGATGCGTTATGCGCTGAAGTTGAGTTTCTTGAACAGCAGGATACACACCCGTTGCTGGTCGCGTGTATTCTGCATTTTGCCATTGGTTACATTCATCCCTTCAATGATGGTAATGGACGTACGGCTCGTGGCTTGTTCTATCATCATTTGATCCGTCGTGGCTATCACGCCTTTCGCTATATTTCGATCAGTAAACTCCTCAAGGCTGCCGCCGTTAAATACGGAATGTCTTACCTCTACAGCGAAACGGACGAGCTTGATCTTACCTATTTTGTCCAATTCCAATGTGAAGTCGTCATGCGCGCCGTGCACGCTTTCACAGAGCAAATTACCACGCTGCATCAGGAACGGGCGCGCCTGGTGCATTGGGTCGAAGAGAATATGTCGTTGGCGAAAGGTGAGCTGGATATCATGGCGATTGCGCTACATGCGCCGGGTTCGCTGTTGAGCGCCGCAGGGGTGAAGGCAAGACTCGGTATCGCAGATAATACCGCGCGCAGTCGGTTAAAAAATCTGGCCGATCAAGGCTTATTGAGACCGATTAAAGAGGGTAAGGGCACGGTGTATCAAGCGCCGGTCTCCTTATGGAAACTCAAAGAGTGGCTGAAAAAACGTTGAGATATCGCAAGCAATCGCAAAAAGCATAATTTTTGCGATTGCTTGCGATCATCAGCGAACGTATCAATGAAAGCGATTAGCCGGCTTAGCAAGGCCTAAACGTTCGCGCAGCGTGCCCGCAGCATAATCCTGATGAAACACCCCTGCATCTTGCAAGCGCGGTACCACCTGGCTGAGGAACAGATCTTCATTTTCATCAATATAGGTGGGGAGAATGACAAACCCATCACAAGCCTGATGTTGATACCAATCGATCATCTGCTGCGCGATATGTTCCGCCGTGCCAGTGGGTGAAGGGAACGACAGGCTCTCCGCATAGCGTTTCGCCATCTCGCCAAGCGTCAGATTTTGCTCGATCGCGTTGGCAATGACATATTGGAAACGGCCTTTACTGCCGGTGATCTGTTCACGCAAATCGGGCACCGGTCCATCCACCGGATACTGTGACAGGTCGATGTTCATGCTGGCAGAGACAAAACTAAGGCCGGATTCCACGGTGATCAGTGATTTGAGATATTCAGCACGATCGCTGGCATCCCGTTCGCTGTGGCCAACAATGGGCACTAAACCCGGCATGACACGGAGTTGATCGGGTTGGCGATGGTAGTGTTGCGCACGTTCTTTTAGGGTTTGATAAAATTGCTGCGCGCGTTCCCGATTAGGTTGCACTACAAACAGCATCTCTGCGTGTTGGGCGGCCAAATCGATAAAAGCCTCAGAAACACCGGCCTGAATCACCACCGGATGCCCTTGCGGCGGACGGGGCAGGTTTAGGGGACCCTGCACCTCAAACGATTCACCCTGATGGTCGAAGCGATGAAAACGCGCCGGGTCGGCAAAGCGTGCGCGGCTTTTATCTACCACCAACGCATCCTCTTCAAAGCTGTCCCAGAGGGTTTTCATCACGTCGATGAACTCTGCCGCTCGGCGATAGCGATCCTCATGGCTGAAGTGCTGGCTGCGGCCGAAATTACGTGCTTCGGCATGAGTAAGTGAGGTCACCACGTTCCATGCCGCGCGCCCATTGCTGATGTGATCGATGTTGGCCAACTGCCGCGCGGTGGTATAGGGTTCGGAATAGGAGGAGGAGACCGTACCGCCTAAGCCAATACGATCGGTGACCGCTGCCAGTGCGGCCAGTAAGGTGAGCGGCTCAGACCAACCCACCTGACGATGCTGCACGGTATGTGCCAGATGTCCGCCATACACATCATCAATCGCTAACTTATCCGCCACAAAAATCATATCGAGTTTTGCCGCTTCAGCGCGTTGGGCAATTTTACGGTACAGCGGCCAGTTACGGCCGCCGGTCGTGGCGGCCTGCGGATGACGCCAGCCCCCCTGATGAATGCCTGAGTCGAGATACAACGCCAGATTCATCATGGTTTAGACGCTCCCTGTTTTTCAAAGAATGATGCATCAACCAGGCTGCTTGCTTGCAGGCCGGGTTTGATTAATCCGCTGCGCGCGAAGGTATCTATGGCGGCCTGCTGGCGCTGTGCCACCAGCGCATAGTCTTCAACCGGGGCATTGTTTTCACGCTGAACTTTACTCAGAGCGACGTTATCAGGCAGGCGCAACAACGATGCGATGCCATTGGCATACTCCTGCGGGTGAGCCACGCCCCATGCGCGAGCGCGTATCAGGCGTTGCCGAAAATCACTCAGCTCCGTACGTTTACTGCTGATCGCACTATCGGTGGCCACCAGATAGTTGGAGACGGGGGCCTCCTTACCGTCGATAGCGATGCGATCACCTGACTGAGCTACCGCAAATGAGACATAGGGTTCCCATGTTGCCACGGCATCCACTGCACCGTTATCCAGTGCCAATGTCGCTTCAGCAGGCGTGGTGAAAACAAAGTTAACGCTGTCATCAGGTAATCCGGCCTGGTGAAGTGCGTTGAGCACCATGTTTTGGCCTGATGAGCCTTTCACCGTGGCCACTTTTTTACCTCTGAGATCGGCAATGCTACGAACAGCGCTGTCCTTTTTGACCAGCAATCCGTTGCCCAGATATTGCGAGGCCTGAATGGCGCGAATTTTAGCGCCTGCCGCTACCGCAAAAGCCAGCGGACCATCACCGACTAATCCCGCATCCAGATGCTGAGAATTGAGTGATTCAAGCAAGGGAGCGGCGTTAGGAAACTCGTACCATTTGATCTCATAAGGCAGATTGTTGAGTTCACCGGCGGCGGACATCACCGCTCGGGCGTTGCCTTTTTGATCGCCCACCACGAGTTCGGTTTTGGCAGCAAAAGCGTTGTAGGTGATGGCCAGCATTGCGCTGGCGATAAGCGTAACTTTCATCGTGTTTCCCTGAGAAAAAGAAAACAGCGTAAGTTTTCCGCTACAGCAGGCGTAGTAACAAATCCGCGCAACGTTATGCAGTGAGCGCAAAAGCCGCAACGGGTCAAAGATCACGCATAGGGCGTTATCAAAAAATGCGATTTATCCTCACTAATGATTAATTCTCACGGCGATAAATAAAACGTGATTTCAGTCACACATTGAACTCGGCGGGATTCATCAGTCATTAGCCCGGCTACATTCATAAGCGGAGCTAACGACACACTCAGCAACGGGTTTTTACTGTTCGATAACGTACGTTAAAATTCTGTTGAGTTTATGTAGGTTTATTTTGGGTGGTATTTGATGAAAAACGTTGAGGGATTGGCATGGTTAACAAACTAACCAGCATCGTGCTGGCGATTCTGGCACTGGCACTGCTCTATATGGGCGGAAAACTGCTGATGCTGGGCGGCAGCGCGTTCTATGCACTGATGGCGGTGGGCTTGCTGATTACCGCTATTTTACTGTTCAGAAACCAGCGTAGTGCGTTGGCGCTGTATGCGGTTCTGATGTGGATTACCCTGGCCTGGATTATCTGGGAAGTGGGCTTTGATAAATGGCAATGGATCCCGCGTGGCGATCTGTTTGGCGTGATCGGCCTGTGGCTGGCGATGCCGTGGGTGGTCAAACCGCTGTATCAGGGCGAACGCCGCTTCCACACCTTCCTGGGTGGCACGGTGATCGTGATGATTCTGGTGGTGATCGGGCTGTGCTTTTACGATCCACTGCCGCAGGCGGGTACGATCAGCAATGCGCGTGAACAAGCCAGCGAGCAGGGTGCCGCTAACGACTGGACCGCATACGGCGGGACCACTGACGGTCAACGCTTCTCTTCACTGAATCAAATCACCAAAGAGAACGTACAAAACCTCGAAGTGGCCTGGACTTATCACACTGGCGATTTGCGTCAGGATGCGGATGCCAGCGAATACACCTTCGAAGCCACCCCGGTGAAAGCCAATGGCATGTTGTACTTCTGCACGCCTCATAACGAAGTGCACGCACTCGATCCGGAAACCGGTGCGGTGAAGTGGAAGTACACACCAAATAAAGATCGTTCTTACCTGCAGCAGCACCAGACCTGTCGTGGTGTGAGCTATTACGAGCAAAGCCCGGTTGCTGCGCAAGATTCAGCTGCGTCTCCAGCCATCTGCCGTAAGCGTATCTTCAACGCCACCACCGATGCACAGCTGATTGCACTGGATGCCGATACCGGCAAACCTTGTGCTGATTTCGGCACTAACGGCGTGGTGGATCTGCATGCCAACATGGGCGAAGTGCGTCCGCATGCGTTGATGCAAACTGCCGCGCCGCTGGTGGCCGGCAAGCTGGTGATTGTCGGTGGTTCAGTCATGGACAACGGCTTCAACAGCGGTAACCCGTCGGGTGTGATTCGTGCTTATGACGCCGAAACCGGTCGTCTGGTATGGAACTTCGATCCGTCGAACCCAGAAAATACTGCGCCAATCGCTGCGGGACAAAACTATCCGCAGGATACGCCCGTCGCCTGGGGTACGCTTAGCGCTGACCTGAAAAATGGTCTGGTGTATGTGCCATTTGGTAACGCGTCTCCGGATGAAGTGGGTATCGAACGAGATGCCAACAGCAACACGGAGAAATTCCGTGATGCACTGGTGGCGCTGGATCTGCAGACCGGTGCGTTCAAATGGCGTTATCAGAGTTCGAACCACGATCTGTGGGACCGCGATAACCCGTCGCAGCCGTCATTGCTGGATATCGATTATCAGGGCCAGAAACAGCCGGTCGTCATTCTGCCGACCAAGACCGGCAACCTGTTTGTCTTGAATCGTCTGACCGGTCAGCCAGTGTATCCGGTTAATCAGGTGAAGGTGTCCACTGAAGGCGGTGTGCCGGGTGAGAAGTTTGCCGCGACGCAGCCGGTTTCGAGCCTGAACTTCATTCCAGACCCGCTGACTGAGAAATCAATGTGGGGCATCACGCCGTTTGACCAGATGTCATGCCGCATGGATTTCCGTTCGCTGCGTTATGATGGCAACCCATGGACGCCAGCCACTGAAGCCGGTTCGCTGATCTTCCCGGGTAACATTGGCGTGTTCAACTGGGGTTCTGTGGCGGTTGATCCGCAGCGTCAGATGCTGATTGCCGCACCGGTGCGCCTCGCCTATAAATACAACCTGATCAAGCGTACGCCGCAGACCGAAACGCAGCGTCTGTTCACCAAAGATGGCCAGCCATACTGGAATGAAAACTTCCAGGGTGACTACGCGATTCACATTCAGCAGCTGGCGTCTGGCCTGGGTATTCCGTGTATTGCGCCACCGTGGGGTCGTATGGTGGGCGTAGACCTGAAAACCGGGAAAACCGAGTGGTTGCGCCGCGTGGGTGTGACTAAAAACCTGAAAACCAGCTTCCTGCCGGGTCGTTTCCCAATCGGCTTCCCGATGGGCATGGTGGCACACGGTGGCCCGTTGCTGACAGCGGGTGATCTGGTGTTCCATGGCGCAACTGCGGATAACTTCTTCCGTGCTTACGACAGCACCACCGGTGAGCTGCTGTGGCAGACCGAGCTGAGCGCGGGTGCGCAGGCCACACCGTCAACCTTTATGGGTAAAGACGGTAAGCAGTACGTGGTCATCGCGGCGGGTGGTCACGGTTCGCTGGGCACCCAGGCGGGTGACAGCGTGGTCGCGTTCCGTCTGAAGTAATAGAGTCATCATCAAGGGCGCACGCTGTTCACAGCTGCGCCCTTTTTTTCATTATCGTTTGGCGCGTTCTGCCTGCACCTGCTGTGCAATACGGTCGCCAATGGTTTGATCTATGTTGCGCCAGTAAGCAAACGCGCGTGACAGCACCGGTTCTTCCACGCCATCCAACAGATGCCCGCTAACATTGTTCACCAGACGATCGCGTGCCGCATCATCCATCACTTTATTCACCAGCGTATTAGCCTGACCGAAGTCATCATCATCCTTACGCAGCGTGTAGGGCGCCCGCACCATGTTGCCTTGCGATTCCCAGGTGGAGTCGGTGGGATAACGATCGCCATCCGCTACCGGGCCGCCTTTGGAGTTGGGGGCATACACCGGATCGGACACGGGATTCATCCGCATCGCACCGTCTTTGCTGTAGCTGTGCACCGGGGAGTGTGGCGCATTGACCGGGATCTGTTTGTAATTCACGCCCAAACGTGCGCGGTGCGCATCGGCGTAAGCAAACACACGACCGATCAGCATTTTGTCCGGACTCAAACCAATGCCAGGTACCAGATTGTTTGGCTCAAACGCAGCTTGCTCGATCTGCGCATGGTTGTCAGTGGGATTGCGGTTTAACTGGAGTTTGCCGACTTTGATCAGCGGGTAGTCGGCATGCGGCCAGATTTTAGTGAGATCGAACGGGTTGAAGCGATAGGTCTCGGCTTCGGCAAAGGGCATGATCTGCATGTAAAGCGTCCAGCTGGGGAACTCACCGTTTTTGATGGCGTTAAACAGATCGCGGGTGTGGTAGTCGCCATCCTGACCGGCCAACGTATCCGCGTTTTCCTGCGCCAGAAACTCCACGCCCTGATCGGTTTTGAAGTGGTATTTCACCCAAAACTTCTCACCCTGCGCGTTCACCCACATGTAGGTGTGGCTGGAGTAGCCGTTCATATGTCGCCAGCTTTTGGGAATACCGCGATCGCCCATCAACCAGGTAACCTGATGCGCCGATTCTGGCGACAGCGTCCAGAAGTCCCACTGCATATCGTGGTCGCGCAGATTATTATCGGCGCGGCGTTTTTGCGATCGGATAAAGTGCTGAAACTTCATCGGATCACGAATAAAGAACACCGGCGTGTTGTTGCCCACCATGTCGTAGTTACCTTCGCTGGTGTAAAACTTAAGGGCAAAGCCGCGCGGATCGCGCCAGGTGTCGGGGCTGCCGCGTTCCCCTGCAACGGTTGAAAAGCGCATCACCACATCGGTTTTAGTGCCGGGCTGAAATACGGCGGCTTTGGTATAACGACTGACATCGTCCGTCACTTCAAAATGGCCGAATGCGCCGCTGCCTTTGGCGTGCGGCTGGCGTTCCGGGATACGCTCACGGTTGAAGTTCGCCATCTGCTCAATCAGGTAGTGATCATGTAGCACCAGCGGACCGTCCGGCCCGACAGACAGGGAGTGTTCATCGCTGGCTACCGGAATGCCAGCATCCGTGGTGGTCGGTTTACGATCGTCACTGCTCATAATATCTCCAGCTTTTGTAAGGTTAATGCAACCCACTAAAGGTAGCAGCGCAGGCCAAACTTGCAGGCGAAGCGGGAGATGAGCGAAAGGCAGAATTAGCGTATTGAAGGGTGCTCTGAGAGAAGACCCCATTCTCGATAGGCCTGGTTTACATCTGCTGAGGAGCTAAGCAATAGCTTGGGTAAGGTCCACTCTGCATACATGCGTTGGTTGCGCGGGCGATGGCGCCGAGAGGTGATAAGCAGATAACGCGTCATTTCCCAGGTCAACTTCTCGCGCTGATGTGAGGGGACAACACCACCAATGCGCTGGGCATCAAAAAGCGTACGATGCAGGTAGCGAATGAAACTTTGAGTCGGTGGCAGGTCAAGCAGAATGATACCGCTGGCACGCGTTAAGCGGTCCGGTAGCGTGCGCACATAATTGCCGTCCATGATCCAGTTTTCCCCTGAGATAGCGTCGAGATGCAGTTGTCGAAAATCTGCTTCAGCACGGGCTTGCCAGTGCGTGTTCGGGAGATGATAAAGCTGGTCCAGGTGGATGAGCGGGCGCTTTGTCTTGCTGGCGATGGCCTGAGCCAGCGTCGATTTACCGCTGTTTGAAGGCCCCAAAATGCAAATGCGTGGGCCGAAGTCGCTTAATGCCATCATGATGAAAATCCTTTTAATGTCATAAAAAGCTGAACCAAATTGCTGATAGCAAAGAACACCAGTATCAGCCCGCCAGCGATGTTGATGGCGATGGACAGTTTTCGAATATTGATCACCCGTGCTGAAGTCAGCAACGTGAAACAGAAGATGATCAGCCACAGAGCCATAATGGTGACGTGTATGGAGGCCAGCAGCAGATAATGCAGTAAGGCATGGTCGCGCCCGGCGAATTGCGAGACCACGGTGAGATAGAGCATCACCGCTTTAGGATTGAGCACATTGGCTAGCCAGGCATCTTTAATCCCCATGCGGGCGCTGCGGTAAGAAGCGACAGGTTGGGAAATATGACGACCACGGCGCAACAGCTGTATGCCGAGCCACAGCAGATAAGCGGCCCCCGCCACGCTTAACAAATTAAAAATAATGGGGGACCGCACCAACAGGGCGCTGATCCCCAGGCCAATTAACAGCGCATGGGTATAAATACCGAATGCCGTGCCGAGGATAATCGCCGCCAGCCCGCGTGTGCCTGCCACCAGCGTATTATTAATGGCAAGAGTGAAACTCGCCCCCGGCGACAGGGCTACCGGTAAGATCGCAATAATAAAGGCCAGTATGTGCAGGTTCATGGTGGCAGCAACCGTGGAATGTTAAATAATCTTGAATACTTTTGGACGGCAAAGCAATAACCTACCTCAGCAAACCTGTTGCGGGGATCACGCAGAAACTCAATTGACATCATGATAAGGACGACAATGACCATCGCTTGCCTGCACACCGCCGCCAGCAATATCGCGCTGTTCGATCACGCGGCACACGCCCTTGAATTTCCTGCCCACGCATTGAGTCATATTGTGATGCCGCATCTGCTGGCTGAAGCAGAACTCAGTGGCGGCATGACCGCAGAACAGCAGAACCGTTTAGAACAGTTATTACACAGTCTGACGCCCTGGTTCGATGCCATCGTCATAACCTGCTCAACGCTTGGCCCGGTAGCCGACAGCTTCCAGTCGCAACAACCGGGCTGTCAGGTGTATCGTGCAGACCGGATATTGGCGCACCACCTGCACCAAATGGCTGGGCCTTCACTGGTGCTATGCGCCGCCGAGTCAACCTTAGCCGCCACACAGTCGTTGTTCTGCCCGCCGACACTTCCGGTAGAAAAACAGCCACAGGTCGCGTTGATCCCGGACGCCTGGGCCGCATTCAAAGCGGGTGATCATCAACGCTATCATGCGCTCATCGCCGACGCTGTCACGCAGGGACGCGAGCAGGGCGCACACCAGGTTGCTCTGGCGCAGGTCTCAATGGCGGCAGCGGCAAACGGCATGCCTGAGAACATCCGGCCGTTGACCATTCCAGTCCTGGCGTTGCAATCCGTCATCGCCAGCAACTGATTTATCATGTGGCAGTGGGCAAGGATACACCGCCTGCCGCCGCGATTATTCCTGGACTCAACGTCGTGCAATTCATTTGCAGGAAAAATTCATGGTTGCGCCCTTAGCCTTATTTAAAGGTGTGGTGATGTGTCACGAAAATGTCATTTAAAAGTTTAAGAACAATCCGAACACTCAAGTCCATTATCGTGGTCAAAAATACGGCATAATTATTCGCTACGTGCTTCAGGCGTCAATAAAATTACTCACACGAAAAGAATTTTTGAGGCGAATAATGGATACGATACTGGAAAGTGTTGGACTGCGCGGAACTAATCGACCGCAAGATGTCAAACTGGTGCAAACGTTATTAAATAAAAACGGGTTCCCGCAGTTGCAAATTGATGGCATTTGCGGAAATAACACCACCAAAGCAATTATCACCTACCAAAAACATTTTTATCACCATCCCGATGGTCTGGTTTCTCCCGGTAAAAAAACCTTTAGTCAGTTATCGTCCGGTCAACGCAGCGCGCTGCCGCGTGCGCACGGTTCCACCGGCAGTAACCCGAATGGCGCACGCAAGAACCCAATGACGATGTATCCAAGTTATCAGGTACTTAAACTGATGATGCAGTATGAACAGCTGCACACGTTACCTTATGATGATCACAGTTCCCACACCATCAGTAGCTGGACTGCCGGCGCCACGATTGGCTACGGGCATTGGATCAGTCGCCAGAGTGAATTTGATCAGTTCAAAGACGGTATTTCAGAGTCGGCTGCTGAAACGCTATTCTCGCAGGATTTAAAAAAGTTCGTCGATGCGGTGCGTCAGTATGCCAAAGTTGCCCTGACACAAAATGAATTTGATGCGTTAGTGATGTTGGCGTTTAATATTGGTACGCGTGATAACCTGAATCATAAAGGATTATATTACTCGACGGCGTTGAAAGTGATAAATGGCGAATCGCCAGAAGATTTGGATCGAGCATGGATGCAGTTTGTTTATTCGCGCGGCGTGCGTATGAAGGGATTGGTGAATCGCAGAAAGAGTGAATTGAACGTCTATCACAAAGGAATTTATATCAAATTATGAAAAAGCTACTTGCCTTATCACTGGTCTTTTTTTCACTCCAGGCTGTGGCACAAACGCCAACAGCTAAAAAGCCGTTCTTCGACAGCAAAAGTTATCAGGTGTATTTGGATACCAGCAAATGCGTCGAGGGCGACGTGGAGTGCGATGGCATCATCTACCACTCGATTAATAAAAAGAATCATCACGAACTGACGCTCAAGGGATCGACGCTGAACATTGGTCCGTCACACGATTTCCGTGGCTACATCTTCCGCAACGGTGATTACAGCTATGTGCTGTCTCCGGCAGCAGGTGCGGGCAACGATGACAACCACGTCTGGACGCTGCAGGTTTCACAGCACCAGTCGCAGGGTGACAAGGTGCTGTTTAGCGAAAATGGCAACGTGGTTGAATAAATCAGCTTGCGGGAGTCGGCACATTCACCAGCCAGGTGCCGCTCCCTTCATCAATATGTAAGCTGTGCTGCCAGCGACCTCCTTGCTTAAGCGTCACCTGCAACTGATAGTCCCCCGGAACCAAACTCAGTCTCTTCATGCCATCCTGATCTTCCGTGCTTTGCGGTTTGCCGTTGATCTCGACCTGAGTCAGTTGTGTGGCATCCACTGCACGCAAATAGATCTGCGCGGGCGTGACGGGGGCAGCGGCTACGGCGGGTTTAGGTGACGGCGTCACATTATTGGCTGCCACTTCCACGGCGGGTTTGGTTGGCGTGACCGCCGCAGGGGGAGGACTATGGCTTGTCAAGCCGTGCACCGCGAGCAGGGTCACGAGTCCCGCTGCGGCTATGCCGCCGCCAATCCACAGTGGTCGCCGTTTGCGCCCTGTTGTGATAGCCGGTTGAGGCATCACCGTCTCCGGTATCACCAACGCAGGCAGCGAGGTGGCGTCACTCGCAGGTGTCAGTTCCGGCTCTGGCGCGTCACACTGAACTTCACGGTCATTTTCCACCAACCGATCGCGCAGAACCACAATCGACTGCGGACGTTGTTCCGGTTCGCAGGCCAGCATCTGGTCGATGGTACGCAACAAGCCGTGTGAATAGCCGGTCAGCTCCCGTTCTGCCAGCGGCTGATAGCTGTCACTGAGTGAACGCACCACGCTCACCGGCGGCGCCTCGCCGCAAATCAACGTATGCAGCACCGCGCCCAGCGCATAGATATCGGTCCAAGGCCCCTGATCGCCATCGCGTCCTTCGCTGTACTGCTCAATGGGCGCGTAACCCGGTTTCAGCATGATTTCGGTTTTATCGGTAAGGTGTCCGATGGTTTTGCAGGCCGAGCCGAAATCCAGCAGTACCGGCGATCCATCCTGCTGTAGCAGGATATTGTCCGGCGCAATATCGCGATGCAGATAGTCATGATCGTGCAGGGTTTTCAATGCGCTGAGCAGCGGTGGCAGCATGGCGCGAATTTCCGCTTCGCTGCACGGGGTAAAATCGCGCAGGTAGCGGCTTTTCAAGGTTTCCCCTTGATAAAACTGCGTCACCATATAGGCGGTATCATTGGCCTGCCAGAAGCGCAGCACGTGCAGCAGGTGGGGATGGTTGAAACGGCCCAACGTTTTGGCTTCCTGCACAAAGCTTTGCAGCCCGGCCTGGTAGAGACGCATGAATCGCTCGCTGCGCAACAGCAGGTGATGATTTTCATCGCGCAACGCGATTGATGCAGGCATAAACTCTTTAATGGCAACCGTACGATCCAATTCGCTGTCCCAGGCGCGATAGACAATGCCAAAGCCCCCTTCACCAATGACTTGTTGAATCTCATACTCGTTGAAGCGGTAGCCCACCGGCAGCGCCTGCGACACGGTTTTGTTGTGGGTTTCACTCATCATCGGCCTCCACGCTAAATAACAGCTGGAACGCATCATGCTGATAATCAACGTGCAGCTGTCGTGGTGAACTCGCGGCAGGCTCACTCAACAACTGGCAACTGATTTGCGGCAGCAGCGTTTGCGACAGCACCGCGTCCACCATACGACCACCGGATTCTCCTTCCGTACAGCGCTGCATAATCTGATGCGCCACCGCTGGCGTAAACCCGGCGCGGATAGCGTGACGTTCATGCAGCCGCTGCTGAATCTTCGCCAGGCGTAGATCGATAATGCGAATTAGCATGGCATCGCTCAGTGGCTTGTAGGGGATTACCGATAAACGGCCTAATAGCGCGGCAGGGAAGACTTCGCGCAGTGGCGCGCGCAGCAGGCTATTCAGGGCCTCGGTATCTGGCTGCATGTCAGTATCCGAACAGGCGTGCGCCAGCTCATCACTGCCAATATTCGAGGTCAGAATCATCACCGTATTGCGGAAGTCGATGCGCCGACCCTCGCCATCCTCCATCCAGCCTTTATCGAAGACCTGGAAAAAGATTTCGTGCACGTCCGGGTGGGCTTTTTCGATCTCATCCAGCAGCACCACGCTGTACGGACGGCGTCGCACCGCTTCGGTGAGCACACCGCCTTCGCCATAGCCGACATAGCCCGGCGGGGCTCCTTTCAGGGTTGAAACAGTGTGCGCTTCCTGGAATTCACTCATATTGATGGTAATCAGGTTTTGTTCGCCACCGTACAAGGTCTCGGCCAGCGCCAGCGCCGTCTCGGTTTTCCCGGTACCCGACGGGCCACACAGCATAAACACCCCAATCGGCTTGCCAGGATCGTCGAGTCCGGCGCGTGACGTCTGGATGCGCTGGGCGATGGCATTGAGCGCCGGTTGCTGGCCAATCACCCGCTGCGCCAGCGTATCGGCAAGGTTCAGCACGGCATCGCGTTCACTTTGCAGCATGCGGCCGAGGGGGATACCGGTCCAGTCTGCGACCACGCTGGCCACCACGCTGCTGTCGACGGCCGGGAAGGTCAGTGGCGTATCACCTTGCAGGTCGTCCAGCTGTTGTTGCACCGCCTGATAGCGCGCAGTGCGTTCGCTATCCTGATCGACCAGCAGTTCAGCGCGCAGCGTCGCCAACTGCTGGGTCAGTGCCAGCGCCTGCTGCCAGCGCAGATCTAACTGCTGCTCTTCGTCTTGCAAGGTCGCCTGCTTTTGTTGTGCTTTGGCGATGCGTGCAGCCGCGGAATCAAAACCGAGCCGTGATTCACGTTCGGCAATGTCGATTTCCAGTTGCAGTGCCGCCAGTTGCTGACGACAAAAAGCCAGCTGCGGCGGTTGATGGTGCAGACTCACCGCCACGCGGGCGCAGGCGGTATCCAGTAAAGCAATGGCTTTATCGGGTAACTGTCGGGCAGGAATATAGCGTTGTGATAGACGGACTGCGCTCTGCAACGCTTCATCCAGCAACAGCACCTGATGATGTTGCGACAGCGGCTGAGCCAGATGGCGCAGCATCAGAATGGCGGTGTGTTCGTCCGGCTCTGCCACCTGTACCGGCTGAAAACGGCGTGTCAGCGCCGGATCTTTCTCGATGTACTTTTTGTACTCCGCCCAGGTGGTGGCTCCCACGGTGCGAAGTTGCCCGCGCGCAAGGGCGGGTTTCAATAAGTTAGCGGCATCGCCCGTGCCTTGCTGACCGCCAGCACCGACCAGCGTATGAATTTCATCAATAAACAACACAATCGGTTGTGGGCTGGACTGGACCTGATTGATCACCGACTGCAGGCGAGCCTCGAATTCCCCTTTCACTGAGGCACCCGCTTGCAGCAGGCCGATATCCAATAGCCACAGTTGCACCTGTTGCAACGGCGGCGGCACGTTGCCGCTAGCGATACACTGCGCCAGACCTTCCGCCAGCGCGGTTTTCCCTACACCGGCTTCTCCGGTCAGCAGCGGATTGTTCTGGCGACGGCGCAACAGAATATCGATCATCTGACGAATTTCGTCATCACGGCCAACCACCGGGTCGATATTGCCGGCACGTGCTTCGGCGGTGAGATCACGACCATACTTTGCCAGAACATTTTCACCGGAGGCGGGAAGTGATGCAGTTTGAGTGACGTTGTCACTTGTTACTGATTGCTGTTCATCACTCAACTCAACATAGTCACCAAACGACTCCAGCAGACGATCGGCACTGATATGCGCAAATTCGCCGGAGATGGCTAACACAACATGACGCAGAGCCACCGTTTTCAACAGGGCGAGCAACAGGTGGCCGCCGCGAATCTGTGTTTCACCCACGCTCAGCGAGCAGTAAATCCAGGCGCGTTCCACGGCATTATCAATGTGCTCAGCGAGATCGGCCACGGCACTGGCACCACGCGGCAGGCGATCTAAGGCGCTGACTAAGTCACTGCTGAGTTGTGCGTCATCCAGTTCAAAGCGCCGCGCAATCTGTTGCAGGTCGCTGTTAGGTTGCTGCCAGAGTTGATGCAGCCAATGCACCAGTTCGACATACGGATTACCGCGCAACTTACAAAATGCGGTGGCGCTTTCCAGCGAGGTAAACAGGGTGCGATTCAGTTTGCTAAACAGAACGTTGCGGCGAATATCTGACATGGTGTTCCCTTATTAACGCGAAATGTTTCCAACGTCGCTGATAAAGAGCGACGCTAATGGTTTGGGCGATAAAGGCTGATGGGTGCGCAATGACACGTATCTAACATCAATGCTGGGTAGCCGGTTGGTAAATCAAATCATCACGGTGGCGTTTGACCGGCTGCTCGCCAAGCCAGCTGGTATAGCCAAGAGGTTGCTGACCACCGAGCGCCACGCCCGCCACATCTTCCTCATGCAGTTCCAGCTGCACCTCCCAGTTGTACTCAATGCCAAGGTATTGCCGCAGCCAGTCCACCACCTGCTGCGCATGGCGGGCACGAGGGAGCAATAGCTGATAATCCTTCAGGCGCAGCGGGCCAAAACGCAGGCGAAACTTGTGCTGAATGTCGCGCACGGCCCCGCCGAGAAAAGCGGTTTCCCCGAGGCGCGGCGCATGCTTTCCGGCGCGCAGCTGTGCCTGTTCCCGCACGCCGATCTGCATCCACTGCGGAATGTTGTTTTGGATGGCAACAGGCACCTGAAAGTACCAGCTCAGGCTGCGCGTCAGGCCTTCACCATCGTGTGTTTGCCGGGTGAAATGCCCAGCGAGTGCATAACGAGCGTGCTCATTCAGGCTGCCACGCTGCTGTTGCAGTGCGGGTTGGCCAACGCCAGTGAGGCAGGAGAGGTAATGGTTGAACTGATGATGGTCAGGACGATCGAGGGCAATGGCGGGCTGGGCATCTGCCCACGCACGGTAAAACAGTAAAATCAGCCGATGGTGAAACAGATTGCAGAATTCCACCATGCTGCGGTCGCCAAAATGCGTGACGCGCTCGTGCGCATATTCGGTGAGGTGCAGCGGCAGCGGGCCATTGGGGCCAAACAGGCCAAAACTCCAGATATCCACTTGATGCGTCTCGTCTTCGCTACGTTGGCGAATCCCCGCCAGGGTAGCGGGCGCAAAGGCCAGCGACGGTGACTGGCCCAAACGCAAGGGCTCGTCACGTGGCAGTGGGGCCCGGCCGAGTGACCAGGCGTGACCGGCCTGCGCATCGAGACGGCGCAATAGCTGAAAGAGATCGTGCTGGAAGGGCGCAGCACAACGTTTTGCCCAGAAATCATCCGGCAGGCGACAGGCAATGCGCCAGCCGTTGTGCAGCGCGGTCACAGCAGTGACCTCTTACCCATTTGCGGCGGCCAGTAGCCCACTTCACCTCGCTGGCTGCTGTTGAGCGTCAGTTCAGTAAAAGTGTTGATGGCGACCATGCGGCTGAACAGCGTGGCGAGCACGCTGCCCAGCATCCACGGGCTGGCACCACCAAACGCTTGCTCGTCTATCGTGAGGGTGATGGCGATACCGCGTGCAAACACAATTGGTCCTGGTTCGGGCACTCGACGAAACACCGGACGCAGTTCGCAGTGACGCACCCCTTCAATCTGGCGAGCCGTTGCCGCTTCCGCGGTATTGGCATACAGCGACAACAGCTGACGCAGGGAAGCCGCGCCCTGATCGCCTTCGCTCTCCATCAGACTCAGGTAATTAAGCTGCAGCTGGCTGATCAGTCGCCAGGCCGTTGCGCCCGCAGCGAGTGCCGGCCGGGGGGCACTCGGCCCCTTACGCAGATGAATGCCCAAAACGGGCGCAGAGGTAGGTAAGGTGAATTGCTCCATGCCTTGCTGTTTAAGCAGTAAAGGCAAGTCGCGATTGGTGCACAACACGTCGGCCATCACGTATTGCACCGCGTCAGACCACGGCGACTGATGCTCATCCACCAGGGTAACAAACAGCTCGGAGCCACTGTAGCCGGTGCGCGTGCCGTAGACTTTTGCCTGGTCGGACAGCGTACGCTGCTCACGTCGTTGTGAGAAGTAGGCGCCATAATTGCCATGATCGCTGCCGAAGCTGTGCCAGAACGGACGAAATATCTGCTCTTCATGCAGAGCCTGACCGCTGCCGTACAGGCGGCTGACGCTGAAGATCTCGTAATCGAGCGGGTTGGTATTATCCACCACCAGATGATAATCGTTACGTCCCTCTGTCAGCTGAATGCGCTCGGCCACGCGGGGGAACAGGTTGATGGCCGGTGTGCAGTGCAGGGCCAGATGCGAGACATCCACCAGGCTTTCGAGGTCATCATCGGCTTTATCCAGCAGCAGCACGATTTCCATTTCAGTAGCGCCACGCAGCTGTTTCACCAGGGGTTGCAAACCGCCAGTGCGGAAAAACAGGAATCGTGCCGGAAAAGCAAAATACTCCTGCAATAAACGATACCCGGTGAAATTGCGTTGATCGTCGGGTAACAGGGCTTCTTCGTTAGCGAAACCTTGCTGCTGCAGGGCGTCAGCGTCCAGTAATAGATGCTGTGCATTATCGAGACTGCGATACAGCACGCCGACGCAATGCGCCATCAACAATTCCATCAATGCGCTGGCAGGCAAGTCTGCGCCGCTAAGATGAAAGCGGATATCGGTCATCTCCAGTTGATGCAGCGGGATATTGCCGGTGGTTTGCAAGCGGATGCGTAACGCGCGCACAGCACCGCGCTGTGTGAGACTGGCGGCCGAGATCGGCAGATTGGCGGGCAAACCGCCCAATGAAACCTCACGTAACTGCAACGGTAAAAGCGTAACGTCATGAGCGGTGCGGTATTTGCAGCTGACCCCTTTGCTTTTCATCGCCTGATTTTCGATCAGTGAGCCGCGAGGAATGGAGAATCCGCTGCTGATTTTGCCTTTCATGTGGTCTGGCTGAAATTCGACAATCGCCATCGACGGCGTCGGCGCAAGGTAATTGGGGTAGATCATCTCCAGCAATTGTTCAGTGAACCGCGGAAATTCAGCGTCCATCTTGAGCTGCACGCGTGATGTGAGGAAAGCGAATCCCTCCATTAAACGTTCGATATACGGGTCGGCGACGTCGATCCCTTGCATACCCAGGCGGCCAGCCACTTTGGGGTAACGATCGGCGAATTCCGCGCCCATCTCACGCAGGTAACTCAGTTCGCGATTGTAGTAGTCGAGCAGTTGAGGATTCATGCGTCGGCGTCCTTCAGGTCAAAACGGCTGTGCTCCAGATCGAGTTCGGTGCGAAACACAAACGCCAGCGGCCAGGGAATACACCACAGATTGCCGCTGATTTCGATGGAAAGGGTGTTGTGATTGTTCAGCGCGTTGACATCGGTTAAGCAGCGGATGTGCAGGTCATGCGGAATGATGCGCGGCTCGAACTGCAACATCGCGCGTCGCAGGGCCGTGCGCACGTCATCCCACTCAATCTCCGACATACGTTTGCCCGCCAGCGGAGTCAGACCAAAGTTGATAACCGACATCTGTGCGTCAGGCCACGGCTTTAAATCGTGCTGGCTTTCGTTGTTGATGCAGTTAAACAACCATTGCAAGTCACGCAGAACCTGAGAGCGCAACGCCTGGTGACTGATCGACTGGCGGCCCAGCTCGACGCGCTGCTGGTCAGGATGATCGTCAGTCAAACGGTCCAGTAAACTGGGACGCATCTCATCACGAGCCGTGATGCGCTGCTGGGTGCGCGCCTGCCAACCGTTGAAACTGTCGGGATGGGGTTTCATTCAGGCTCCTTAATATCTGGATGCGCTTAAATGGCGCGCCCTCTAGTGCTTGCCATTTAAGCGTCAGGTGATCACGCAGTCTGGTGTGGTTTAGCTGTCGGGTTGCGTGGGATCGCGCTGTTGCAGATTTAGCGCATCGACGCGGTGCCAGTTGAGCTGGCTGGCGCTGGCGTCAATCTGCCAGCGATGCAACGCATCAGCCATTAACTGGGCATTGAGGTTGTCATCACGGGTTTGCGCTTCGCTGGCTTTTACCAGCACATCGCCGTGAAAACGCCAGGCAAGATGTTCGGCATCCCAGGGCAGTAATAACCAACTCTGTGCATTCACGCCGCTGGCGAGGATCAAACGCTGATTGTTGGCTGCCACCACCTGTGCATCCTGGGCACCCACGGGCAGGTCGATCAGCGGATAGCCTTGCAGGAACCAGAGTGCCGTGGCGGCGTCACCTTGATGCAAGGTACCGGCGCCACTGATCCAGCCGTCCTTGTCACACAGCGGATGCGCATCAAAGGTAAAGCGCGCATCGCCCGACGCAGGCCAGTAAGTGCGCATCTGGCACCGATCATTCACACGAAAACGCTGCCACGGGGTAGTGTCGGCCTGCGCGACCACGACGGGCGGTTTTGGCGGGATCCGCCAGTTCTCTTTCGCCGTGACATCGCCTTCGCGCAGCGCTTTGCCGCTGCTGTCGATCAGCGTCCAGTGCAGCGTGTCGAGGCTGCGGCACTGACGTTTCAGCAACTGGCCGACCTGCGGCACAAAGGTTTCCAGGGCATCCGGTTTTAACTCGCCTTGCGGTTCGAAGTGCAGGGCCACGCTGTCGTCACACCAGCTTTTGACGCGCCCATCCACCACGTTATCCAGCCAGGCACTGAGACGCAGCGTGGGTGACCAAACGATGCGCACGCTTTTGGCCTCGCTCGCTACAGGCAACAGCAGCAGCGATAGCAATACTGCGGAAGCAGTTTTCATCGCCTTCTCCTCAGTCGCGCTGCGACAACAAAATTCGCTGCGCATCGCCCAGCGAACTCAGCAGCGTGGATTCTTGTGGATCGCCCATCCATACCGCCATGGCGCTAAAGTTGTCACCGTTGTCCTCTGGCTTCATACGCTGCAACAGGGCCAGCCACTCCTGGGGATGGCTCACCATGCGCAAGGTTTGCTCCAGATCGCTGACCTCCATCTCGTGCCAGAAGCCGTCGGTGCAGAGCAAAAAGACATCGCCATCTTCCAGCGCCAGTACGTCGCTGTAGCTGGCTTCACGCTCCTCTTTCATGCCCAGCGCGTAATAAAGCAAATTCTGATTAATCGCCTCGCTGGGATAACCCGCATCCTGCATGCGCTGCGCCAGACTGTGATCGCGCGTCATTTCCAGTAGATAACCACGTCGAAAGTGATACAGGCGGCTGTCTCCGGCATGCGCCCAGTAGGCGAGCTGGTAATCACGATCGATAAACAAACTCACCAGCGTCGTGCCCATGTTTTTTAACGCATCGTGGCTGTGCTGCTGCTGTTTAATCGCCTGGTTCGCGGAGGCGATATAGCCACGGATACGCTGTGCATCCAGATGGTTGTCGCCGTCAAACTGGGTGATGATGGTGTCGCACGCCAGACGAGCGGCGGTGTCACCGCCGTTTTCGCCCGCTATGCCGTCGCACATCACGAAGCAGGCAGCGCGAGCGCCCAGTGCATTCGCCAGTCGGTCCTGATTGGTGCTGCGTTTGCCCTGATGGCTGATGGACGCGAACGTTATATTCATCATTTATCCGTTTTTTGCGTTTGCAGGTCTTTGTAATGATTCACTTCGACGTCGTAAGCGTGCAGGAAGGCTTCGCCAAACAAGGTATGAAAATCGTCATCAATTTCACTGGCGATGGTTTGATAACGTTTCACAAACGCATCCCAACGCGCAGCCTTACGCGAGGCGGAGAACAGATGGCGGCTACTCTCTTCCTGCTGCAAATTGTCAGGATTAAAGGATTGCAGCATGGCGGTGATAATGGCGCGGATACCGGCAATCATGCCGAGCTGGTGCGCCTGTAAGTCGACCAGCGCATCGCGTACCGCTTTTTCGGGTTCCATAAAACCGGGCATCTGGCTGCTAAACATCTGCACCAGCACGCTTTTACCCGAAGGCAGCAGCTTAAACGGGTTATTCGCCTGTTCGAGGATCATGGTCATTTCGGCATTCACGCCACGTTTAAGCATGGTGCGCGATGACAGCAGCGCGACGGTGCCTTGCGAAAACAGACTCAGCAACTGGCCTAGCAGGTGCATCTGCTCTTTGTCGAGATGGGGCTGGCTATCGAGGTCGGCGAGATCGGCCCCTTCAAGAAACGCCTGTAAAAGTTCTGACTCCACGCCTGGCGTGTTTGCAGCACGTCGTTGCGCGGCGGTTTTGTAACTCACCGGGTCGATCCCCATACGGCCGCTGGCGCGGCGTGCATTGGAGTGCTCAGGGTTGGCCTGCTGCACGCGAGGTGTTGGCGTCGGTGTGGGTTCGGATAGCCGTATTTCTGTCAATGGCGATGCCGGTGAGGGTGCTGCTTGTGGCGATGATGAAGAGGATGAGGGTAATGATGATGGTGCTGGTACGGGTGTTAACGGCGCCGATGTCGGCACCGCAGCGGCGGCTGGCGTGTGCTGTGCAGCAAGCGCAGACGCGGCTTCTGGTTGAAACAGGTCAGGCGGCGTTAAGGGTTGCGCCTGGCCGTTCATCAGACCAAAAGGATCGCTGTCATCAGGTTGCGCGCTGCCGCTGCTGCCAAACAGCGCCAGCGGATCGAGTTCGGTTTGCGGTTGCGGATGCGCCATTCGCGGCTGATCGCGCAGCGTAGTGGGCGTTGCATCCTGCAAAATGGTGGGCTGCTGGAACAGGTCGCTGTCAGTAAACAGACGAGCCGGGTCGTTTTCGCGAACGTCAAGCTCGGTCAGGTCCGTATGCTGTGATTCCTGACTTAAAGGATCAATCGGATTGAGCGCTTTAGCCGCAGGTTGGGTCAGCGGATGCTGCGCATCGGGCGCGGCAGGGGCCACTTTGGGCGTGGCAAAATCACGCGATAAACTGTCCCAGATCTCACCGGGCACGTTCGCATCAGGGCTGTGGGGTACGGTTTTCGCCTGAGCCGAGGAGGGCATTGAGACGCGCGGCGCCGGCATTTGCCCATCAATCTCACTGACTTCCAGCGTGTAGTCGCCAATGCCGAGCAGATCGCCGCTTTGTAATTCCACCTGACGACCGTGCTCCAGCGGAATGCCGTTGAAATCGACGTTGATCACGTTACCGCGATTGGTGATACGGCATTCGCCTTCGGCAGAGGTGTGGACCAGCAGTTGCAGTCGCGAAATGGTGCGACTGTCGTCGGGCAGGATAAAGTTGTTGTCTTCACTGCGGCCAATGGTGCCGCCTGGCGGGTAGAAATCAACGCTGGTCAGCGGAGGCTGTACGCCGTTTTTACTCTCAACAAGGGTGAATCGCATAGGCATTACCTGCAAAAAGTGCATGCGAGGGCGCCCGAGAGGACGCCCCAACAAACCGATCGGAATCGATTAAGACGCGGTGTTGGTTTTGATATTCCAGCCGAAAGTGGTATCCGCACCCGCTGAACCGTCTTCAGATTGCTGGGTGTAGATATCTTCGACCTGTGCTGCCTGGAACGAATACTCGATCCCGACAGTGTCATCATCACGAGAACCGGTGAACTGCACACTGGTCACCAGCACTTCGGTCAGGTTGATTTTGTTGTAAATAATCTGTGAGCCACCGGCTTTGGTGACGTGGAACTCCAGCGTCGGGATGTGCTTACCGTTGGAGCAGTACAACATCAGCGTTGGTGTGGCTTTGTCGATACGAGCATGCACGTGCAGGTCCTGATAATTGACTTTACCGGCACCGCCGCCGCCGCCCACGCTCATGTTATTCGGCTGATTCGCCCCCCAGTTGAAAGAAAGAATGTCGATCCAGCCGGTGTGAGCTGAGTCTTTAGATTCGCCTTCCACGCCTTCCGGCTTCAGATACATTGCGATGGTCATGCTGATAACACTCCTTAGTAATGAACAAGCAAAAAATGGGCGAAAATCTGCGCCCAGAGGGTTTTATCCTTGCTGCTGTTTCAGCGAAGGGAGTTTCGACACCAGACGGAGAGAAACCGTCAGGCCTTCAAGCTGGTAGTGCGGACGCAGGAAGAACTTCGCGGCGTAATAACCGGGGTTGTCTTCTTGCTCCTCAACGGTGACGCGCGCATCGGCCAGCGGCTTGCGGGCTTTGGTTTCCTGCGTGGAGTTGACCGGATCGCCATCGACGTAGCGGATGATCCAGGCGTTGAGCCAGCGCTCCATATCGGCGCGCTCCTGGAACGAGCCGATCTTGTCGCGCACGATGCATTTCAGGTAGTGGGCGAAGCGGCAGCAAGCGAACAGATAGGGCAGACGGGCCGCGAGTTGGGCATTGGCGGCGGCATCGGCATCATAGTAATCCTCTGGTTTTTGCAGAGACTGCGCGCCGATAAAGGCGGCAAAGTCAGAGTTCTTACGGTGCACCAGTGGGATAAAGCCGTTTTTCGCCAGTTCAGCTTCGCGACGATCGCTGATGGCGATTTCGGTAGGGCATTTCATGTCCACGCCGCCGTCATCGGTCGGGAACACGTGGCACGGCAGATTTTCCACCGAACCACCGGATTCCACGCCGCGAATCGACGTGCTCCAGCCAAACTGTTTGAAGGAGCGGTTGATGTTGGCCGCCATGGCGTATGCGGCGTTGGCCCAGGTGTAATTTTTATGGGTGGCGCCTTCGGTATCTTCAGTGAAATCAAAGCTATCGACCGGGTTCGTGCGGACACCGTAGGGCAAACGTGCGAGGAAGCGCGGCATCACCAGACCCAGATAGCGGGTGTCTTCACTCTCGCGCAGCGTGCGCCATGCCGCGTATTCGGTGTTTGTGAAGATTTTGGTGAGATCGCGCGGGTTAGCCAGCTCCTGCCAGGACTCCATCTGCAGTGCGCTGGGGGCCGCGCCAGTGATCACCGGACAGTGCGCAGCGGCACCGATTTTCGCCAGTTCGCCCAGCAGCTCAACATCCGGCGGGCTGTGGTCAAAGTAGTAATCGCCGACCAGGCAGCCGTAGGGTTCGCCACCAAACTGGCCATACTCTTCTTCGTAGATTTTCTTGAACAGCGGGCTCTGATCCCAGCCCACGCCTTTGTAGCGTTTCAGCGTGCGGCTCAGCTCTTTTTTGCTGATGTTCATCACACGGATTTTCAGCATCTCGTCGGTTTCGGTGTTGTTCACCAGATAGTGCAGGCCGCGCCAGGCGCCTTCGAGCTGCTGAAAACTCTCGTGATGCATGATGGCGTTAACCTGCTGCGACAGTTTGGCGTCAATTTCAGCGATCAGCGCCTGAATCGTGCGGTAAGCATCGTCTGATACCGGCAGGGTGTTTTCCAGTGCCTGCGCGGCAAGGGTTTGCACCGCCTGTGAAATGGCGTCACGCGCCTGATCGTTGTTCGGGCGAAACTCTTTATTCAGCAGTGCGCTGAAGTCGCTCTGCGTGACGGTTTCCGTCTGCAGGCGTGCGGTTTGCGAGGCAGCATTACTCATCGTGTTTCTCCGTTTCGCTTTCATCGTTCGAGGCGGTCGCCGGTTTAGGGGCAGCGGCCAGCGTTTTCAGTAAGGTCGGGTTTTTCAGCACTTCGGCAATCAGCGCTTCGGCTCCGTTTTTGCCATCCATATAGGAGAGCAGATTGGAGAGTTGTGTACGGGCTTCCAGCAGCTCATTGAGGGGATCGACACGGCGCACAATCGCATCGGGCAGAAAATCTTCCATGCTGTTGAAGGTGAGATCGACACCGACCTTGCCTTCGCCGGTCAGGGTGTTCTCCACGTGATACGCAAGATGGGGCTTAAGCGCTTTCATGCGCTCATCGAAGTTATCGATATCCACTTCGAGGAACTTACGCTCGGCGATCTCCGGCTGATCTTCTGTGGGTTGCCCCACCAGATCGGCCATGACGCCCATCACGAAAGGCAGTTGCACCTTGCGTTCAGAGCCATAAATCTCCACGTCATACTCAATCTGCACGCGTGGCGCACGGTTACGCGAGATGAACTTCTGTCCACTGCGGGCGCGTTTAATGGTGGGGAAGTTAGCCATAGTGTTCTCCATGAGTGATGTGCCTGAGGTCAGGCGTTTATTCGCCCGCACGGCCAAACAGGCCCTGCAGTTGGGTGACGGCGTCGGGCGCCAGGTCACGAATAATGTCGAGGAAATCGAGTTGAATCAGACGCTGCACGCGTTCGAGCATGATCGGCGCCGGATGGCTCGGTTCGTGTTGCTGAAAGTAGAGGCGGATTTTTTCCAGCATCAGCTCAGCATCAGCGCGAGATTCGATCGGAACCTGCTGCCAGCTCAGCGGCGGTGAGCCAACGGAAGAGACCGATGGCAGCGGCGTTGCCACCGTCTCTGTGATCGCCGGTTCTGCTGCGTCAATGGGGGACACTTGTGTGGGCAGAAGGGGCAACAGCAACCCCAGTGCCTTTTCTGTCGTCGCCAGGTCGGGCCTGTCCGCCGCCTCCAGATGCTGTTCCAGCGACTGGCGCAGCAGTGTGAATTGCTGACACAGCGTGCGGATGGCCTCTGCGTTGGCGAAGTCAGGGTGTTGCATGGCTTCACGTAAGCGCGCAAGTCCGCCGGGGAAATCCGCTATTTCGCTCTTGCTGCCGTCGAGCAGAGCGATGGCATCGCGCAGCGTAAGTTCACCGGTGGCACTTTTCAGCAACCAGCTGTTGCGCATTGCCCGGCATAAGCCCGATTGCGAACCGAGGGCGGCCAGTGCGCTGACGCGCATCAGCAGATCCGGCTCGCCGTCAAACTCCAGTGCAGGATGCAGTGTGGGCCAGTAGCGTGCGATGGCTTCACTGAGCAACGTCATCCCTGCCGCGCAGCCCGATAACCCCTGAGTGTGCGTCCTGGCTTCAGTGAGAATCAGCAGCAAGCGGATATCACGCGTGCGGTTCAACAGCTGTTCGGCCTGCTGTGCCACCAATTGCCAGTCGGGTGGCTCGGCCGGAATGATGGTGTTGCCAAACTGCTGTTCCGTTTTGCCACTGCGCGCCTGTTCCAGTGCCATAAATGCGGCATCGTATTCGAGGTCATCGCCGCAGGGCGCATCGTCACGCAGCGGGGTAAGAAGGGCGTCGATATTCATCTATTCACCGTTAAGACGGGCCAAACAACGGCGGTTCGCCGCGGCTGGCATGGGGTGGATTGAACAAACGCAAGAACAGCTGAGTGGTGAAGTTGCCGCTGTGCGAATGGCTGTAAAAGGCGCTGCCGTCACTCTGGTTACTCCACCAGAAACTGCTGTACTGGGCGGGATCAAAGTAGTGCACCACCTGCGGCCAGTTGAGGTTGCAGGGCGTATCCTGATAACCGATCACATCAAACACATCCGACTGCGGCGGCCGCGCTAGCTGTGGTGGCAGGGCGTTCAGCGCATTATCGAATTGATCACCGCTGTAGCGATTTTGCACCGCCAGCGTCAGGGTCTTGCCGAGCTGGTGATACCAGTCACCGGCGGTGTGCAACTGCATGGCGTGCCAGTCAGCGGGGTCCACTAACTGCATCGCGCACAAGGGATATTGCCGACCCACGCGATCGCGCGTCGGCAAGAGACACCCCATCTGGATCATCGGCACACCCAGGGTCGCGGGAATGATGAAATTCCACACCGGTGCACGCCCCCCGGCAGGCTGTTGCGCCAGGCGCGGCAGGCTACTTTGAAACCATTGCGCCCAGCTATTCACCAGCCGCGTGGGCAGACGACGGCGCATGAAGTCACCGCTGCCCGGCAGTTTGCCGTACCAACCCAAGGGTGAAGTTTTGTTATTCATGGGCAGTTAAACCCCGGCAGTTGCAGCGGATTGCGCACGCTGTTTGGCGTGTAAGCCAATACCACCTGATGACCACCCAGCGAGAAGGTGGCGCGTTGGCTCTGGCCGCTGGCCGGGCTCAAACTGGCTTTATCGAACAGGCGATTCAGCGCCCACGGGCCACTGGTGTTGAGCGTATTGGTGGTGCCGTCGGTCAGGCCAATCTGCATGCGTACCTGCTGGGTGTTGCCGCTGCCCGGCCAGTTCACCACCTGCGGCGTCTGCGGACCGTGGCTGTAGCGTAGGATCTGTCCATCCACATCCAGCGTCAGGTTCAGAATGCTGTTATCCATGCCGATGGGGGTGATCGTCAGGCGATAGGTCGGCGTGGTTGAACCGTTGGCAAACAGCGCTTCGCGGATCGCCTGTGCTTGCTGGAAGGGGCGCAGCAGGCTGGTGCCGCCGGGTAACGTTTTGCCATCGACGCCGGGGGCATAGCGCCAGTTGCTGTGGGTGGTATCCACTTTGCTGGCGAGATTGTCGCGGAAGAAGCTGTCCATCAGCCCGGTGCCAGGTGCGAACATGCGCGCCAGATCGTCGGGTGTGACATCGGTGCCCGACGTGCGATTAAACGGATAGCGCCCGGCAATGGCACTGCGGCAAAAGCTACCCACTTCCACCCCGACACGTTTCTGCATATTGCTCATATCGCGCTTTTGCGTGTCACTGCTGGCGCCCACGGCTAACTCCAGCAGCAGCGTGCGGAAGGGTTCAGGTTGACGTCCGGCATCGGCCTGCATGCGGGAGATAATGCTGCTGTCCGGCGGCGACATGCCGCTGTTGCTGGCGTCCTGCACGGCGGTGAGGTAGCTGTAAAGATCGTCGATGTCCTTCAGCTGTGCATCAAACGGGATGTTGCTCTGTTCAGGATCGCTGACCTGTGCTTGCTCAATGATGCTGGCGAAGTGCGCCATCACCCGCTGCTCCGGAGCCTCAATATTGCCGCTCTGTGCCGCCTTACGTGCACGGAACAGCGCCTGCAAGGTGGCCGTCGCGTTGTTATTGACGTAATGCGTGCTGCGTTCCAGCAGTGATGGCTGATCCTGTTTGGCTTTCTCATCCTCGGGCGGCGTCAGTGTCAAATTGCGGCTGAGATTGATGATCAGCTGGCGCAGTGGCGAGGTGCGTCCGGACAGCAAACGCGCCATATTGATGCGAGCGTCGAGGCTATTGATTGGCTGGAGCTGAATGTCCTGCAGCAGTGCATCCCATTGACGCATGTAGTCGTCGAGGTAAAGGCGGCGCACCGTCTCTTCCAGTGTGCTCTGCTCGTCGGCAGTTTCGCGGCGGGTGAGTACCCAACGATCTTCCTGCAGTAAACTGGCTGCCACGTTTTTAATGTTGCTGTTAAACGGTCCCCAGTATCCGGCGGGCGTGAAGAAGCCAGGAATGGCTTCGGTTAACGGTTTTCCGCTTTTACGGCTGAACACCAGTTCGGTTTGGGCACCACTCAGATTGACCACGCTAACACCCGGCGTGATACGTGGCATCAGCAGGCGTTTTAGGCGTCCATAGACGCGCGTTGATAGCGGTGAACGGCTGATCATTTCGATCTGACGCACCACCAGTGGCTCATCGCGCTCAAACGGCGAGGCGTTGATTTTGTCGTCGAGCAGTTGACCCAGGTGATAATCCAGCGCCTTTAACTGCGCCTGCGGAGCATTAGCGCCCTGAGTGCGTTGTACGTTGAGCATCACCCAGGCGTGCAGGAATTTGCCATCATAGTGCTGCGGCAGATAGAGCATTTGATAGGCTTTCAGCGCTTCGTAGCTGTAATCGACATCGCTGCCGTTATCACTGCGCAGCCAGTCGGTGATATTGCGGGCAATCACTGGCAACAGCATCTGCTCCAGCGCTCGCTGATACAGTGAGTCGGAGGCGGTGGAGACTTCTTCGCCGCGATACAATCCAGCGCGCCAGCTGAGCGGCGGCTGTTGCAGGTCTGTGAGCTTGTCGCTGTTGGGCAGGCCCGCCAGGCTGTTGAGGAACGGCAGCTGCGAGAAGAGGTTCTCACCGTTGAGCGGCGACAGCGCCTTACTCTGCTTCTCAATATCCGGCACACGCTGCTGTACCTCTGCCAGGTAGCCTTTATTGTGGTGATAGCTGGTAAACCAGACAATCAACGCCAGCAACAGCAGCAATGCGAGGACGCCATAAGTGACCAAATGCACCAGACGATTGCGCATCGCCCACCAGCGGTTAATCCCTGCCAGCCCGGCCTCTTTGAATACCACTTCGGTCAACATTTGGTGCAGGAAGAAACTCTGGCCGTGTCCCGGTTGCTGTGAGGCAGCATCTGCCGCGCGTAGCGCCGGTAAGCCGAGCGCGCGACTCATCTGGCCCATCACGCGGTCAAAGGGTAACCCCTCCTGAGTACCGCTGGTAAAATAGACACCGCGGGGAATCAGCTTTGCGTCATAACCGGAGGTAGCAAACACCACGTCAAGGTAGTGTTTCAGCAAAGGTTTCAACGCCATGAACTCTTGTGGGAAGAGATACATCTCGGCGCGTTTCAGGCTGTCATGTTCATTGATCATCAGATCGGCCAAACCAGCATCGAGGCGCTGATGCAAACGATCAAACTGCGGTTCGAATGCCGATCCTGGGTCGAGTTGATCCTCGCTCCATGGCCAGGTAAAGCCCCAGATTTGATCGCGCTGCGCTTTGCTCATCGCGCCAAAACTGGCGGTAAAGCCTTTCAACAGATCGGTTTTGGTCACCAGCACGTAAACCGGGAAAGGGATCGCCAGCTGATCGCGCAGTTCCAGCAGGCGCTTGCGCAGGGCGCTGGCCTGTTGATGACGCACATCCTCGGACTCACTGAGCAAATCACCGACGCTGATGGTGATAATGGCGCCATTCACCGGCTGACGTGGGCGGTACTTCTTCAGCAATCCGATAAAACTGCGCCATTCGGAGGCATCCTGCTGGCGGTCGCTCTCCTGCGTGGTGTAACGCCCGGCGGTATCTAGCAGGATCGCTTCGTCGGTAAACCACCAGTCACAGTGGCGTGTGCCACCCACGCCGCGCAGTGCGGTCTTGCCGAACTGCGCCGCCAGCGGGAAGTGCAGCCCCGAGTTGACCAGCGCGGTGGTTTTACCGGCCCCCGGTGCGCCAATCAGCATGTACCAGGGCAGTTGATACAGATATTGTCGATTGAGCTTTTGCATCCAGCGTGGCCAGCGACGGCTTTCCGGGCGGTTGAATCGCGCCTGGCGCAGCAACTGAGTCGCCTCACTGAAACGCTCCGCCAGCGGATGCTCGGCCGACATTTCATCTGCGGGAGCACTCTCAACCGGCGCAATTTTTTGCACCAGACGGCGGTTTTGCCAGCGACGCCACAGGCGCGGCACCACGCGATAGCTGACCCACAACGTATACAGCACGGCGATAGCAATATAGCGATACAGCGCGGATTCCAGCGGGCGGTAGTCACCGATGGCGACCAGCGGGCCGACGGTCCAGATCAGCAAACAGAGTGCGGTGATGCCGAGGCCGCTCCACATCAGGCGGCTGGTGGCGATGGAAAACACAGTGCGAATCATGGCCATTCCTTTTAATGCACGCTGTTGAGTTCGGTTTCTGTCTGTTTAGGCGCAACCAGCAGGGTGATTTCAACGCGACGATTGCGCGCACGATTGGCGGCAGAATCATTCGGTGCCAGCGGGTTACTTTCACCCCGACCTTCAACGATGATGCGCTGCGGCTGCTGCAGATCCTGCGCCAGCATCTCCTGTACTGACTGGGCACGCGCCAGCGACAGGGCATAGTTCGAGTTGAAGCGCGCGCTGCGAATCGGCACGTTATCGGTGTAACCGCTGACGCGAATCTGACCGTTGACGTTGTCCATTGCCTGCGCGATGCGGCGGATCACCGGGCGATAACGATCGCGAATGCTAGTTGCAGCTGAGTCAAACAGGCCGTCACCCCGCAGCAGCACCACGCTGCGGGTGGCTTCGTCACGGACCGTCACTAACCCTTCGGCGATCTCAGGCGCGAGGAAGTGACGCAGATCCAGCGTCGGTGCTGCAGGTGCCGCCGGGCGAGCGATATCCACTTTCGGCACATCGGTTTGATAGATGGCAGAGAGCACCGGCGCGGTGAAGTGGTTGAGTCGCCAGTTCAACGCGATGTACACCGCGCACCCCAGCAGTGCCAACAGGGCGGCAAAACTCCACAGCGGGATAAGCGGCTTCCACAATTTGAGTTGTACCGGTTCATCCAGCGGCTGCGGTGACAACGGAGGCGGGTAAGGACCGCGCACTGATCGAATCAACTGCAGCAGGCGCAGTTTTAGGGTTTCCAGCTGCGTGCGGCCGTTCTCCATAATGCGATAGCGACCTTCAAAGCCGAGCAGCAGGCAGGCGTTCATCAGCTCCAGCAACAGGATGTTTTGCTGTGGATGCTGTGACAGGCGCGCCAGCAGTTGAAAGAACTTCTCGCCTCCCCAGGTTTCGTTGTGGAAGGTGACCAGTAATCCGCTGCGCGGCCAGACATCGCGACTGCCCCACGGCGTGAGGGCTGCTGCTTCATCCAGCGAAGTGCACAGGCAATAACGTGCACCGACGATGGTCTCATACGGCAATTGCGCCTGCTGGCAGGCCACTTCAAAGCGGCGCACCAGGTCGATCAACTGCTGACGCAAGCCCGCAGGATTGTCGTGGCTGACCGAATGGCGAAGCTGCGCAATGGAATTGATCAACGGATTGGCAATCGCCACCAGCGGATTCTCATGGGCTGAAACGGTTTCCAGTTCGCCATTCAGTGACTGCGGCTGCATCATGATCGCTTTTCTCCGTGCTTAATTGCGCGCATGACGCAGCGCCCATAGTTGCAGGTCGAGACCGGGGAATTCGCCCGCGAGGTGCAGCGCAAAGGCTTCGGCTTTCGCCATCTGCTGCCACAAATCACCGCTGCGCTCCAGCTCGAAGTAGACGTAACCTGAGTGCCAGGGGATTTGCCGTGGGGCGGCGGGCATGATGCGTAAACCAATGCCGGGCAACTGCAACTGCACCAGGTCACGAATGCGCGTCACCGGGGCAATTTTCATCTGTGCCGGGAAGTGGGTGATCAGCATTTCACCCGGTAAATCGGCGCGCACTGCCAGCACAAAGCCGTAATCGCGAATCAAACTGACGTCGGACACCGTCGCCACGTACAGGCCGTGTGAGCGTTCGGTTAATGTCAGCTGCAGCGCATTCTCTTCCATCACCAGCGACAGGCTTTGGCGCAGTTGAATCATCAGACGGCTAAAGCTGAGATAGAGGTTATCGTGGTCATACACCGGTAACTGCTCGCCGGGGCGGCGCGACGGTGACCAGCTGGAGAGTTCAGTGGCAAACTGTAACCACTCGCTGAACAGGCGCTCGGGATGCAACTGCGGCAAGCGGCGGCTGTGCGCCACCTGACCGATGTAGCGGTTGATCAGCGTCAGCAGCATAAAATCGATCATCTCGGTATTGCCGCCGCGTCCCGCCTGCTGCAATCGTTCGCCCATTTGCTCACTGCGCTGTTGCAGCAGGCCGTGCATATCGTTAAGAAAAGCGGTGATGGTCGGGGAGACATGACCGTTAAGCAGCGGGGGAATGTAATCGGTGTCGAGCGTCAGGGCGCGATCGCTGCCGCTGCTCTTGACTCGCGCCACGCCGACGGCGGTCCATTCTGCGTTAAGATCAGCTGCGGGCATCAGGCAGAGACGCAGGCGACCAAACTGCATCGGCGCGCGCCCCACCGAGGAGGCATTGAGATCGTCCACTTCACGATCCTGGCTGAGATAACGCGCCAGTGAATCGCTGGCATCGCTGAAGATCACTTCAGTCTGCCCCTGACGCTGTTCCGGCAAGGCCAGCACCACGTCAATCGGCTCCTGCACGTCGCTCAGCGCCAGCGGTGCCGGGCCATTTTCAGCGCCGTTAATCACAAAGGGCGTGCCATCGGGCAGCAGACCGCTGGCTTCAGCAATCGCCAGTTTGCCCTGGCGCAACAGTGCCTGGTCAATCGTCAGCGTCATAAAGCCCCAGTGCCACGGACACTGTAGCTTGCCCCAACTGCGGCTGTACGCTTCCAGCCAGCGTTCCGACTGTTGAAAATGGTGAGGACGTAAAAACATCCCTTCACTCCAAATCACCTTGTCTGCGGTGTGCATAGCGCCTTCCTGATTCCGTTTAATCGTCTTTTGCCGTGAGGTGCAAACCGGCTGCGGTGGCGTTCACCTGGCCGTGCAATGCATCGGGCGAGAATTGCCAGAACTTGTAGAAATTGGTTTCGGTGGGGGCGGGGAGCGGTACCACGACGCGCCAGGCTTTGCCGTTAAGCGTGGCGTATTCGGCGATCACCCCCAGATAGTGCGCCTCAAGTGACGGTGTGCCGCTCAGGGTTTGCTGGGGTTGCTGTGAGGTCAGAAAACGCTGCTGGGTATCCAGCAGATCCGCGCCCAGCACCGTTGATGCGTTGTTCTGCAACGAGTAGAAGTCGGCCGACTGGAAATTGGCATCCGAGCGCAGCACAAAGACCCGCACTTTTAACGGCGCGCCATTGTTGGCGTTCGACGCACCGTTCAGCGTCAGTTGCCAGTTGGCTGGGACCTGACGTGACGACGACATACAACCGCTGAGCAACAGCAGCAGCCCGCACAGCACCGCGATACGCGCCTTCATTACTGAATAATCCACGTGGAGGAGTTGCTTTTCCGGCACGCCTGGTCACCCGATCCCACGCCAATACACTGCTGCTGGGCGCGACGAGGACGCGCGGCCTGTGCCTTCACCGTGGCGCTGTAGCGATCGGTCGTCACGGCTGCGCGATAAGGGATATAGCCGCTGAGTTGGCCGTTATCTTGCGTCGAAACGGCCAGCCAGCTGTTCTCCACTTCGCCCAGAACTTGCAGCGTGGCACCGGCTTCCAGCGTCTCCATACGCAGTCCACTGAAGTCGGGACGGTTCATGAGTGATGCCGGATAGAGGGTGCGATAAGCGGCGTTGACCGGTGTGAAGTGGTGTGGGGGTTGGATGATGTGCATATGCACCAGCGGTACCGCGTTGACGGTGCTGGTTTCTAGGGTATCCGCCGTCACAATGGGAGGCGGCGCTTTGCAGCCGGCCGTGATGGCGGTGGCAAAAAGGGCAGCGAGAAAGGGCAGTTTGCTGTGCAGTGTTGTCATTTTTATCAACGTCCTGTGTAAAAACATCAGTCTTCAAAAGGGGTACGCAGTGGTCGCGGCGTGCGGTGGCGCTTTTCGCCGTAAGCAGCACCGTTGATTGCGCGGTTTCCCGGGTTGTTTCGCCATGTGCATCACTATGTCGCCAGCAATGCCACCGTGGTTTGACTCGGGGTGATGCGTACGCCGGGCGCGTTGGCCACGTTCTGTTGCGTCACGCTGCCCATGCGCGTGGCGGGCATGCCGTTGATTAAAAGAGCGTTGCAGCCCGTGAGGTGCCGCGACAGCCCCATAAAAGTTTCTGAAATCACACCGCCCAGCACGCCCGCTTCATCGCCCTGGGTGATTGGCGTGATCGTGGAGAGGTTGTGCGCAGGCATACCGGTGAACAGCACCGTGCTGGCCGTTGGCACAGCGGTGTTACCGAGAGCCAGATTGACGAAAGTGACCGGTGCCGGGGTTTTGCAGACATCGGCAATCGCCTGATCGGTGCCACCACACTGACAATTTGCAAACATGCTGTTCCCTCTTAACCCATGTGAATCTGTTTACCGTCGACACGCGTCAGTGCTTCGCTACTGATCAAGGTGGTCGGTGCGCGCAAGCGGGTGAGCTGGCTGGTTTTGATATCCAGCTGGCCCGCCCGCACTTGTTCGGTGTGGGTGGTGCGGCGCAGCAGGTGGTGACTGATTTGACTCAGACTCTCCCAGACACTTTCGCAGCGTTGTCCAAACAAACGACTGAGCGACACCCACAGGGCGACTTTTTCGCCGCGATAGTTCAGTTCGTCGATCTGACAGTCGCCGTGCTGCGCGGCCAACTGAAACTGTGGGCTGCGCAGCGTTAATTTCTGACTGGTGCTGAGGGTTAATTCGCCTTCGCAGTGCAGCTCAGCGGCCTGCTGCGGTTGGCTGCGTACCAGGACCGCCAATAGCCACAACTGCTCACCGGCGCGACACATCAGCACGCGGTCATCCACCTGTGGCGTAAGCAGGCAACTGGCGGCGCGTTGTCCGTGCCAGCGGCGGCCTTCAATCAGCACCTGAACGGAGCCGGTTGCATCGATGCTCAACACCTGCCCCTCGGCCTGTAACGGGAGATCCAGCGGCATGGCAACGGTTTTTTCAGCGTGGTTCATGGTGATCCTCGTGGGGGGTTAACCGCGTGTGCGGCTGCCAGTTTTCAGCGGCAAACAGCGCATCATCCTGTTCAACGATGCCGTCACGGCTGGAGAAGTGGCTCTGCTGCTGGCTGGCACGATGCAAGCGGGTGTGCGCAAAGTGCGCGTCACGGAGATCGGCGTGATCCAGCGTGGCATAGGAGAAATCGGCGTAGTGCAACTGGCTGTGCTGAAAGTTGGTGCGCTCGGCCCGCGCCTGTTGCAGTACTACGCGCTGTAATTGGCAGTGGCTGAAATCGGCATCGTCCAGCTGCGCCTGCATAAAAATGGCCTGATTGAAGTTGCTCTGCTGACAGCGTGCTTCGCTCATCACGCTGCCGGTAAACAGCGCCTGCGAGGCCTGCACGTTGCGCAGATCCGCCGCGCGCAGCGATACCTGGCTGAAATTGCACTGCGTCAGTTCTGCGCCCTGAAAACTGGCTTCATCCAATTGGCTGGCGGTGAACTGGCTGCGGGCAAAATGTTGCTGACGGTAGTCGCCGCCGCGCATATCGCATTGGTAGAAGGTGCAGAGCGCAAAGCGGCTGCTGTGCAAATCGCTGCGGCGCAGGTCGAGGCTCATCAGCGTGCATTGTTCCAGACTGGCATGGCGTAGCAGCATCTGGTACGCCGACAGCTCGATAAAACCGCTTTGAAACAGCGATGCCAGCAGGAAACTGCTGTCACTGAGGTCGCCTTTATTGAATTGGCTGTTGATGTGGATAGTTTCGCTGAAGTCGCTTTCCATCAACTGACATTGATTGAACAGGCAGTCGGTTAGCGTGCAGCCGCTGAACTGTGTGGCGACCATCTGACATTGGCTAAACAGCGTCTCGCGCAGCTGCGCCTGATCAAACTGCGCCCCGGCGAGTTGGCATTCGCTGAACTGCGTTTCATGTAAATTACAGCCGCGAAAATCGGCTCCCCTCAAATCGACGGCGATAAAACTTCCCCCGGAAAGATCCATGCCGGCGAAGTGACGCGCAGTGGGGGCAATCGCATGGATGATCTGACCTTGCTTGATGGCGTGCTGAATTTGAGTTGGCGTCATGGCTATACCTGATGTTCGCGACGACGCGGCAGCGTTTTCATGCTGTCGGTCAGCGCATCCTCGAAGCGGGTGTGAGAATCAGCATGGGTTTGCGACAAATCCGCGCGGAACAGATTGCAATCACTGAGATCGCAGCCGGCGAGCTGGCTTTTCTGCAAATCGGCACCGAGCAGAAGGCTGCCCGTCAGCCACGCGGCGCGGAAATCGGTGCGGACAAAACGGCTATTGTGGGTGCGCATCAATCGCAGGCTGGCACCACGGCAATTGGCCCCGCTGAGGTCGCTGTTGTGCAGCGTGGCTTGATCGAAGTTAGCCGCCTGCAAGTCGATGTCGCGCAGGTTACATTCAGTCAGTTGGGTTCGACGGAATTGTGCCTGGGGCAACTGACTCTGCGCGGTGAACACGCACTGTTTCAGTTGTGCATCGTCAAAGCAGAGATCGGATGAAGTACAGGTCACCAACGCCATACTGTGCGCGTTAACATGTTGAAAACGCACCGCATTTAACCTGCAGTGAATCAGGTTGCTCTGGACAACCTGCGCGTGGCTAAAATCCAGTGTCTCCAGCGACAAATTCATCAGATCGCAGCGATCAATCAGGGCATGTTGCAGGTTGCAGTGGGCTATCGTCGCCTGCTGTACAAACAGCTGACGCAACAGCGCACGCTCGAAACGGCAGTGTTCCAGTTGGCACGCCTCCAGTTCGACTTCACGCAGGCTGCTGTCGCTAAAATCGCTGTGCCAGCACTGCGCTTGCGCCAGGTTGGCTCCGTCTAGCAGGCAGTGCGTCAGGCTGGTGTAATAGAACTCAGCACGAACCAGTACTGCGCCGCGCAAATCGGCGCCGTCCAGCTGGCAGTGGCTGAAATCGGTGTTCTCCAGCAGCGCGTTTTCCAGATCAATGCCGCGCAGGTCCAGCCCGGAAAGGTCGGCTCCGGTCAAATCCCAACCACGCGCGTCTTTGTCGCCGCGCATGCAGGCGATTAGCTGCTGACGCTGAGAATCTGAGGCGGCAAGGCTGAGGCGTGGCGCGGAAGGCTGTTGCTGTGCGGTCAGGCGATAGCTGTCGAGCAGGGCCTGTTCGCTGTGCGCAATGTCTTTGTCACGCGGACCGAGCAGATGACGATTGGCATGCAGTTCGTCGCGCTGCTGGCGATACTGGCTTGCGCCATCGGGCATCGGTAAGGATGCCGCGTGAGTGCGTTGTGATTCCTGCTGATAGCGCGTCATCATCTGCTGATACTGCTGCTCACCTTCGGCTTCCTGCCGCGCAAACTGGCTGGCTAAATCGTCTTCTATCGCGAATTCATGCAGGCTGCTTTCCGGCACCGGTTGATCGAACTGCTGGCGCTGCTGCTGTTCATAGCGATTGAGGTTTTGCAGCAAAGGGCCGGGATCGCGATTGAACGATGGGGGGCGGGTTTTGGCGAGAATCGCCCCATCAATGAGATCGCTTTCGCGGAGTGCATGCAGTGCGGCATCGACATCGGTACTGCGCAACTGATGAACGTGGCGATAATGCTCCTCTCCACGCGGTGCTTCATCCCGCTCCAGAGCCACCATCAGCGACTGCACATCAAATGCATCATCTTCGTTTATGGGGCAACGGCCATGCCAAATCACCAGCAGTTCGTTGCAGTGCGGCAGAAAGTGCAGGGTGGTGGCGCGCATCGTCACGGTTTCAAACAACACGTCATCCTGACGACGGCGGGTCACAAACGCACAGGCCTGCCAAAGCGGTAATTTTCCCTGTTGTAACGGCTGTCCAGGGTGCATGTGCTCAATGCGCCACTCAGCACCGTGCGGCAGGGCATCGCGTTCTGACCACCACTGATCCGCAGGGGCCTGATTAAATACCCGCCAGTCGGTATCACGCGGGAACCCGGGATAATCATGCTGCAGCCACGAGTCGTCATAATTCTTGCCCATTAAGGCCTGGCGCATCGGATGATCCATCGATATCGCATGTAAGGGGGCGACCTGACTCGAACCGACGGTGAGCTGTTTGCGCAACCCGGCCGCCTGAATCACCACCTCACATTCGGATTCGCCCGCGGCAGGGTAACCATAACCACTGACGAGAAATTCCGCGCACTGTTTGGGGATCGCCATATCCAGTACGCCATCGGGTGATTGCAGCGTTTCACTGACGCGCTGCCACAGCGTTTGCTCATCACGCAGCGCAGGCTGAGGCGCCATATCCAGCAGCGCGATAACCGCCACACCGAGATAATCCTGTTGCTGCCAGCGATAGGGGCGTGAGAGTACGCTGAGATGCGACGGTTTGATAATTTGCATTACGCATCCGCCCACGGATTGAAGGTAGGATCGTTTTCATCAGCAGGCGGATTATCATTCTGGTTGTTGTTGTTGTTGTTGTTGTTGTTGTTGTTGTTGTTGTTGTTGTTGTTGTTGTTGTTGTTGTTGTTGTTGTTGTTGTTGTTGTTCTGGCCGTCGCGGTTATTCTCACGCTCGGCCTGTTCACGCGTCTGCGGGTTATTTTTCTGCGTCACCTTCTCTTCGCGCTGCTTCTCCCAATCCGTTTTCTTCTTATCGTCGGCTTCCTGCTTGATGGTTTTGCGCGCATCGCGCTCATCGGTGAGCTTTTTGATCTTCTCCTGCAAGGTATTACCGAGGCCTTCACTCACCGCGCCACTCATGATTGACATCATGTTGGTGCGAAGGGTGTAAAACGGCACCTGCTCGAAGCGTTGCAGATCGGCTTTGTATTCGACCTGGGTTTTGCTGCGCTTGATGTAGGTGTAATCCATGCTTAAGCCCTTCACCGCAAAATCGGTGGTGGTGGCAGCCACGTTGCTCACCGCGTTCACCGTGCCATTGACACCGTTGATGGTCAGGCCGATACCGGTCGTGGTGAAGCTCGCGCCGGTGACCGTGTAGTAAGTGCCGCGTGAGGTGTGATAGGTGGTGGGGGCGCTGGTGGACACCGTGTCATTGCTGTGAATCGTTACTTTACCGGGAGCCCAAATTTTCAGCGCCCCATCGCCCTCTTTGCCGGCATAAATCTTGATGGCATTGTTTGCCGAGAGGTTGAGATCTTTTTGCGCATGAATATCCAGCGACTCTTCGCCTGATAAATCTTCGAACGAGATAAAATTGCCGTTGCTGGCATCGCTGTTTCCCACGGAGCGCGTCCAGAAACCGCTTTTTGACCATGACCAGGAGGAGGCGGCTTCAGCGGTAATCGTATCGCTATCGGCGATATCGCCCTCACTGCCAATGGTTAACAGACTTTCGCCCACCGGCAGAGTTTGCAGATTGTTGAACACGCGACCGGTGATGACTGGCCTGTGCGGATCGCCGTTAATGAAATCCACCAGCACTTCTTCACCGACGCGCGGAATTTGATAATACCCTTGCTGACTTCCTGCCCACCCACTGGCCACACGTAACCAGCAGGAGTAGAGATCCGGCTCGTTATCGGGTTTAAACCACAGGAATTTCACCCGCACGCGACCGTATTCGTCGGTGGCTACTGTGCTGTTATCGCCTTTGCTGGCATCAGGGGCGTTGACCACCACGGCCGTTTGCGGGCCACTGGTTCGCGGCCAGTGTGTGCTGCGTGCCGGTCGCCAGTTCACCGTGGCGGGCACCACGCGGAAGGTAAAGCAGTGGCGCGTAAAGTCTTCGTCGTTGCTGGCGTAACTGTTTTCCACCAGTTGGTAATCCACGGCGGTAATCAAAAAGGATTGACCTTCATCGCTGGCGCGTGGGGCCTTGATCAGCGCAAAGGTATAGCCGGGTGCCAGTCCAAAGGCATCGCCCACGCCATCGGATTCCAGCTGGCGCGCCGCAAATTCCTGCTGGCGCACCGTGACGTAATTTTGCCCATCACCTTGTTGCGGATAGTGTCCCGGCCATTCGCGCTGAGTGGCTATTTTTTCTGCGTGTGACTGACCGATCTGACCGTTTGCGGAAAGATCAGCATTACTTTCCAGATAATTGTAATCATCGTGTTGGTAAAGGCTGGGGGAAATAGCTGCGCTGGCTTGCCAGATATTGATGCTTTCATCATTGACATATCCGCCTGCTGCGGCCTGATGATATTCAATGCAGTCATAGCCGGCAAAAGGGTGATGAACTGAGGGATCATCTGCCAGAATCAGCGTCTGTTTATCCATGGCGTGCTCGAAATAGAAATAGATTCCTTCGTGCTCCATCAATCGTTGAATGAAATCGAAGGTGCTCTCCTGATACTGCACGCAGAATTCCCATTCGCGATAGCTACCGGTGAGCTTATTTTCAAAGATAATGCCAGCGTCATTCAAGACCGTTTCGATGATTTGCTTTACGGATTGTTTTTGCCAAATACGGAAGCCGCGATTTTGTGTCAGATACCATAATTCAGGTCTGACCTCCGCACGATAAGTATAATATTCTTCCCGATGCTTCTCGTGCCCAACAAATGCCATGCGCGTAATAATGCCACTCAGGTAACGTGTGACGCCAGGACGTGGGTTTAACTCCAGCGTTAATGGTTTACCTAACAAATCGGGTAACGCGATGCTGTTATCTTTGCTAAGAAATTCAATGTCATATTGATACAGGCACGACAATGCCTCATGGCCTGTCATGCTTTTGAATAACAGTGATTCACCTAGCGGGGAATGCGCAACGACGACACGATCCATAATCACCCTTTGTTTTTATTTCGGCATGGCTACCGCACGGACCGCAAAATAATCTTATTTTGCACCCTGAAATAAAACGGCAATAAAAACCGATGAGCACTTAATTCCGTTTAAATGGAGGCTCTGTGTATTGACTCGAATTTACAAAACTTTCAACGTTTTTATATTATTTGCTGGCCCGTGTGAAGATAAGAAACTTCCTAAACACTTTTCTAACGAAAACATAACGCAATTAATTTTATTGTCATCTTTAGTATGACAAATAGCGATACCCCCATGGATATTGCTCTGCAGGCAGGTAAAGGGAAGTGGTATTTTCTTTATGACTTTAATTTGAATTGAAAAATAAATTTTTATTATGACCCAATATGCACCATGGGTGAGATGGATGATGGGGAGGAATAAAGCAACAGGTTATGATGTTAATAAGGGAAGATATCCTCCGCGACATTAACGGGGAGTTATTTGTTCATGTGCCATTTCTTAAAGTCACCAATAATTAAAATAGAATATAGGTGTGATATAACGCAAATTTACATCGAATAATCCTGACGTCATGGAAATTTTTGTACATATCTGTTGTTGTTTTGTAACCTGACAATTTTTCATTCTTATATTGAAAGATTCTCATGTTTCCAAATGACTTTTTTGAAAGTGGAAGGAACGTTGCGGCCCCTGGCGCCTGTAGCACCTAAAGCTAACCCATAATCTGACTCTTTTCATTTTCCTGACAGTTGCGGTGATGCTAGTTTGATAGACTTCAAACTGAGAATGAACGTTCACTACAGGGTTATTCATGAAGAATTTTCAGCGCAGTGTGATCGCCGGACTGGTGATGTTAGTCGCCGCTTGCGATCAAAGCAGCAATCAGCAAACCCACGCCACCACAACGGAAGTGGGTGTGAAAACGTTGCAAAACGAATCGGTTACGCTGGACAGCCAACTTGCCGGACGTGTGACCGGCAGTATGACATCCGAAGTTCGTCCGCAGGTTGAAGGCATTATCCTGAAACGCCTGTTTACCGAAGGCGACGAAGTGAAAGCCGGGCAGGTGTTATATCAGATCGACCCGGCCAGCTATCAGGCCAGTTACGATCAAGCGCTCGCACAATTAAAGAACGCGCAGGCGTTGGTAAAAAGCAGCAAATTAAAAGCGGAGCGTTATGCTGCTTTGGTGAAAGAGAACGGCGTGTCGCGTCAGGATGCTGATGATGCTTTGGCAACCTATCAGCAAAACGTGGCATCGGTGGACCAATATCGTGCCGCTGTAGAAAGTGCGCGCATCAATCTGAATTACACCCAAATCAAAGCGCCGATCAGCGGTCGTATTGGCATTTCATCGGTGACACCAGGTGCGCTGGTGACCGCCAGTCAAACCACTGCGCTGGCGACAATTCGTGCTCTCGACCCCATTTATGTCGATCTGACGCAATCAAGCGTCCAACTGCTCAAACTGAAGCGCCAGCAGGCTTCCTTACAGCAGAGCACTGATGCCGTGCCAGTGACGGTGAAACTCGAAGATGGCAGTGCTTATAACCATCCGGGCAAACTGGAACTGACGGAGGTGTCGGTAGATGAAGCCACCGGCACCGTGACGCTGCGCGCTATCTTCCCTAACCCGCAACATGAGCTACTGCCAGGCATGTATGTCCGCGCCAATGTGACGAACGGCGTAAAATCCGATGCGATCCTGGCACCGCAGCAGGGGATCACCCGTGATGCCAAAGGCAACGCCACGGCGTTGGTGGTCGATAAAGAGAATAAAGTCGAAAGCCGTGAAGTGGTTGCCGATCGCGTGATCGGGAATAAGTGGCTGATCACCTCTGGCCTTAACAGTGGTGACAAGTTGATTGTTGAAGGCACGGGAAAAGTGCAGGCGGGCATGAGTGTTAAAGCCGTGGAAGTGACGCCAAACGATAAAGCCGCGACCAGCGAGGGTAACTGATATGTTGGCTCAGTTCTTTATTCGTCGGCCGGTATTTGCCTGGGTTATCGCCATCTGCATTATGATGTTCGGTCTACTCAGCATTAACAGCCTGCCCGTGGCGCAATATCCTGACGTCGCGCCACCGCAGATCAGTATTCAGGCAACGTACACCGGTGCGTCGGCGGAAACGCTGGAGAGCAGCGTCACCCAGGTGATTGAGCAGCAGCTCACCGGGCTGGATGGGTTGCTCTATTTTGACTCCACCAGCACGGCATCGACCGGGCAGGTGAAGATCAATGTGACCTTCCAGCAGGGCACCGATCCCGATATCGCCCAGGTTCAGGTACAGAACAAGGTTCAGCAGGCAGAGAGCCGTTTGCCTACCGCGGTCACCACGCAAGGTGTCACCGTGGAGAAAGCGCAGAGCGACTTCCTGCTGATCCTGGCGGTGTACGACAAAACCAATAAAAGCAGCTCTTCCGATGTCGCGGACTATATGGTCAGTAATATGGAAGACACGCTGGCGCGTGTTTCCGGCGTGGGTAGCGTGCAAGTGTTTGGTGCCGAGTACGCGATGCGCATCTGGCTGGACCCGAGTAAGCTGGCGTCCTATTCACTGATGCCGTCGGATGTCACCACCGCGCTGGAGAGCCAAAATACCCAGGTTTCTTCTGGGCAATTGGGCGCACAACCAGCCAGCAAAGAGCAGCAGCTGGTGGCGACAGTTCGTTCGCGTTCGCGTCTGCAAACACCAGAGCAGTTCCGCAACATCGTGCTTAAGAGTCAGTCTGACGGTTCGGTCGTGCGACTGAGTGATGTCGCGCGCGTTGAAATGGGCGATGAAGACTACAGTGCCAACGTGTTGGCGAATGGTCATCCCGCATCCGGTATCGCTGTGCAGCTGGCATCAGGTGCGAATGCGCTTTCCACCGCTGAGCAGGTGAAAGCTACCATCAATGAGTTCCGTAGCAGCATGCCGGCGGGCTACGAGATTGCTTATCCACTCGACAGCACCGACTTCGTCAAAATCTCGATTGAAGAGGTGGTGAAAACGCTGATCGAAGCGGTGATCCTGGTGGTTATCGTGATGTTCGTGTTCCTGCAGAACATTCGTACGACGTTGATCCCGGCGATTGCCGTGCCGGTGGTTTTACTGGGTACGTTCGGTGTGCTGTCGCTGTTTGGTTACTCGATAAACACCTTAACCATGTTTGGCATGGTGCTAGCCATCGGCTTGCTGGTCGATGATGCGATTGTGGTGGTGGAGAACGTTGAGCGCGTGATGCGCGAGGAGGGGTTACCGCCGCGACAGGCCACGGAAAAATCAATGAAGGAGATTACCGGTGCTTTGATTGGTATCGCGCTGGTGCTGTCGGCGGTGTTCCTGCCGATGACCTTCTTCAGTGGTTCAACCGGTGTGATCTATCGCCAGTTTTCGATCACCATTGTGTCGTCGATGGTGCTGTCGGTGATTGTGGCGCTGACACTGACGCCGGCCCTTTGTGCAACCTTACTGAAACCTCATAACCACGAAAGCGGCACCAAAGGTTTCTTTGGCTGGTTTAACCGCAGTTATGAAAAAGTGCAGGGGCGCTATCAAAACGGTGTGGGCCATGTGGTGAACAGTTCAGTGCGCTACCTGCTGCTGTACGGCGTGTTGCTGATCGGTTGTGCGGTGCTGTATATGCGTTTGCCAACCGGCTTCCTGCCGACGGAAGACCAGGGCTATATCATGGTGCAGTATCAGCTGGCACCGGGTGCCACGGAAAACCGTACCAGTGAAGTCCGTCAGCAGGTACAGCAGTACTTTGCCACCAAAGAAAAAGACAACGTTAACGTTAGCATGCTGGTTAACGGTTTCAGCTTTGCCGGTAGCGGACAAAACGCCGGTATTGGTTTTATCTCGCTGAAAAACTGGAGCGAGCGTAAAGGCACGGAGAACAGCGCCGATGCCATTGCGGGCCGCGCGATGGCTGCGCTCTCCAGCATCCGTGACGCGCAGATCTTTGTACTTTCACCGCCTTCAGTATCGGGGTTAGGTCAATCGAACGGCTTTACCTTTGAATTACAGGCGCGCGGAGCCACCGATCGCGACCAACTGCTGAAAATGCGTAACCAGCTGATTGCCGAAGCCAACCAGGACCCGGTGTTGAGTGCGGTACGCGCGAACTCACTGCCAGATCTGCCGCAGTTGGATGTCAGTATTGATGATGCCAAAGCGCAATCGCTGGGGCTGACCATTAGCGACATTAACGACACGCTGAGTGCAGCGATTGGCGGGAGTTACATCAACGACTTCACCGATCGTGGTCGCGTGAAGAAAGTGTATATGCAGGGCGATCAACAGTTCCGCAGTAAGCCTGAAGATATCGACCAATGGTATGTGCGCGGAACGGATAGCAGCAGTAACACCACCATGGTGCCGTTCTCGTCGTTCGCCTCCTCAAAATGGGCTTACGGTCCAGATGTGTTGTCACGCTATAACGGCCTGGCTTCTTATGAAATTGAAGGATCGTCAGCATCGGGCAAGAGTTCGGGCGATGCCATCACCGCAATGGAAAAGCTGGCGGCCAAACTACCGGCTGGCACAACCTTTGCGTGGAGTGGACTCTCTTATCAGGAAAAACTTTCTGGCAACCAGGCGATGTCGTTGTATGGCATTTCCCTGATTGTGGTGTTCCTGTGTCTTGCCGCGCTGTATGAAAGCTGGTCGGTGCCGTTCTCGGTGATGATGGTGGTGCCGTTAGGGGTGATTGGATCACTTCTGGCGATTACGTTGCGCGGTCTGGAAAACGATGTGTACTTCCAGGTGGCGTTGCTCACCATCATCGGCCTATCCGCGAAGAACGCGATTCTGATTGTGGAGTTTGCGGAGGAAAATTACCGCAAAGGCGAGAATCTGGTGAAAGCTGCGATTCATGCCGCCACAATGCGTTTGCGTCCGATCATCATGACGTCACTGGCGTTCACTGCTGGGGTGCTGCCGCTGGCGATTTCTACCGGCGCGGGTGCTAACAGCCGTATCGCAATCGGGACAGGTATTATCGGCGGCACCCTGACAGCAACGTTACTGGCCATCTTCTTTGTACCGCTGTTCTTTGTTCTGGTCCGTCGCGTGTTTCCGGCGATTCCGCATGACGATGCACAGTCAACCGAATCAGCTGTGAAGGCGGAGGAGTAATATGTCTGCAAAATTATTAATGGTGTTGTTACCGTGCTTGCTCGCGGGCTGTGTGTCACTCGATCCGCACTACGATCGTCCCAATGATGCGGTCAGCACCAGCACGCCAACCGGCGATGCCTATCGTGGCTTGCAGGGCACGCCAGCGAATTATCGTGATATCAGCTGGCAGGACTATGTGCTGGATAGCAAGCTGCGTCAGGTGGTGGCGATGGCGCTGGACAGCAGCCGCGATCTGCGTGAAGCGGTTGCCAGTGTGAAATCGGCACACGCACAGTACGGCGAGCAGCGCGCCGATCTTTTCCCGACGATTAGCGCAGGCGTGAGCGGCACCCGTTCGCGTGCGTTGACGGGCGAGGGGAATCAAACCGCGCTCAGTAATACTTATTCGGCGGAAGGCAGCGTGAGCTCCTTCGAGCTGGACCTGTTTGGCAAGAATCAGAGTCTTTCTCGTCAGCAGTATGAAACCTATCTTGGCACGCTGGAGGGCGCTCGCAGTACGCGCCTGACGGTGCTGTATAACACGGTGGATTACTGGTTACAGCTGGCGGCGGATCGCAGCAATCTGGCGATCGCGAAAGAGACGGCAGAGAGTGCGCGTCAGTCGCTGGAGGTGACGCGCAAACGTCTGCAAAACGGCGTGGATTCGATGGTGGATGTGGCTTCAGCAGAAACGACTTATCAATCTGCACAGGCAGACGTGGCCAGCTATACCACCAGCGTGGCGCAGGATAAGAATGCGCTGGATTTGGTGGTCGGGAAGCGTGTGCCGGATAGCCTGTTACCCCAGGATATTGAGTCGATTGGCGATGCTTTGAAAACCGTACCTGCTGGCGTGTCATCGGAGGCACTGAACAATCGCCCAGACGTGTTGCAGGCCGAGCACAACCTAAAAGCGGCCAATGCCAATATCGGCGCTGCGCGAGCCAACTTCTTCCCGAGCATTACGCTGACCGCAAGCGGAGGTGTTGGCAGTGCCGATTTGTCTTCACTGTTTAAGAACGGCGCAGGCATTTGGTCGTTTGCCCCGAGCATTTCGCTGCCGATTTTCAAAGGTGGCTATAACGTTTCCTACCTGAACTACACCAAAGCGCAGAAAGAGTATTACGTTGCGGTGTATGAGAAGTCTGTGCAAACCGCTTTCTCTGAAGTCGCGGATGCGCTGGCACGGCGTGGCACCATCAACGATCAGTTGACCAGCCAACGTAATAATGTTGCTGCATCGCAGACTTACTATCATTTGGCCGACCTGCGTTATCAGAACGGTGTTGATACCTATCTGAATGCGTTAACTGCCCAGCGTACGCTCTACACGGCACGGACCAGTTTGGTCAGTGTTGAGCAGGCCTACTACCAAAACCTGAATACGTTCTACAAAGTATTGGGTGGCGGTACGGCATTGAAAGAATCTGAACTGAAACTGTAACGCTTTCCCGGGCCGGTAATGTATCGGCCCGGTGAAAAATGTAACCGGGTTTTTTATCACTATTTCAGTGAGAAACGCCTTCGCGTATCCTATGAAAAACAATAATTACGCTGTGGACATTTTAGGAGTCATGATTGAGCAAATCAGAGAATGAAGAATTCTTTCAGCAACGACAGCAGCTGATTATTTCAGCGGCTAAAGTCTGCTTTAGTCAGTCGGGTTTTCATGGTGCCAGCATGGCGGATATTAGCCGTGAATCTGGCTTGGGAGCAGGGCAGATATATCGTTATTTTGAGAGCAAAGAATTAATCGTCAGTGAAACCATTAAGAGTATTGCTGTGAATTGGCGTCTGTTTCTGCAAAATAATCTTCCGCGTCAAAGTAGTACCGCTGATATTATCAATACGGAATCCGGCTTTTGGCAGGATTGGCCTTATCAGGATCGCTGTTTATTGCTGGAGATGTATTCGGAAGCATCGCGTAATCAAGCTGTGCGCGCAGTTCTGGCGCAGGAAGAACAATTATTAATTGCGGAGTTGGAGACATCATTATGCCAACAGAGCCCTGGCGTGAGTGATCAGCAGTGCAATGATCGTATTCAATTCTTATTGATGCTGGTGGATGGCGTTGCCTGTCGCGCCTTTGGCGATAATACCCTCGATCATCGGGAAAAAGGCAGGATCAATGGCATTCTTTCGCATCATCTGTTTGGCTGATATCAAACCTTGTCATGTTGATTGATGTCACGTGTGATGGCATCGAAGAAAGGCATAAACCCGACAGGTACCTCACGCTGTTTCATGCAACGGCGGATGATCATGCCATCAATCACCAGTGAAATGATGTGCAATCGGGTATTGATAACGCTGGCATCCAGCGACGGATTAAGCGTCTGTTCCTGAGTAATAAAATTATTTTTCAATACCTGCCACGCATCATTCATTATCTGACGAATACGCTCATTACGTGTGGCTTCAGATGAGACTTCCATTAGCAAGACAATACTGTGCTCGACTTCAGGCGGCACAATGTCCTGCACCGAATGCGTCACGCCTCCTGCGTGGGCAATTCGCTCAAAATCAGCATTTAATAATGCAATCATGCGTTGAACCACATTCGTCACCAACGCTTCAATAATGGCTTCTTTATTTTTGTAATATTTATAGATTAAACCAATGCTAACGTCTGCCTGGCTGGCAATATTCTGAATGGAGGTTTGATGAAAACCTTTTAGGCGCATGCACTGTTCGGCTGCATCAAGAATCTGTTCGCTGCGACTCATGTTATTTACTCATCACGGAAAAGTGTATTTTACGCAAAAATAGGCAGGCTGACTAACCCTGAATGCTGAAAATTGGCGGTCTGAGTGATGTTTCTGTCTCTTATTATTGCTACGGGTTATTAATATTCAAAAATTTTGACATAAGCGAGCAAATCGAACACCTGTTCTGGGATTTTCTCGCCGCTATCATGATGTGCATAGCCACATTTTGAGGAGCAAACCATGAACGTGATGCGAGCCCAGCGCGATCAGTTATTTGAATACGGTCCCTTTACCATCCGCCGGCAAAGACCCGGTGAGGCTTTTGGCGCGTTGGCGATTGTTGATCAGATGTCGTTGAAAATGGATGCGCGTATTCCGATGCATACACGGCAAGATGAAGAGATTTTTAGCTACGTCTGGCGCGGTTCCGCACAACACCTTGCTGAAAATGGCGACAAAATTGCGCTGAACGCCAAACGCGCCATGGTGGTGAGTGCGGGGAGTGGAGTGCGTTATGAAGAGTCTGCACCTTTTATTGAAACCGAGATGCTGCAGGCCTATATCCGTCCGGCTAAAAGCGGCGGTGCGCCACGCACCGTGGATTTCACTCGCGCGGATGGGTTGCCGCTAAACGCCTGGACATTGCTGGCGGGACCAGAAAGTAGCGATGCACCGTTGCCGTTGGGTCAGGACGTTTTTATTTTTGATCTCAAAGTGGAGCGGGGCGCACAGGTTGAGGTGCCACATCTTGCCGGTTACTCAACCTGGCTGACATTACTGGATGGCATTGTGCGTGTTGGCGATGAGCGGTTGATGCCAGGGGATTCGATTAGTGAGCAGGGCGCTTTACCTGATGTGCGTGGCGAGCGTGACGCGATAGTGATCGCTTTTCTGGTGAGTGACGGTGTCACGTTGGGGTGAGCTTGGCTAGAAAAGAGTTCATGAGAAAGCGTGCTATGGCGAGGGCCATTAGGGCTCTTGGGTAGGGTTTGTTGTAGCAAATTGTTTGTTAAGGCGCATCCTAAGATTTTTGCCTGGTGTAAGGGCTGCCATTGATCAAGAAATGGCAGCCTTTTTTTGTATGTGGCGGTGTGGGCCGTAACACCTCTGCTGCTGCCGGGCCGTCCTCGCGCCGCTTACGCGGTACCCTCGGCTTCCACGTCGTGCCGACGGATCGTTCGGGTAAGGCCGTCCTGGCCAACCCGAACTGCCCGGCGCATCCCTGCGCCTGGCTCCTGGCACAACGTAAAAGCCTCAGCGCTGCGGATAGCCCTTGCAGCATCAGCGGTGCTACGGCCATTTAAATTGTGCCCGCTTTGATAAAACCTATTGAGGGTATGGAACACTGGTCTGGATCATCACTAAACTCGCCAAATTCGCCAAAGTCGCCAAACTCGGCAAACTCGGCAAACTCGGCAAACTCGCCCAATCAGCCAAATCAGCCAAATTCGCCAAATCAGACAAACCCACCCAGGAATCGTCATCTCCTGCGCAACCAAGTCTTCCAGCCAACCCCAAACTTTGTCATCACCCCTTGGCTCGACCATAGGGCATTGCACCTTCAAGTCGCATGACAAATAAGCCATTGACAACCTACTTTTGGTAAGTTACCAATGGTAGGTCAGTCAATCTCGGAGATGATTCCCATGCATACGCTTATCGTTACGGCCCATCCTGACAGCCATTCACATACGCACGCTGTGGTCACACACCTTGCAGCAGGCATCACGGCGAGTGGTTTGCACAGTGTTGAAATCGCCGATTTAGCCGCTGAGCAATTCGACCCGCGCTTCAACCAGGCGGATTTCGATCAGTTCAAATCAGGCACTGTTTCACCTGCGGATGTGTTGGCTGAACAGCAACGTCTGAACCGTGCGGATGCGCTGGTATTGGTGTATCCGATTTACTGGTGGTCGTTCCCGGCACAATTGAAAGGATGGATTGACCGCGTATTTACCCAGGGTTGGGCGTATGACGATACCGGTGAAAAGGTGATAAAGAAGTTGGGGCATCTTCAGGTGCATCTGCTGGCGCTGGGGGCGGCGAATACACGCACGTATTTGCGACGCGGTTATTTCAGCAGTATGCGCAATCAAATCGATGAGGGGATCTTCGGCTATTGCGGCGCGCCCGTGATCACCAGCGAACTGTTGTTGCCGTCCGATGAGGGTTATCCTGATGCGCATTACGCGCTCGCCCGGCAGTTGGGACAGCGACTTTTCACTTTGAAGGAACCTGCATGAACTCACCAACGCGCCAGCGTATGACCTTTGACGAACGCCGCGAGCAGCTCATCAGCACGGCGTGGAACCTGGTGCGCTCGCACGGCAGTGATGCGCTGACCCTGGGACGGGTGGCGGTCGAAGCGGGTGTCAGCAAGCCCGTGGTGTATGAGCATTTTGGTACCCGCCACGGTTTGCTCGCTGCGCTGTATGAGGACTTTGATGTGCGGCAAAACGCTGTGATTGATGCGGCGATGGCAAAGGCGGGGGGCGAACTGACGGAACGTGCCAGCACGGTGGCGGCTTGCTACGTAAACTGTGTACTCACGCAGGGGCGCGAGATCCCCGATGTGCTGTCAGCGCTCAACAGCACGCCGGAATTGGCCGAAGTGAAGCGCAAATACCAACTCGATTTCATGGCGAAGTTTCGTCTGTGGTTTGCTGAGGCGAAGCTGCCGCAATCCAGCTTGTGGGGCTTACTGGGCGCGGCAGACGCCATCTCTAATGCCGTGGTGTGTAGCGATATTCGGCAACTGGATGGCGTAAAGGAACTGCAGGGACTGATTGAGGCGCTGGTGCAACGCCATCTTATCTGATGCTGTTCACCAGCCAGCTGGCCAATTCGTTGAGTTCCTTTTGTTGCTCCGGAAACGCCGCAATCAGTTCTTGCATGGCAGCCTGCAGGGATTCCGGGCGATACGCCACACCTTGTAGCCTCATCGCCAGCGCTTCTAACGGTGCGGGATTAAGGCTATCGGTGAAAATCTGGCTGCGGCTAATCGTGCCGCGCTCAACATCAAAGTGAATCTCAACGCCACCCCAGACAAAGCGTTCCTGTAGCAGATGCGAGAAATCCGGTGCCTGACCAAAATTCCACTCCCAGCTGCTCTGTCGGGCAAACTGCTCCTTAAAGCCGGGAAGGTCTGGCAGCGCTTCAGGTGAAATATACTCGGGCTCGCAGGTTTCGTGGTAATGCGCGAAGTAGGCGGCAATCACTTCACGACGGATGTCAGCAAAACTGATCTCCGGGATAAAATCCGCAATATTAGCGACGCGTGAACGCACCGACGAGATCCCTTTAGCCTGAAGCTTTTTGATGTCCGGGTTAAGATAATCAGCAAGCCGTGAAAGATCGGCGCTCATCAGGAAAGTGCCGTGGTGAAAACCGCGATCGGGGGTTTCACGATAGGCGGAACCGGAAATCTTGCGTATATCGCCATTCACATTGACCACGATGTCATTGCGACCGGAGGCTTCGGCGCGCATACCGAGCTTCGCAAGCGCCTGCAAAATAATCGCCGTCGAGACGGTTTTATCGTATTCAGGTTTACCGGCCATAAAGGTGAAACAAGCGTTGCCCAGATCATGGAACACCGCACCGCCGCCGCTGCTGCGTCGCGCCAGTTTGATGCCATCTTCTGCCATCCTGCGCGTATTGCACTCTTTCCACGGATTTTGTGCGCGGCCAATGACCACCGTTTCGGCGTTTTGCCATAAAAACAACACGCGCTGGGTATTGGGCATCTGGCGGAAGATGCACTCTTCCACCGCGAGATTAAACCAGGGATCGTGTGAGTCAGAGATCAGCAAACGTAGGGTGGACATGTTTCCTCCAGTTCCTTGAGAGAGAGGCGTAGCTTACGCGTTACGGCAAGGAAAGGTAAGAAAAACGCCCTTCCATTGAAGCGCGTTTTTTACCTCTTATGCCACCACTAAATCACTTAATGGCTGGCAAGAGCAGGCCAGCACATAGCCCTCGGCAATCTCTTGTTCGGTTAGGGTCAGCGTACTGCTGACGCTGTATTCACCGGCAAGCACCTGGGTTTTGCAGCAGCCACACACGCCTTCGCGACAGGCGGCATTTACCGCTACCTGATTGCTCTCCAACGCCTGCAACAATGAATCGCCGTGGGCTGCAAAGAAGGTTTTCGCTTCAGACAGTTTGCTCACCTTCACGCCTTCACTCGCCGCGGGCGCCGCAGGGGTGAAGAAGGGCTCTTTAAAGACGTGTAAAACCCCCATTTCTCGCGCTGTGTTTTCTACCCATTCCATATAGGGTGCAGGACCACAGCAGAAAAGTGTCCGTTCGGTGAGGTCCGGAACGGCACTCAGCATCGCCTGTGTTAAACGCCCAGCCGCAAATCCTGCGCTTGCCTGATTCTCCGCCACCAGCGTGACGGGATAGTTCTGCCACTCATCTGCGAAAATCACATCCTGCGGTGAGCGCACGCTGTAGATTACCTGCACATCCACGTCAGGGCGATGAGCAGCCAGCCAACGGCGCATCGACATCACCGGCGTGACGCCGCAACCTGCTGCCAGTAATAGCAGTTTGTTGCTGGCGAGGGTGTCACAGGTAAATGTGCCCTGGGCATCCGATAGCCACAGGTAGTCACCGCGTTTCACCTGCTGTGTGAGCCAGTTTGACCCAGCGCCGTTTTCAATACGTCTGACGGTCAGTGTGATGTATTCGCTGACGCCCGGCGTTGACGACAGCGTATAGGCGCGCAGTGTCTCCTTTTGATGACCGATGCTCACGAGGGCGTATTGGCCTGCGCGGTAGGGATAGTGATCATGGCAAATCAGCGACAGCGTCCAGACATCAGGTGTTTCCTGGTAAATATGATGGACTTGCATGCGCCATGGGCACAGTGGGGTTGGCATGGTCATGATGTCTCCTATGCGCTCAGCATCTGTTGCATATCTTGCTCAACGGTGGTGACCTGGCGCAGGCCAAATTTCTCATTCAACACGGCAAGCAGGTCCGGTGTCAGGAAGCCGGGCGCAGTGGGGCCGGTGACAATATTAGTGACCCCCAGAGACAGCAACGTCAGCAGAATCACAATCGCCTTTTGTTCAAACCAGGACAGCACTAGCGAGAGTGGCAGTTCATTGACGCCACAGCCCAGTTTCTCTGCCAGGGTTACGGCCAACATGATGGCTGAATAGGCATCGTTGCACTGTCCGGCATCCACCAGACGCGGTAAGCCTTCAATGTCACCGAAATCGAGTTTGTTAAAGCGATACTTCCCGCAAGCCAGCGTTAAGATCAGGCAATCTGCCGGCACCTGGGTGGCAAAATCCGTGAAGTAATTGCGTTCACCGCGTGCACCGTCGCAGCCACCGACTAAAAATACGTGGCGCAATTTTTCCCGGCTGACGAGGTCGATCAGCGTGTCGACCGCGCCGAGCAGTGTTTGTCGGCCAAAGCCCACGGTGATGAGATGTTCAATCTCACTGTAAGGGAAACCGTTGAGCTGCAAGGCTTGTGAAATCACAGGGCTGAAATCGTCACCTTCAAGATGATTGACGCCAGGCCAGCCAACGATGCTGCGCGTCCAGATACGATCCTGATACGAGCCAACATGCGGATCGATGATGCAGTTGGATGTCATCACAATAGGGCCAGGGAAGCGCGCGAATTCAACCTGCTGGTTCTGCCAGCCGCTGCCGTAGTTACCCACCAGGTGATTGAATTTTCGCAGTTCAGGATAGCCATGCGCAGGCAACATCTCGCCATGGGTGTAGACGTTAACGCCTGTGCCCTCGGTTTGTTGCAGCAGGTGATAGAGATCTTTCAGGTCATGGCCGGAAATCAAGATGCTTTTACCCGCGACCGCTTTGACGTTGACCTGAGTGGGGGTGGGATGGCCATAAGCATGGGTTTCACCCGCATCGAGGATTTGCATCACGCTGAAATTCATCTGGCCGATATCCATCGCACATTCAAGCAATGCATTCATCTCCGCTGGCCAGGTGCCGAGCCACGCCATGATGGTGTGATAACGTGCGTAGATGGCGTTGTCATATTGACCGAGGACATGCGCGTGTTCCATGTACGCCGCTGCACCCTTCAGCCCATAGAGACAAAGCAAGCGTAAGCCGAGAATGTTGTCACCGATGGCAGCTTTATCGCGGTTGGGGATAAAGGCCGCCGCTTGCCTTTGCAGATCGCCGAGGTCGTCACTGACCAGCTGTAAGTCGGCCATTGGCTGGTCGACCTGCGCATGGGCATCGAGCGCCAGGCACAGCGCTTTTAGTGCTTCACGTTTGGCTATCGCTTCACGCGCGTAACCGACGATGCGGATCGGATCAAAGTTGACGTTGGTGAGGGTGGAAAAGAAGGCACGCGGGGCGAAGCTGTCGACCGCGTGGTCAATCAGGTCATATTCGCGCGCTTTGCAGGCCCATGCCGAGAGCCCTTGCAGCGTTGCAATCAATAAATCCTGTAAGTCGGAGGTTTCAGCGGTCTTGCCGCACATTCCCTGCGCGTAAGAACAGCCGTTAGCCACGGGAGTTCGAATGGTTTGCTCACATTGCACACAGAACATAATCACACCTTGCGTATAAGTTGTATTTTAAATGCATCTTTAAGCTAGGCTTGATTTCGCTGACTGACCAGAGGATTTGCAGGTTACTTAAGGGGAGATTGATTTAGCGCAATTTTGTGCAAGGACATTCTAAACGAGGTTTATTCGCGTATTGATGTGAGTGGCGAAAAATGCGCATAAAAAACAGGTGCGCAATGCGCACCCGGTATCGGCATCTGTAGGGCCGCCACGGTGGGCGACCGCTGATTACAGAAGAGATTTCGCGGTGTTCACCACGTTCTCAACGGTGAAACCGAACGCTTTGAACAGTAGTTCTGCTGGAGCAGATTCACCGAAGGTGGTCATGCCCACGATAGCGCCATTCAGGCCAGTGTATTTGAACCAGTAATCTGCGATACCCGCTTCGATGGCCACACGCGCTGCCACCGCTTTTGGCAATACCGATTCACGGTAGGCTGCATCCTGCTTGTCGAAAGCATCGGTAGAGGGCATCGACACCACACGTACTTTGCAGCCTTCCTGGGTCAGCTGCTCGTAGGCGGCAACGGCCAGTTCCACTTCAGAACCGGTGGCGATCAGGATCAGCTCTGGCGTACCTTCACTGTCTTTCAGTACATAACCACCGCGCACTACGTTGGCCAGTTGCTCCGCGCTGCGATCCTGCTGTGCCAGATTTTGACGCGAGAAGATCAGCGCGGTCGGGCCGTTGACACGCTCGATAGCGTATTTCCAGGCCACGGCAGACTCAACCTGATCACACGGACGCCACAGACTCATATTGGGCGTCACGCGCAGGCTGGCCATCTGTTCTACTGGCTGGTGCGTTGGTCCATCTTCGCCCAGGCCGATTGAGTCATGGGTGTAGACCATAATCTGACGCACTTTCATCAACGCCGCCATACGTGCCGCGTTACGTGCATACTCCACGAACATCAGGAAAGTTGCGGTGTAGGGCAGGAAACCACCGTGCAGCGCGATGCCGTTGGCGATGGCGGTCATACCGAATTCGCGTACGCCGTAATGAATGTAGTTACCGGCAGGGTCTTCATTGATGGGTTTAGAACCCGACCACATGGTCAGGTTGCTGGGCGCAAGATCCGCCGATCCCCCCAGATACTCCGGCAGGATCTTGCCGAAGGCTTCAATCGCATTCTGCGACGCTTTACGGCTGGCGATTTTCGCTGGATTAGCTTGTAGTTGCTGGATAAATTGTTGCGACTCGGCTTCCCAGTTATCGGGTAATGCATCATTAATACGACGATTAAACTCCGCCGCCAGCTCCGGGTGAGCCTCGGCATAGGCCGCGACTTTAGCCTCCCACGCGGACTCTTTCGCCTGACCGGCTTCTTTCGCATCCCACTGGGCATAGATTTCTGTAGGGACTTCGAACGGCGCGTGGTGCCAGCCCAGATGTTGGCGGGTCTGGGCAATTTCGTCATCGCCTAACGGTGCGCCATGGACATCATGGGTACCGGCTTTATTCGGTGAGCCAAAACCAATCACGGTTTTGCACATCAGCAGGGAAGGTTTGTCTGCAACCGTTTTGGCTTCTTCAACCGCTTTCTTGATGGCTTCGCCGTCATGACCATCTACGTCGCGCACCACGTGCCAGCCGTAGGCTTCGAAGCGTGCTGCGGTATCATCCGTGAACCAGCCATCCACATGACCATCAATGGAAATGCCGTTGTCGTCATAGAAGGCCACCAGTTTCCCCAGCTTCAGAGTCCCGGCGATCGAGCAGACTTCGTGCGAGATCCCTTCCATCATGCAGCCGTCGCCCATAAACACATAGGTGTGGTGATCGACGATGTCGTGACCAGGTCGGTTAAACTGCGCGGCCAGCGTGCGCTCGGCAATCGCGAAGCCCACCGCATTTGCAATCCCCTGACCCAGCGGCCCGGTGGTGGTTTCCACGCCCGGCGTATAACCGTATTCCGGATGACCCGGGGTTTTTGAATGCAGCTGGCGGAAATTCTTCAGTTCGCTGAGTGGCAGGTCGTAGCCGCTCAGGTGCAGCAGGCTGTAGATCAGCATCGAGCCGTGGCCATTCGACAGGACGAAGCGGTCACGGTTAGCCCACTTAGGATTGTTTGGATTGTGCTGTAAAAAATCGAGCCACAAAACTTCGGCGATGTCCGCCATGCCCATCGGGGCACCCGGATGACCTGACTTGGCTTGTTGTACGCCATCCATGCTTAAAGCACGGATGGCGTTGGCTCTTTCCCGGCGTGTTGACATAAGGTTCTCCAGAGGTAAGAAGTCGGTGATTATTTAGTATGTGAAACTTGTTCGTAGTAACCGATCTTCTCGACTTTGGCGGTGGAGCCGCCACCTTCAAACTCGGAGGCCAGCCAGGCATTGACGATATTTTTCGCCAGTTCAGGTCCGATAACGCGTGCGCCCATGGTCATAATTTGGGCATTGTTGCTTTTACGCGCGCGTTCAGCGGAGAAAGTGTCATGACACTGTGCCGCACGTACGCCTTCCACTTTATTTGCCACGATTGCTACGCCGATACCGGTACCGCATAGCAGAATTCCGCGTTCAAATTCATTCTTCTGGATAGCCGTCGCCAGTGCAAAAGCCACGTCCGGATACATTGGACGGTCGTTTTGCGCGTCATTGGTGTAATCCGTCACCTGATAATCTTTCTCTTCAAGCAGTTTTTTAATGATGTTTTTCAATTCGATAGCCGCATCATCGGCGCCGATTGCGATTGTTTTCATCGTCATTCTCCAGCAGGGTTTTGTTCTGACGCCTGAACGTTTGTTACGTAGGCGAGAAGATGTTCACTGACAGCCTGCCATAAATACAATCATATGTTCAATGGTTGTTCATATGTTTTGCGTGCTGTTTGGGTGATGAACCCCGTAGCAGGGGCTGATGCCGCGCGGATTGCGCCGCATTTCTGCGTATTTTTCCGATTCAGGGCCAAAATCAAATCTCATGAGCAGGCTCACATTTTCAATCATTGCAGTTGAGAGATGAGCATTTATACGTGTAGTGTTCATTTGTTCGCATAACGATACCAATGTACAAGAAGACCCCTTGAGGACTCGAACATGTGTCATTTACACCGTACCTCTCAGTACACCTGCAGCCAGCGCTCTTTTGGCGTCTGGTCAACACCAAACAACCGTTTTAACCACGCACGTCATGGAGGTGCGTTATGAGTCAGCAAAACATGACGGCGATTGAGAAATCCGCTATCAGCAAAATCTCCTGGCGTCTGGTGCCTTTCGTAGCACTGATGTTCTTTATTAACTTCCTTGACCGCACCGCAATTTCTTTTGCTGGCCCCAATGGCATGACTCAGGACCTCGGTCTGACAGGTGTGCAGTTTGGTCTGGCATCCGGCATCTTCTTTATCGGTTATATCCTGCTGGAAGTGCCGAGCAACCTGGCGTTGCATAAGTTCGGCGCACGTCGCTGGCTGGCACGTATCATGATCAGCTGGGGTATTGTCTCGCTGCTGTTCACCTGGGTAAGCAGTGTCGAAGGCCTGTATACGCTGCGCCTGCTGCTGGGTATTGCTGAAGCGGGCTTCTTCCCGGGCGCGATTCTTTATCTGAGCATGTGGGTACCGGGACGTCATCGCAGCAAAATCCTGTCCTTGTTCTATCTGGCACAGCCGCTGACCGTGGTATTCGGTGCGCCCCTGGCGGCAGGTTTAATTGAGCAACACGGTCTGTTTGGTCTGGATGGCTGGCGCGTGATGTTCCTGGGTGTTTCCATCCCGGCGATTCTGATCGGTATCGTGGCGCTGTTCTGGCTGGTGGATTCACCGCGTCAGGCGAAGTGGTTAACCGCAGATGAGAAGACCTGGCTGACCAACGAGCTGGAAGCGGAGCATCAGCAGAAGCAGGGCTATAAGAAACACAGCCTGCGTTCAGTGATGGGCAACGGCCGTGTGTGGACGCTGTGCCTGATCTATTTCGGCTTTATCTATGGCCTGTATGCGCTGGCCTTCTTCCTGCCAACCATTATCGGCGGCTTCCAGCAGCAGTTCGGAACCACCTTTAACGTGATGCAGAAAGGTTTGATTACCGGCGTGCCATACCTGATTGCAGCCGTGGTGATGTACTTCTGGTCAAAAGATGCCACCCTGCGTGGTTGCAAAACCTGGCACATCGCGATTCCAGCGCTGGCCGGTGGTATCAGCGTGCCACTGGCGCTGTATATGGATTCACCGTTCACCACCATCATGGTGATCGCGATTACGGCCAGCTCCATCTTTGCTGCCTTGCCTAACTTCTGGACGCTGCCAACGCAGTTCCTGACCGGCGCGTCAGCCGCAGCGGCTATCGCACTTATCAACACCTTAGGAAACGTGGCGGGCTTCTCCGCGGGCTACATCACTGGCGCACTGCACGACGCCACCAACAGCTATGTGTTACCGATGTTCGTGGTCGGTGGCTTCATGCTGCTGTCAGCCGTCCTTATGCTGTTATTGAATCGCCAGCGCCCGCAGTCTCAGCCGACCTCTATCGCACAGGAGCACTAAAATGACGTACCTGTTTAACCAACCTTCAGCCTTTGCTGCTGAACTCATTGAAGGCTTTGTCGCCGCCAACGCCGATAAAGTTCGTCAGGTCACCGGTGGTGTGGTGCGCAGCACGCGCAGCCAACCTAATACGGTTGCGGTGATTGTGGGCGGCGGTTCCGGTCATTATCCGGCCTTCGCCGGGTTGGTTGGACAAGGTCTGGCACACGGCGCAGCTATGGGGAACCTGTTTGCTTCGCCGTCTGCTCAGCAGATCTACAACGTGGCCAGAGCGGCGCATAACGGCGCGGGCGTGTTGCTGATGTTCGGAAACTATGCGGGTGATGTACTGCACTTCGGCCAGGCTTGCGAACGCCTGCGCGCCGAGGGCATTGCCTGTGAAATTCTGGCGGTGACGGATGATATCTCCAGCGCCAGTAAAGACGAACGGGCAAAGCGCCGTGGTGTGGCGGGTGATTTATGTGTGTTTAAAGCGGCGTGTGCTGCGGCGGAAGCGGGCGATGATTTAGCCACAGTGCTTAAGAAGTCACAGCATGCTAACGATCGTACGCGGACTTTCGGTGTGGCATTTGGCGGATGTACCTTGCCGGGGGCCACCCATCCACTGTTTGAAGTTGAAAAAGGGCGCATGGCGCTGGGACTCGGCATCCACGGTGAGCCGGGCATCAGTGAAACCGATGTGCCCAGTGCCGACGAACTGGCCGAGCTGTTTGTTGAACGTCTGCTGAGCGAAGTGCCTGCCGACGTCAGGCAGATTGAGGGGCAGCGCGTTGCGGTGATCCTCAATGGTTTGGGTTCCGTAAAGTATGAAGAGTTGTTCGTGGTGTATCGCCGCGTGGCACAGCTGCTGGCCGCCGCAGGATTGCAGGTGGTTCAGCCGGATGTCGGCGAGTTTGTCACCAGCTTTAATATGGCGGGCGCATCGCTGACGCTGATGTGGTTGGATGATGAGCTGGAGACGCTGTGGTGTGCCCCAGCAAACGCACCCGCCTATCGCAAAGGTAGCGTGTTGATCGCGGAACCGTTGAGTGCAGAAGAGCGTGAAGAGAGCACGGAAGAAGCACTGCCGCAGGCTTCTGCAGAGTCACAGCAGAGCGCACAGCGCGTGTTACATATTCTGGAATCAGTGGCCGATTTGTTACAGCGTAACGCGGAAAAATTAGGCGATATCGATGCCGTGGCCGGTGACGGTGACCATGGTATCGGTATGGAACGTGGCGTGCTGGGCGCGGTGGAGAAAGCGCGTGAAGTGGCGACGCGCGGCGCAGGTGCAGGCAGCCTGTTGTGCCGTGCTGCGGATGCCTGGGCAGATAAAGCCGGGGGCACATCGGGTGCACTGTGGGGCGTCGCACTCACGGCGCTGGGGACGGCCATTGGCGATCAGCAGTCACCGAATGCGCAACGCGTCGCAACCGGTGTACGTGAAGCCAAAGAGGGCATTATGCACTTTGGCAAAGCGAAGGTAGGCGACAAAACCATGGTCGATGTGTTGGTGCCGTTTAGCGACAGCCTTAACGCTGCAGTCGCAGAGGGTGCTTCACTGACCGATGCCTGGTTGGCGGCGGCGCAGGTGGCCGATAAGGCCGCACAAGACACCGCTCAGCTGGTGCCGAAAATGGGTCGTGCGCGTCCGCTAGCCGAGAAAAGTGTCGGTACGCCAGATGCGGGTGCGATTTCACTGGCGATGATCGTCAATACCGTTGGCGATCTGCTAAAAGAACACAAAGCCTCTCAGCAAGGAGCGTAATGATGTCTCAGCCCAAAATCTGGCTCGGCGTCAGCCTGAAAATGTATTTCGGTTACCAGCAGACACTGGACTGGTGCCGCAAAGTCGCCGGATTGGCACAGTTGCCGGCGGTGAAAAACGGTGATGTTGGGTTGTTTGTACTGCCCGCTTATCCGGCTATTCCCGCTGTGGCTGACATTTTCGCAAAAACACCGGTGCGCTTTGGCGGCCAGGATGTGTGTCAGGCTGAGAACGGCGCCTGGACCGGTGAGGTCAGCGCCAGCATGTTGCAGGAACTCGGTTGCTCACTGGCCGAAATCGGTCACGCTGAGCGTCGTCGCCACTTCCATGAAGACAAAGCGCAGATTGCTGCCAAAGTGGCGATGTCGCTGCGACACGGATTAACACCGGTGCTGTGTATTGGCGAAGAGCAGCAGGCCGGGCCGGATCAGGCTATCGCACTGTGCGAACAGCAACTGGCGGAGGCATTGGCTGATGCAGTGCAACAAGGTCTAAAAGGCGAGGTGTTTTTTGCCTATGAGCCGCAGTGGGCGATTGGTGCGCCACAACCTGCACCGGATAGCTATATCCGCGCGGTCTGTTCAGGCCTGCAACAGTTGAAAACGCCGGAGGGTATCACCTTGAAAATTATTTATGGTGGCAGCGCCGGGCCGGGGCTGATTCAGCGTCTGGGGACTGACGTTCATGGTCTGTTCCTGGGCCGTTTTGCCCACGACCCGAATGCACTGGCGCAAATCATTGAAGAGGCCAGCGTGCTGGCGAAGGAGATCCGTTAATGAGCCGTATCGGACTCAGTACTTATGCCTTTTTCTGGCGCATGTCCAGCAAAGTGCCCAACCCACTGTCGCTGGAGCAGATGCTGCAGCAGACCGCTGAACTGGATATCTCGGTATTCCAGATTTGTGATTATCCGGCGATTGAAAGTTGGTCAGATGAGCAGTTGCAGGACCTTCGCCAACTAGCCGACAAGCTGGGAATTACGCTGGAGCTAGGCACACGTGGCTTAGGCACTGCGCACCTGCGCCGCTATCTGCATATGGCGAATATTCTCGATGCCCATGTCGTGCGTTCAATGTTCTACACCGTCGATCACCGTCCTTCACTGGATGAAGCCGCAGAATTGATTGCTGCGGTGCTGCCTGATTTCGCTCGCCAGCAGGTACGTCTGTGTCTGGAGACGTATGAGCAGGTCAACAGCGGCGCGATGATGTCGGTGATCAATAAGTTCCTCTCGCCGTGGTTATGTGTGTGTCTCGATCCCGCTAACTGCGTAGCAGGGCTGGAATTGCCTGAACAGGTGATCGCCAATACGGCGGCGCGCGTCGGTAACCTGCACATCAAAGATTTTGCCTTTACGCGTCGTGATGGCTGGGTCGGCTTTACCTTTGCCGGCTGCCTGATGGGCGAGGGTCTGCTGGACTATGACCGGATGATCGCCAGTGTGCGCCCGGCAGAAAGAGAGATTAATCAAATCGTTGAACACTGGTTGCCGTGGCAGGACGATGCCGTGCTGACCTGCGAGCGCGAAGCCGAATGGACGCGCCGCACCGTTGAATTCTTACGTAGTAAACAAGATCAGGAGTTATACAAATGAGCAATGCATTGAAAACCATCACCGTAATTGGCGCAGGCGGCAAAATGGGTATGCGCATTTCTGCCAACTTCCAGAAAAGCGATTACCAGGTGTTTTACGTTGAGAACTCACCGAAGGCGCAGGAACAAGTGACGGCGCAAGGCCGTGAGTTGTCTGATGCTGCTTCCGTTGTGCCGGTCAGTGACGTAGTGATTCTGGCCGTACCGGATATCGTTCTGGGCAAAGTGTCTGAGGGCGTGGTGCCGCAGATGAAGGCCGGTGCGATCCTGCTGACGCTGGACCCGGCTGCGGCTTACGCAAACCTGATCGCGCATCGTGACGGCATCGAATATGCGGTGGCGCACCCTTGCCATCCATCAGTGTTCCTGGAGCGCTACACCAAAGAAGAGCACGCGGATGCCTTCGGTGGCATCGCGGCTGTACAGCACGTTGCGGCTTCGTATGAAACCGGCTCCGATGCGCAGAAAGCCGAACTGAGCAAAGTCATCAGCGTGATGTACGGTCCGGTAGAGGAAGTGCATTGGGTCACGGTAACGCAGCTGGCCTATCTGGAGCCAACGCTGGTGGAAACCGTAGCCTGCATGGTGGGTGCTTTTATGAAAGAAGCGCTGGATGAGACCGTCAAGCACAGCGGCGTGCCGGAAGAAGCCGCCAAAGCGATGCTGTATGGTCATATTCAGATCGCACTGGCCGTGGCCTTCCGCGCCACCAACCCGTTCTCTGATGCTTGCATGATCGCCATGGAATACGGTCGCGAGAAGATTGTTAAGCCAGACTGGAAGCAGATCTTCGATCAGAAAGAGCTGGATATCGTCATTGCCCGCATGCTGAAAATCGACGCCATTAAGCGTTAAGCGTGATGCAACCTGCGACTCGCCTTGCTGCTGTCTGGCGAAGCGAGTCGTATCAATGATATAACTCCTTCCTTAAATCAGGTGTCACGATACAAGACAGGTAACGGATGGAAAAAAACACGCTTTCTCAGGACTCCGAGCTGCTGACAGAAATTGCGGTGGCCTATTATCAGGACGAAATCACCCAGGAGGAGATTGCGCGTAAGTTTGGGATATCCCGCATTAAAGTTGGCCGACTGCTCAAACGTGCGCGTGAAGAGGGCATCGTCGAAATTAATGTGCGCTACCATCCGGTGTTCAGTACGCGCCTTGAACAACAACTGCAAAGCCGTTTCCCCCAACTACAACGTGCGCTCATTGCCCTGGATTCGCCGGACGATGAAGAGCAGCGTCGTCAGGTGGCGGCGTTAGTTTCAGCCCATCTTGCGCAATCATTAAAAGACAATGCGATCGTCGCTGTGGGTCAAGGGCGCAACGTCGCCGCGGTTGCCGATTATCCCGGTCAGGTGCCGACGCGTAATTGTCTGTTTATCAGCGGTATCGGTGGGACACATCGTCCCGGTGATGCGATTAACGCCGATCATATCAGCCGTCGTCTGGCCAAGAAGTTTGGCGGTATCAGCGAAACCCTGTATGCCCCGGCCTATGTTGAGAACCGCGCACTCCGTGACGCCTTTATGCAAAACGGCACCATCAAAGAGACGCTGGACCGGGCGCGTAAGGCCGATGTGGCGATAGTGGGCATCGGTGATATGAATGAAAACAGCTATATGGTGAAACTCGGCTGGTTTACGCCGCATGAGATCATTGATGCGCATGTGAATCAGGGCGTCACCGGGGATGTTGCCGGTTACGACTTCTTCAATGCCCAGGGGCAACACGTGGATACGGTGATGAATGACCGTGTAATTGGCCTCAGCATCGAAGAATTACGTAAGATCCCCTGCGTGATCGCTATTGCTTCAGAAAATACCAAAGCCATGGCCATTCTCGGTGCATTGCGCACGGGTGCCATCGATATTGTGGCGACGACAGCCCAAAATATTCGGACGATTTTGAGTATGTCGCAGTAGGGTATTATTTCATGGCGGCACCACGCGGTGTCGCTCTTTTATCACCCTCCAATTTTCTTACTGCGCATACTATTACGCCCATTCTCAGCTAACACTCCTTTACTGTCTTGTTATCTGAGATTTATTTCAGTCACCCAACCGTCACCCCAGCAACATAAATCCTTCATTTCCCTGAGCTAGCTTACCGCCATTCTGTTTTCAGGACTGCGGATGCATGAGCCACCTTTCGCTACATCACATCACTAAAGCCTGGGGGGAAAAAATTGCCCTCAATGACATTACCTTTGATGCCGCAGAAGGGAGCTTTGTTGCGCTGCTTGGGCCATCGGGCTGTGGAAAATCGACATTACTGCGCACCATTGCCGGGCTGGAAACCGCCGATCGCGGCGAGATCCACTTCAAACACGCTGATATCACCCATTTGCCACCCTCGCAGCGCAAACTCTCGATGGTTTTTCAATCCTATGCGCTTTTTCCACATCTGAATGTCCGCGAGAATCTGCTGTTTGGCTTAAAAGCGCGTGGGGAAGACAAGCAGACATTTGCGAGCCGACTGGATGACGTCAGCAAGCTGATGGAACTGGATAAGTTGCTTGATCGCCTGCCATCTCAGCTCTCGGGGGGCCAACAGCAACGTGTGGCGTTGGGAAGGGCGGTTATCGCCAATAACAACCTGTGTTTGATGGATGAACCCCTGTCCAACCTTGATGCCAAACTGCGCCAAAGCATGCGACGTGAGATTCGTGCCTTACAGAAGAAACTGGGGCTCACCATGCTGTATGTCACGCACGATCAGACCGAAGCGATGAGCATGGCGGACAGTATTATTCTGCTGAATGACGGGCATATCGAGCAGCAAGGCACACCGAACGATCTCTATAACAACCCCGCCACGGTTTTTGCCGCGCAGTTTATCGGCGCGCCACCCATGAATATCCTGCCGTTGCACAACAAAGAGAACCGTCATTACCTGAGCCACTTACAGGCGCCGGTGGTTGAGCATTGCGATGAGGTGGCATTGAGTCTCGGTTTACGAGCGGAAGATATTCAGCTGATTTCACCTGAATACGCGGCGCTTAAAGCCCGGGCGATCAGCTACGAATACATGGGTGCTGATACCTTGCTGGTGTGCCAACTCGCGGGCCTGGCCGATGCCATCACCGTGAAAGTGCCCGGCATGCAGCATTTTGCCGAGGACAGCCAGGTCGGCTTGCAGTGGTCCGCAACCCGTCAATATCTGTTCTCCACCACGACCGGCAAGCGTTGTTTGTCTGCCGAGCAACAGATGTTTGTTTCACAGAAAAAATACGCTGTTTAACCGTTGTTTTTCGCCCAAGGGATAATCATGTCTGCGATTCGTTACTCACGCCTGGCCTCTGCTTTACTGCTCTGTACTACGGTTTCCGCTTTTGCCGCCGATCCGGTTAAATTGCAGATGTACTATCCGATCGCGGTCGGTGGCAAAGTCAGCCACACCGTTGACGCGCTGGTGGCTGATTTCGAAAAAGTGCATCCGGAAGTGAGCATTCAGCCGGTGTACACCGGTGATTATGCGACAACGGTCACCAAAGCCCTGACGGCGTTCCGTGGTGGCAATGCACCGCAGCTGGCGGTCATTGGTGACATTGAGGCTTATTCCCTGATTGATGCGGGCGCGATTGTCGCCGCCAGCGATCTGGCAACAGGTGATGAAGGCAAAAAATGGATCGACGGCTTTTATCCTGCCTTCCTGCGTCACATTGACGGCAAAGTGTGGGGCGTACCGTTCCAGCGTTCTACGGTGGTGATGTACTGGAATAAACAAGCATTCGAAAAAGCGGGGCTGAATGGCGACACGCCGCCGGCTAACTGGCAGCAAGTGGTCGAGTTCAGTAAAAAACTGACCATCAAAGATGCCAATGGTGTCAGCCAGTGGGGGATTGAGATTCCCTCAACGCCTAACGGCTACTGGAACTTCCAGGGATTGTCTGCCACCAATGGCGGCCGTCTGGATAACGGTAAGGGCACGGCTGTGCATTTCAACACGCCAGGTAACGTTGAGACACTGCAATGGCTGACCGACCTTGGACAGAAAGAAGAAGTGTCACCGAAAGGCGCTATCGCCTGGGGTACCACACCACAGGACTTTATCAGCGGTAAAACCGCCATGATGGTGACCACCACCGGTAACCTGACCAACGTGCGCGATAACGCCAAATTCCCGTTTGGTGTGGCAATGCTGCCAGAGAAGACTCAGCGTGGCAGCCCAACGGGCGGCGGTAACCTCTATGTCTTCAAAAATGCTTCACCGGAGCAGCAAAAGGCCGCGATGGAATTTATCCGTTGGGTGACGTCACCGGAGCAGGCCGCGCGCTGGAGTATCGCGACCGGCTATGTGGCTACGTCTCCAGCCGCATGGGATACCACGGTGATGAAAGACTACGTGAAAGAGGTCCCTCAGGCGCTGGTCGCCCGTGAGCAATTGAAGTATGCCCAGCCAGAACTCTCGACCTACAACAGCGTACAGATCCAGGATGCGTTGAACCATGCTGTCGAAGCTGCGGTGACCCAGGCAAAAACCCCGGCAGAAGCGCTTGAGGGTGCGCAGAAGCAAGCGGATCGTCTGTTAAAGTCCTACCAGTAACGGAAGCGCGATGAGCACGATAATTGCCAGTACGCCGCAGCGGCGTCCCGCATTCTGGTCGACGCAGCTTTATGGTTACCTGCTGATTTTGCCAGCACTCAGTTTTTTACTGCTGTTTACGCATTATCCCGCGGTGGCGACGATCTGGGAGAGTCTGTTCAGCGCTTCCCGTAATAATCATCCGGCCCACTTTGTTGGGCTGGATAATTACATGGCGTTGTTGGATGACGATATTTTCATCCAATCGCTCTGGAACAACGTGTTGTATGCACTGATCACCATTCCACTGGCCGTCACGCTGGCTTTGATGATGGCGCTGGCCGTGAACCGACGATTGGCAGCGAATTCGCTGGTCCGCGCGGCCTTTTTTATCCCATCATTGCTCCCCATGATTGCCATCGCCAATCTGTGGCTGTTTTTCTACACTCCGCAGCTGGGGCTGTTGAATAAGTTGCTGGCGCTGTTCTCGCTGCCTGCTGTGAACTGGCTCGGTGAGCCGGGCACATCCCTCTATTGTCTGATGGCGGTTTCTGTCTGGCGTGAAGCGGGCTTCTTTATGATCTTCTATCTGGCTGCCTTGCAGCAGATCGATCCCCGCCTCAATGAAGCGGCAGCGATTGAAGGGGCTTCACGCGGCTACTTTTTCCGTCGCGTGCAATGGCCACTGTTGATGCCAACGACGCTATTTGTGTTGATCAATGCTTCGATGAACGCCTTCCGCATTGTCGATCAGGTGATTGCCATGACCAACGGAGGCCCCAACAACAGTAGTAGTCTGCTGTTGTTCTATATCTATCGCACCGCATTCAGTTTCTGGGATATGCCTGCTGCTGCGGCCATGACCGTGGTGCTATTGGTGATCCTCGCGGCGATTGCGCTGATCAAATTTACGTTGCTGGACAAGCGAGCCCATTATCAATGAATAAGACTAACTCATTGGGTGGCTGGTGCCTCAATCTCATCATCTGGCTGGCGGCGCTGCTGTGGCTGCTGCCGATTCTGGTGGCACTGTGGGTGGCGATCCATCCCGCATCCGATCAGGCCAGTTTTTCGCTTTTCTCGCCGCTGACCTTCGATAATTTTATCAAGGCCTGGCATGCCGCGCCTTTTGCCCGCTACTTCCTCAATACCACGTTGCTGGTGCTGATGATTGTGCTGGTGCAGTTGATTTTGGCGACCATGGCGGCCTATGCGCTGGTGCGTTTCAAAATGAAATTCTCAGGGGTTATCTTCGCGCTGATCCTGCTGCAATTGATGATTAGCCCGGATGTTTTGATTTTGAACAATTACAAAACCATCGGTGCGTTTGGGCTGCGCGATACCTTAACGGGGATAGCATTGCCGTATTTCGCCTCTGCTTTTGCCATTTTTCTGCTGCGTCAGACGTTTAAAAGCATCCCGCTGGTGCTGGAAGAGGCCGCTATTGTCGAGGGCGCCAGCCGTTTTTATATCTTGCGTAAGATATACATCCCGCTAGCCCGGCCGATCTACATCGCGTTTGCCCTGGTGTCGATTAGCTTCCACTGGAATGATTTCCTGTGGCCGCTGGTGATTACCGATTCCGTCAACGTAAGACCGCTCACCGTCGGATTGCAATTGTTCTCGGCGCCAGAGCAGGGCGTACAGTGGGCGCTCATTGGTGCCGCTACCTTGATGACCACCTTGCCGTTACTGGTGCTGTTCCTGATTTTCCAGCGCCAGTTTATTCAGTCGTTCATGCGTGCTGGTATTCGCTAAGGAGTGTTTTCCGTGACTCATCCGCATCCATTGACATCCTTGCAGCGAGAACTCCTCGGCGATGTGGCCGAGCTTTATGCTTTGCCTGATTTACGTCCTGCGATGAGAGATAACGTGCTGCGTTTCGGTGTGATTGCTGACCCGCAGTATGCCGATGTCGAAGCTGATATCGAAAATAACCTCTACTACCGTCATGCACTTGATAAGTTACCGCAGGCAATTGAAGCCCTGAATCAGCAGCCGCTGGATTTTGTTGTCACGCTGGGGGATTTGGTTGACCGCGATTGGGCCAGCTATGCCGCCATTCTGCCACTGTATGACCAGTTAGTGCATCCGCATGCGGTGGTGTTGGGTAACCATGATGCGCAAACCCTCGCTCAGCATCTGAATAATCGTGCGGCACTCCCCAAAAGTTATTACGCGTTTCGTTTAGCGGGGTGGCGGTTCATCGTTTATGACGGTAACGATGTCAGTTTGTACTGCAATGCGCAGAATGGTGACGACTACTACCAGGCGGAGAACCTGCTGGCGGAATTAAAGGCGCAGCGACAGCCGCAGGCTCAGCCATGGAATGGTGCCGTAGGGCAGCAGCAGCTGAACTGGATTGAACAGCAATTGATTGAAGCTCAGCAACGGGGTGAGAAAGTGGGGGTGTTTGGTCATTACCCGCTGGCGCCTCACACCACGCATATACTGATGAACGCCAGTGTGCTGGTGGACCTTCTATCTAGTTACAACATACAATTTTGCTTCTCAGGACATGACCACCGAGGCAACGCTGCATACATCGGTCAGACAGGGTTTTATACCATGAAGGGCATGCTCGATGGTCCAAGCGAAGTGCCCTTTGCGGTGGTCGAAGTGGATGATAATGGTGTAAGGATTCACGGCTTCGGCGGGGAGATTAGCCGAGGTCTGTGTTAATGCGGTCAGCAGGCGAGGCTCATATCGCCTGCGATTTAACTGGCGCGCTTAAGGGGCTGTGGCGGTAACTGTTGCCGACGACGTGCAATCTCTTCAGCGCGCTGTAACAACTGCTGCAAATCATCCTCGTCAATGTCGAGAAGCTGGCCGTTCTCGAGTGCCTGATGCAAATCATCGCGAGTGATTGGCACTTCAAGCGCCACTGAATTCGTTTTAGGTTCGTTTGCAGCCAGCGGATGCGGGTAGCGGCGACCCGCAAGATTATTAAAAATGATTGCCAGTACAGCAAGACACACGGAATTCAGCAGCACGGGGGAGAGAATAAACTGATATCCCAGTTGCTGAACGCCACTGCCGCCCAGAATCGCTGTCAGCGCCACCGCACCGCTAGGAGGATGCAAGCAGCGCAGCTGAAACATCACGGCAATCGCCAGACAAGCCGCAATGCCGCACGCGACGGCGGGATAGGGCACATACATCGCGGTTGTCACGCCTATCACGCCTGCGACCAGATTCCCGCCAACAATTGACCAGGGCTGCGCCAACGGGCTATTGGGTAAGCCGAAAAGCAGCACTGCAGACGCCCCCATCGGTGCCACAAACCATAAGTTGACCTCACCAAGCAGCCAATGGCTGGTCAGGCTGGTGATCATCAGGCCGAGGCCCGCACCGATGCTGGCCATCACTCTCTGCTTTTTGGCGACCGGCAACGGATGCGGCCAAAGACGGGCAAGGAAAGTCCGCAGCGATGTTATCCAGCTGGCGCGACGCAGGTGTGTCATGAAGGTCATACTCTGTCATAAGAAAACGCGATGGATGGCGATTGTCGCTGATCGATTCCTGAGGAACAACCACAATGTTAGTGTGCTGTTACCAAACGGTGATGAGGTTGCAAGCTGGAACAATGATGTTTAACCGTGTCTTACACAACGTCTAAGGTTGTTGTATAGTCCGTTTTTTTTCGGAGGAACCATGCTGCCCAACTCATCCACGCGCCTGAACAAATACATTAGCGAGAGCGGAATCTGCTCACGACGTGATGCCGATCGTTACATCGAACAAGGCAACGTTTTTATTAACGGCAAGCGCGCGACCGTTGGCGCACAGGTCTTTGCCGGGGATGAAGTGAAAGTGAATGGGCAGTTGATCGAGCCGCGTAACGAAGAAGATTTAGTGCTGATTGCGCTCAACAAGCCCGTGGGCATTATTACCACGATGGAAGAGGGTGAGCGCGATAACATCGGTGATTTTGTTAACCACAGTAAACGCGTGTTCCCGATCGGCCGTCTGGATAAAGATTCACAAGGTCTGATTTTCCTCACCAACCACGGTGACCTGGTCAATAAGATCCTGCGCGCCGGTAACAACCACGAGAAAGAGTATGTGGTGACCGTGGATAAGCCAATCACCGACGAGTTTATCGCCGGAATGGCGGCGGGTGTGCCGATGCTGGGTACCGTGACCAAAAAATGCAAAGTGAAGAAAGAGTCGACCTTTGTGTTTCGTATCATCCTGGTTCAGGGGCTAAACCGCCAGATTCGCCGAATGACCAAGCATTTTGGCTTCGAAGTCACAAAGCTTGAACGTACCCGCATCATGAATGTCAGCCTGAAAGGCATCCCGCTGGGCGAATGGCGTGATTTTACCGATGACGAATTGATTGAGTTGTTTAACTTGATCGAGGATTCTTCATCCGAAGACCAAAAAACGCAGCAAAGCCAGGCGAAAAAGAAACCGGCAACAGCGGCGAAAAAAGTCGCATCGAACGGTGCAAAGATTCCAGAGAAATCCCCAGCTAAACCCGCAGGTCGTCAGCGTTTTACACAGCCTGGCAGGAAGAAGAAAGGGCGCTAATCGCCATTGCTTCGCCATCACTGATTAAACCCGGAACAAATTTTATAATCTTCTCACTATTTGTTCCGTGTTTATCCCTCCATACTTTTCTGAACAAAGGAGGGAACAATGAACAACGCAAACTGGTTATATGAAATGCAGCATCTCTATGTAGCTCAGCCGCGTCCGGCATGGGTTCCACGCATGTTTTGGCTGACCAAAACGCAGCGTCATAAAATTCTGACGGAACTCTTGCTGCCGCAGGTTAAACAGCGATAGCGCCGCTATTAAGCCGGTTATTGAATGTTCAGAATAACCGGCCCCCATCACTCTTCTTCAGCCACTTTGACCACGGTCTTACCAAAGTTTTTGCCCTTCAGCATATCGAAGAACGCCTGCGGTGCGTTTTCCAATCCATCAATCATGTGCTCGCGATAATGTATTTTCTGCTGTTCGACCAACGGCGTCATCGCCTGCAGGAATTCCGGATATCGCTCACCGTAATCCTGGAAGATAATAAATCCCTGCATACGGATTCGGCGCTTCAATATCCCACTCAGGATTTGTGGCGTACGGTCAGGGCCAGCGGGAAGGGTTTTGCCACTGTTATAGGTTGAAACCAGCCCACAAACCGGTACGCGTGCGGCGGTGTTCAACAGCGGGAATACGGCATCAAACACTTTGCCGCCAACGTTCTCGAAATAGATGTCAATCCCGTCCGGGCAGGCATTCGATAACTGTTCAGCAAAATCCTCGCGATGGTGATCGAGACAGGCAGAGAATCCGAGTTTTTCAATCGCGTAGCGGCATTTCTCTTCACCACCGGCAACGCCAACCACATGACAGCCTTTTAGCTTACCCAGTTGTCCGACCGTGGCACCCACCGGGCCCGTCGCGGCGGCGACCACCAGGGTTTCGCCCGCTTTTGGCTGCCCAATATCCATCAGCCCCATGTAAGCGGTGAAGCCGGGCATCCCCAGAATACCCAGCGCCCAGGATGGGTGGGGCAGATCGCCGATTTTCGCCACGCCGCTGCCATCCGAGACGGCATAACGTTGCCAGCCGCTGCCAGCCAGCACCCAATCCCCGGTTTTAAAATCGGGATGTTGCGATTCCACCACCTGAGAGACGGTACCACCGACCATCGGCTGATTGAGTTCTGCCGGAGGCGCATAGGATTTACTGTCATCCATGCGTCCTCGCATATAAGGATCCAGTGAGAGGTAAACCGTGCGGAGCAGCATTTCACCCGTTTTAATGGAGGGAATAGGTTGTTCAACAAGCTGAAAATTCTCTTTAACTGGTTCGCCATCCGGGCGCGATGCCAGTAGCCACGCTTGATTGCTGTCAGGTGATTGCGTCATGTAAACCTCTTTACTCAATTGAATCAGGCAAGTGTAGTTGAAACCCTCTCCCCAGTGAGCCAGCGCACAAACCCAGACAAAACTTTACGCTGGGAAAACCGCTAACGCATTGAACATAAAACCCCCTTCAACATTTGCACAAACGGTCTCGGGCATTCTCACATAACCGCTCTTTAATCGACTGCGTATACCTATAGCGATGCTATTAACCCAATAGGTGACGCATGACGGTTCAACAATCTTATGATTTAGCAGCAGATCACGACGCGCATATCGCTTCCGCAATCGCTAAGTTTTTCCGCCGTATCATTCCGATGCTGGCGCTGATGCTGATTGTTAACCAGATCGACCGAGCCAACATCGGATTCGTCAAAGCTGAATTACAAACTGATGCGGGTATCAGTGCTGCTGCATTTGGTCTGGGCGCCGGCCTGTTCTTTATTGGCTACGCGCTGTTCGAAGTCCCCAGCAATATGATGTTAAAAAAGCTCGGGGCACGCGTGTGGCTGACGCGCATCATGATCACCTGGGGCATCGTGGTGGTGTTAACCGGTTTTGTGAGCACACCGCTGCACTTCTACGTACTGCGATTTTTATTAGGCGTGGCAGAAGCCGGGTTCTTTCCTGGCGTGCTGTTCTATTTCCGCCAGTGGGTGCCTAACGCATGGCGAGGTCGTGCCACCGCGATGGTGTTGAGTGCCACCGCTAGCGCCTTCTTGTTTTCCGGTCCGCTGACCGGCGCGATTCTGCTGCTGCATGAAGTGAATGGGCTTGCCGGTTGGAAATGGGTGATGTTCCTGGAAGGAGGCGGCTCCATTGTGATTGGTTTGCTGGCCGCGCTGGTACTGGTCTCAAAACCTCAGGATGCCAAATGGCTTAACCCAGCAGAGCAACGTGCGCTGCAAGCACAGTTAGCGTTAGAAGACGCAGCACGTGACGTACATGCTAAAGAGTATGGCCGCTGGGGTTTATTGCGCGATCGCAGCTTGCTGTTCTATTGCCTGATTTTTTTCACCATGACCATGACCGGTTACACCCTGGTGTTCTGGCTACCGCAAATTATCCAGCGCATTCAGGGTTACAACAGTTTTGAGATTGGTTTGCTGACCGCCGTTCCCTGGTTATGTGCCATTGTGGCCTTATTCCTGCTGGGTAAAACCACCGATCGCTATCGCGATAAGCTGGACAAAGGGCTGGGCATTGCCATGCTGATTGCCGCGTGCGGCACCTTTATGGCGACCACCGGGACACCCTGGTTTGGCTTTGTCGCGATGATCGTTGCCTGTATTGGCTCGAAAGTCAGCGCGGCCTTTTTCTGGCCGATGCCGCAAAGCGAATTGCCTGCTTCAATCGCCGCGCCCGGCATTGCCCTGATCAACTCCATCGGTAACCTCGGCGGCTTCTTTGCCCCCACCGTGTTTGGCTATCTTGAACTTCATACCGGCAGCACCACCGGTGGACTGTATGCGCTGACCAGCGTGTCGGTTATCACCGGTGTCTGGCTGCTGCTGCGTCGCAAACCTGTTCCCCCTGCATTCGGTCACACGGAGAGAAACCATGTCCGACACACCAGTCATTAAATCAATGCGCATCGTTCCGGTTGCCGGATACGACAGCATGTTGCTGAACATCGGCGGGGCGCATAACTGCTACTTCACCCGTATTCTGGTGCTATTGACTGATTCAGCGGGCAACAGCGGCGTGGGGGAAACACCGTGCCACGCTTCAACGTTGCAACTGCTGGAACAATTTCGCCCTCTGATCATTGGCAGCTCGCTGATGCGCGCTAACGCCACGCTCAGTCAACTCTTTGCCAGCGACACGCGGCAGCAGCAGACTTCGCACACCAACGACATTCATATTCCGCAGATGAACCCAGAGAAGTTTTACAATGCGGCAGCGGCCATAGAGGCAGCGTTGCTCGATCTGCAGGGTCAATTCCTCGACCTGCCCGTGGCAGAACTGCTCGCCAGTGGTAAACAGCGGGAGCGCATTCCGGTGTTGGGATATCTGTTTTATGTCGCCGATCGTCAACGCACGAATATGCGCTACCGTTCGGGTGATGACGAAGCGGATGGCTGGTTCCGGTTACGTCATCAACCGGCAATGGACAGTGCAGCAGTGGTGCGGCTCGCTGAGGCCGCAGTAGAACAATATGGTTTTCGTGACTTCAAGCTAAAAGGCGGCGTCCTGCATGGCGAGCAGGAAGTCGACACCGTGGAGGCCTTGCTGGCGCGGTATCCGCAATCTCGCGTCACCGTGGACCCGAATGCCAGTTGGTCGCTGGATGAAGCGATTCGCTTTGGTAAGCAGTTGGCAGGCAAAGTGCCGTATCTGGAAGATCCTTGTGGCGCAGAGCAGGGGTATTCCGGGCGTGAAACGTTGGCCGAGTTCCGTCGCGCCACTGGCGTGCCGGTGGCGACCAACATGATCGCCAATGACTGGCGGCAGTTGCAGCATGCTCTGCAGCTCAACGCCATCGACATCCCGCTTGCCGATCCCCATTTCTGGACGATGCGCAACGCTAACGTCGTCGCGCAACTGTGTAACGAATGGGGCCTCACTACCGGTTGCCATTCCAATAATCACTTTGATGTTTCCCTGGCGATGGTGGCCCATCTTGGTGCTGCAGCGCCTGGCGATCGTCAGACCGCCTTCGATACACACTGGATATGGCAAGATGGCCAGCAACTCAGCCACCAGCCACCGCAAATCCGTGATGGCTACCTGGAGCTGCCGCCAGGCCCAGGATTGGGCATCGAACTGAATATGGCGCGCGTCGAACAGGCGCATGCACTCTACAACGCACTGCCTGATAAGAACCGCAATGATGCACTTGGCATGCAGTTTTTGATTGATAACTGGCGTTTTGACGCAAAACGTCCGGCTCTGGTTCGCTGAGGAAATTAAATGAAGAAAACCTTTCAGATAGCCACATTACTCACGGCAATGGCGCTCAGCGCACCATTGCTGGCAAAAACCTTTGTTTACGTCTCAGAAGCCGATGATGGCACCATCGCGCGCTACGTACTGGATGAACAATCTGGTGCGTTGCAACTGCTAGGTCGTACCCAGGCCGGCGGAAAAGTGATGCCGCTGGCGCTGAGTGCCGACCACCAGCATTTATATGCGGCCATTCGCAGCAAGCCACTGCAACTGGTGAGCTGGCAGATCGATCGCGCCACCGGCGATCTTCATCAGAGAGCTGAAGTCCCTGCTACCGCCAGTTATCCCTACATCAGCACCGACAAGCAAGGGCGATTCCTGTTGGGCGCCTCCTACGATGGCGATGTGGTGCATGTCTATCGGCTGGCCAAAGATGGCAAGGTGATAGCGCCGCCGGTTGGCAGTTACAAGACGGGTCATGCGGCACATTCGGTCATTGTTGATGATGCCGGTAAAACCGCCTACGTCGGTAATCTCGGCACTGACCGCGTGTTACAGCTGAAATTGAATGAGGAGGGGGAACTCAGCGCGCTGGGTAACGGTTATGTGAAAACCGCCGATGAAAACGGCCCGCGTCATTCGGTATTATCGTCGGATCAGCGCTATCTGTATAACGTCGGCGAGATGGGCGGCATCATCACTCAGTTCCGCCGTGAACCGAGCGGCGAACTGGTCAAAGTCAGTGAAACACCCAATGCAGTAGCCGAGGAATATAAATTGCAACATGGGCGTGAGCGTCCAGCGGGCTATAGCGATACCACGCCACGGATCTGGTCAGCCGATATTCATCTGACGCCAAACGGTCACTTCCTGTATGTGACCGAACGGACCAGCAGTACGGTGAGTGGCTACCGCGTTGATCCACACAGTGGCAAACTGACGCTGATTGGCAGCTGGCCGGTTGAGAAGCAGCCGCGCAGCATTGCTATTACCGCAGACGGAAAATGGTTGATTGCCAGCGGTGAAAAAAGCGCGGTAACAGGAAGCTACGCCATTGATGCCAAAAGTGGATCGTTGCAGCGTGTAAGTGAAGCGCCTGCCGGCAAAGATGCGAACTGGGTAACAGTGGTGAGTAACTGAGTTTCACCCTGCGATGATCTGGCGCAACACTGTGCGCCAGATTGCGCGAAATGTTTTTATGGAGCCGTTGTAATCATTGAGGTTATTTAGAAAAGTGTGATCCAGAACACATTTATCTGACTGATGACAGGCTGTGAAGCAATAGGCTTATAAATCAGAGAGATTCTGTAAAAAAGGGCTGAATTCGCACTTAGTCCATTAGTAACCCTTAATAATTACCCTGTTATTGATTACCTGCCAATATCACCAATTTTGATGCTGTAACAACCTGACATATTTATCGCCGTGAGTAGATTGAATATTCTGGCAGGATACGCCGCACTTAGTGCCGTCTGGTCTCAATACTGTCATGCAGTGGTTTTCAAAAAACGCCGTTTTTTTTGCTGTAAAAACCTGTCTGGCTGCCTTTTTGGCATTGTACTTCTCACTGGAACTCAACCTGGATAAACCCGCCTGGGCCATTACCACGGTTTTCATTGCCTCTCAGCTTTACTCTGCGTCCACCATTTCGAAATCACTGTTTCGTATGCTCGGCACCTTGTTAGGCGGCGTGTTTATCTTCTTTGTTTTTCCCGTCACTGTTGAACACCCCTTACTTTTTAGCTTTGTTATCTCGCTGTGGGTCAGTGTGTGTCTGTATCTCTCCCTGCACGATCGCACGCCGAAAAGCTATGTGTTCATGCTGGCAGGTTACAGCGCTGCCATCATGGGATTTCCCGAGGTGATGACGCCGCTGTCGATCACCAATACCGTGTTGTCCCGCATTGAAGAGATCGCGGTAGGCACAGTGTGTAGCAGTCTTGTGCATGCGTTATTGTTTCCGGTCTCGATGCGTAGTTTACTGGAACAGAGTGTCAGCCAGTGGTATTTGAATGCGCGCAAGCTGTGCCACGATTTGCTGTCAGGTATTCCGGGCGATAAGTCTCCCGAGCGCGATGACATTCTGACGCGTATGGCGACCAATCCGCAGCAAGTGGAAATTCTGATTACGCACTGTGTTTACGAGGGTGATGCCGCACGCCGTTTGATTCGTCTGGTCAGCGTGCAGTATCAACATCTCTCTTATTTAATCCCTACGCTCACCGCCATTGAGCTGCGTCTGCAGCGTTTATCGGCATTGCAGATTACGTTCCCGGACAACGTCGCGGTGGCGTTTCGTCTGTTTTTGCACTGGCTTAACGATGGTGAAGCCGTTGGCGAAACCAGCGGTATCCAGCTGGAATTAAGCCGTTGTCAGAGTGATATCAACCAGGCCTGGCGTAGCGGGGAGCTGCCGATTGAACACTGCCTGCTGTTTACCGGTTTGCTGGAGCGTATGGCCGACTTCGTGCGCATTGCGGGCGCGTATCAAAGCGTCGGCGGATTGGTCAGCGATCTCTCGGGTGACACCACACCCGCACGCGGTAAACGCACTCATCGTTTCTATGACAAAGGGCTGATCAGGCTTTCTGCTTTAACCGCCTTTTGCGCGATTTTTGGCTCCTGTTTGCTGTGGATGGGCACGGGGTGGCACGATGGTGCCTCAGCACCGGTGATGGCCGCCATCCTGAGTTCACTTTTTGCCAGTATGGATACGCCTCTGACTTCAATGAAATTGTTCGTGCGTGGTGTGATTGTCGCCATTGTTATCAGCGTGATTTATGTGGCGTTGCTGTTGCCGCAGGCGACCTCATTTGAAGCGTTGATTATTTGTCTGGTGCCGGGCTTGCTGATACTCGGCCTGATGATTGCACGTCCCTCAACCAATATGATTGGCATCAGCGTGGCTATCCAGATTCCTGGCTTTATCGGTTTGGGCCATCATCTGAAACCCGATTTGGTCCTGCTCATTAACAATGCCATTGCATCACTGACGGGCGTACTTTTTGCCGTGATAGCCACCGTGCTGATGCGTAACAAACGTCCTTCATGGACGGCGCGGCGCGCGGTTCGTCAGGGCTTACGTGAGCTGTTGCGTTTTATTAAAGAGCTTGAACGTACGGGGTCGTCACTGCTTGGCAGGCAACGTTTTATCAGTTTGATGCTGGATAAGGTCAACGTGGTGTTACCCCGTTTACGGCTCGATCCACAGCCGGATATGTCGACCGCCGGGATGTTATTAACGGAGGTGTGGCTGGGCGTGAACAGCTTTGACTACTACGCCCGACACAAAGATCTGCTGGCAAAACATCAGCTGGACAGTGGACAGATGTTTCACGAGCTCGCCTTGTTCCTGAAACGGCGTCTGAAATCGTTGCAAACCCGACCACACCAGGATTTGCTGGATGAACTCGACTGGCTGTTGCTGCTGCTGGAACGGCTGGCAAAGCAGGATGACGGGTTGCTCACACCGCTGTTTCATCTGTTTAGCATTCGTCTTTACCTGTTTCCGCAGCAAGCGTGGCCCGTTGCCACGCCGCGCCAGCTGGAAAGAATGCAGCTGCAGGATTATCGTCAGCGCGCTTATTAACCGTACCAACTGTAACCTTTGGGGACACGGGAGAAACCCGCCTCTTTTAACGCTGCGAGCAGGTTGGATTGTCCGACGGGTCGATCGTTAATCCGTTCCAGCGTGAAATGAAGATGCTTTTCGCGGCTTAACGCCTGGCCCAGCGCAACCAGTGCGGCATGAAGATCTTCGTCGCTGTCCTGCGCATGAAAAGTCATCAACTCTTTGCCACCGGGTGGCAGGTAAAGCATGACGCGACCCATGACGATCACCGCGAAAGCACTCGCGCGGCGCGTGGGTTTGGTTCCCGTGATACTGATCGGCCATGGCAGTGTTAACCCGAAGGGATTGACAGGGTCAATGGCTGATAGCACAACGGGGGCATGCCGCGCGGACTTGTCGGCATCAAGTTGACGCAGACGATCGATAGCAGAGTTATCAGCAAACTGCGCGGCGCCCATGCCTGCAATAAAACGCCCGCGCAACAGTCGGCCCGCATCTTCCATAGCGCGCAGCACCGGTTGTAGCGCCGGAAAACCACCGGGAATCTGTTCGGCGATTGCGGCACCTCTTGTTATGACACCAAATCGGTCGAGCATATTTTCTGCCATTGACAGCGCGCGTTCGGTGTCGGCAATCGGCTGGCGAGGAATCAACGACCAGCGACCGGCCATAGCGTGAAGTGAGAGTCGTGATTCGACCGGGCGGCTGGCGCCAAAACTGGATCGACTGTGCCGTCCGTGACGAGCACGAACAGGGCGCGGTTTGGGCGTGCTGGCAATCTGGCTGAGATTACGCAGTGCCGACCAGGTATCGATGGTCAGGACTCCGCGCCAGATAAGTTGCCAAAGAGCCTGATACACGTCTGTCGGCTCAATCAGTTCATTGCTATCCATGGTTTCAGTGATGCGCGGCATCAGTTGTCTGACGAACCAACCCGCGCCGTCCTGCATCAGCGCCACTAATCTGCTTTCAATAGGTGACAATGTCACTGAATGATCCAGGGCAGGTAAGGTTTCGCTGGCGAATTCACTTAAATGCAGGGAAACCAAGCCGTCCTGTAGGTTTGATGAGGGATGACCGACCCAAATAACCTCTCCCGATGAGAGCAATTCATCCAGCATGGCTGGCTGATAATCCCGAATGCGTGCAGGGAAGATTTGCGATTCCCACAGTGATACCGGCAGCACCACGCCTGCCAGTTGTTCCACGACGCTCATTACGCCATTCAGACCGGAGAAAGCGCCTTGTGTCTGACGCGCGTTCGCATCACTCAACAGCCCCTGGCGCTCAAGCAGAAACGCCACGTATGCGGCCGGTGCAACGGGTTGAGTGGCGTCGCGTGCGGACTGTAACGATCGTACACGCAAGCGGCGAAACACGCTTTCTGCTGCCCACTGCGCGGACTCATCAGCTCCAGAGGCGAGAAAATCGCCTTTAAGTAACTTATTTTGCTGGCGAAGCTGATCCAAAGCTTCATCCACAACGGCGCGGCCGAGGCCAAAGCGTTGAGCCACCTGCAAACTGGAAAATACGGCGTGGGTGCGGGCGTAGCGCCCCAATAGATCCTGCAATGGACGGACGACTGGTTCGAGCAGTGCAGCCGGGAGGCCTACAGGTAACACGCAACCCAGCGCATCGTGCAGACGCACCGCATCTTCAGCCACTGCCCAGCGTGCGATACCCGCGATTGTCACACTGACAATCCGCTGCGCCTGTTGCAGCGCGTGTAAGCCGGGCTCAAGGGGCTCATCGCCATTGAAGCGTGCAACAAGTTCTTCGGTTGATAACGGACCCAGTTCGCGCAGCATATCCACCAGAGCCTCAATACTGCGCGCCTGATACTCCGCCACGCAACGCTGTAACTCCTGTTCAACACGTGCAATCACGGCGGGTTCCAGCAACTCACGCATCTCCGCCTGACCCAGGAGATCACTCAGCAGATTGCTGTCGAGCGCCAGCATTGAAGCGCGTCGTTCTGCCTGCGGTGCATCACTGGCATACATGAACTCGGCGACGTAGCCAAACAGCAGCGGTGCGGCAAACGGCGAGGGCGTTTCGGTGGTGACTTCTGTCAACCGCACATCACCCTGATGTAATCGCGCCATCAGGTGATGCAGCGCAGGCAGGTCGTATACGTCCTGCAAACATTCGCGTGCCGTCTCAATCAGGATCGGGAAGTCTGTAAACTGACGCGCCACTTCCAGCAACTGGCTCGCGCGTAAACGTTGTTGCCAGAGAGGAGAACGTTTGCCGGGATTGCGGCGTGGCAGTAGCAGGGCACGGGCAGCACATTCACGAAAACGAGCGGCGAACAGTGCCGAATGCCCGACTGATGCCATGACGATGCGTTGCAGCTCATCCGGTTCGAATAAAAAGAGCTCGGCACCCGGCACCCGACCGTCGCTATCGGGGAAGCGTGCCACGATACCATCGTCGCTGGCGACCACAGCCGGATCGATCCCCATGATGCGGCCAATGCGTTCTGCCACCGCCAGCGCCCAGGGAGCGTGCACGCGCTGCCCATAAGGGGAGTGCAGGATCACGCGCCAGTCGCCGGTTTCATCCCGACAACGCTCAATCAACAAGCTGCGGTCGGTGGGCAACTCGCCGGTTGCCTGAATTTGTTCTGCGATCAGGTTTTTAATGTTGTGTCGGGCATTGGCGTCAAGACTGTCGCCGGGCAGTGACACCTCATGACTGGCGTGTCGTAAATAGCCGCCAATCGCTTCCCCCAGTGTCGCTGAACGGCCGAGGCTGTCGCCATGCCAGAAGGGCAAACGTGCTGAACGGCCCGGTGCAGGCACCACCACCACCTGATCGTGGGTGATTTGCTGAATGCGCCATGATGTCGCGCCCAGGGTAATGATGTCGTTAATCCGCGACTCATAAACCATCTCTTCATCCAGTTCCCCGACGCGTCGTGCCCCCGTCTGTTCTTCACCTTCAGGCAGCATAACGCTAAACATGCCGCGATCCGGAATGGTGCCACCGCTGGTGACGGCCAGATGCTGCGCACCAGGCCGCCCGGTGAGGGTATTGTTCTGTCGGTCCCAAATGATGCGGGGGCGCAGGTTGGCGAAATCATCGGAAGGATAACGCCCGGCTAGCATATCCAATACGGCGTCAAATGCGTTACGCGGTAACGTTTTGAATGGTTCTGCGCGCCGAACCAGCTCAAACCAGCTGTCGATCTCCAGCGTGTCCATTGAGGCGGCGGCGACCGTATGCTGAGCCAGCAGATCCAGCGGATAGTGTGGCAGGGTTATCGCATCAAGATCATCTGCCATCATCGAGTCGACGATGACTGCTGCATCCACCAAATCACGTCGGGTTCGCGGCCAGATGATACCTTTGGGTGTGCCACCAACCTGATGACCTGCGCGGCCCACGCGCTGGAGGGCACTGGCAACCGAAGGCGGCGCACCCACCTGAATCACCAGATCGATATCGCCCATATCGATCCCCAGCTCCAGGCTTGATGTGGCGACCACGCAACGCAATTCTCCCGCTTTAAGCGCGTTTTCAATTTCCAGCCGTTGTTCTTTAGAAACAGAACCGTGGTGGGAGCGAGCCAATAAGTCATTCGGTGTGACAGTGCGTTTCTCTGTGCCGCCGGTAAAGGAACCGTAGGCAAAGGATGCTTCTGGCGCAGTGGGCTTTTCTCCGAGACGACGCGTGTAGAGCTCATTCAGCCTCGCGGTAAGTTTTTCAGCCAACCCGCGAGAATTGGTAAACACCAAAGTGGCGCGATGGCGTAACACCTCATCCAGAATCCCGGCTTCAATATGTGGCCAAATGGATCCCGCGGACAGTGTGGCATCCTGTAGTGAACGGCTATCGGGCCGCTGCTGAATATCCGTCATATCTTCGACAGGCACCCTAATGGTTAACGCTAATGGGCGCTGAGCGGGAGGATTAACGATCAGTGTTTCGCGACTTCCGCCAAGAAACTGTGCGACAACTTCAGGTGGTTTTACCGTGGCGGAGAGGCCGATACGCTGCGCAGGGTGCGTTAGCAGCGCATCCAGCCGTTCAAGGCTGAGCGCCAGATGCGCGCCACGTTTGCTGCCTGCGATGGCATGTACTTCATCAACAATCACCGTAGAGATGCCACGCAGCGTGTCGCGGGCTTTTGATGTCAGCATCAGAAACAAAGATTCGGGCGTGGTGATCAAAATATCCGGTGGGCGACGCTGTAATTTTGCCCGCTCGCTGCTGAGTGTATCGCCAGATCGCATGCCCACCTCCAGGGTGATCTCGGCTTCACCGCGTTTGCGCCGCTCTTCAGCCACCCCCGCTAAAGGCCGTTGCAGATTGCGCTGAACATCCGCCGCCAGCGCTTTCACCGGAGAGAGGTAAAGAATGCGTGTTCTGTGGCTTCGTGCGGGGAGATCTCTGGCGCTGCGTTCACGAAACAGGGCATCAATTGCATAGAGAAATGCCGCCAGCGTTTTACCAGACCCAGTAGGTGCAATCACCAGACAGTTTTTACCGCTCGAAATGGCTCGCCAGGCTTCCTGTTGTGCGGGCGTCGCCGCTCTAAAGGTGTCGCGAAACCATTGCTGCGTGGCAGCGGTAAACAACGCGAGTGAAGAGGCTGGCATCCAATGCTCCTGCGTTTCAAAGAGGACTTTCAGCAGTGTAGTCTGCGGCATGAATGTGATCAGGTTATATACTTGATGTTTTGGCTGATTTTTTCATCAACAGGAGTGAGAAATGGTGATGTTCAAACGCGCACTATTATTGGCGCTGCTTCCGGGAAGCGTGCTGGCTGCCCCGGTCTTTACGCTGCAATCATCGGATTTTAACGACAGTGCCATGCTGAATAAAACCTTTGCAGGCAACAACAAAAGTAACCCGTCATGCACCGGCGACAATGTGTCGCCGGCTTTGAGCTGGTCGAATGCACCCGCCGGCACCCGCAGTTTTGCACTGATGCTGACCGATCCCGTAGGGGGAAAAGGGTTGGGCGTGACACATATGGTGGCCTATAACATCGCGGCGGATCGCACGCAGTTTGCGCAGGGTGAGTTGAGTAAAGGCGAAGGTTACACCGGAGGTAAGAATTCGCCGGGCACCACAAGTTACTACGGTCCTTGCCCGCCGGTGGGAAGTGGCATACATCATTATAACTTCGTGATGGTGGCAACAGATTTGCCGGTAAATCAATTACCTGGCGGACTGACACATGATGAGTTGATCGCCAAATTGAAAGGCCATACCTTGGGGGCTGCCACCATTGTGGGGCGATTTACTAACGATAAGTAAGTGATACGGCCGCCAGTTGAGGCGGCCGTGACAACGTCACTCAGCAGGGTGGATCGATCTTTCCAGCGTGCCACGGCGATCCCAGCGGCGTGCAGCTAACCACAGCAATGCGGTGACAAACCAACCAATAATCCACGACACATCATTACCCGCAAATATCCAGGTTAATGAGCCATGGTGCAGCGGATTATCAATAAACGGCAGCTGCACCCATACGCCCAGGCAATAGACCACAATCCCAACCCAGTTCCAGCGACCGTAACGGCCATCAGGTTGTGAAAGTGCCGGAATATCGACGCGTCCTTTGGTGATCAGATAAAAATCGGTAAGGCTGATTGCGCTCCACGGAACAAAGAAGGCCAGCAGGAACAACAGGAAATGGGTAAACGACTTGAGGAAGGCCGGTTCGCTGATCAGTGCGATGATGCAGGCTATGGTGACCATCAGCACCACAAACACAATACGACCGCCACGACTGAGAGACGTTTGCTGCCGGAACCCTGACACAATAGTGGTGAGTGACATAAAGCTGCCGTAAGCATTCAGGGTAGTGAAGGTAATCTTGCCAAAACAGATAGCGAAGTAGATCACCATTGCCATAGTCGCGCTACTGCCCAGACCAACGATATATCCCACTTCATTGCCGGAAAACGCCTTTCCTGCAATAGCCGCCACAATCACGCCCAACGTCATTGAGGCCTGTGTGCCTAATACGGTGCCGAAAAACACCGAGCTGAACAGCTTGTTCGCCGATACGTTAGCTGGCAGGTAGCGTGAATAATCAGAGACATAGGGGCAAAATGCTATCTGCCAGGAAGAAGATAGCGAAACGGCCAGCAGGAAATTGGCAATCGTGAAGTGCTGATTTTGCCATACCGCGGACAAATCATGCGTGGAAAGCAGGGTGATAAACAGGTAAGCAAAAGCCAGCACCCCGATGACGCTCGCCACTTTACCCAGCTTGTGAATCACCCGATATCCAAGCACCGCAATCACGACAATGATGGCGCTGAACAGGACCATCCCGGTCGCGTTGCTAACATTAATCAACTTTGCCAGTGCCTGACCAGCCAACACGGTGCCGCTGGCCGAAAATCCGACATACATAATACATACCAGTACCAGCGGGATCACCGCACCATACACGCCAAACTGCATGCGGCTGGTGATCATCTGTGGCAATCCAAGGCGCGGGCCTTGAATAGCATGCAATGACATAATGGCGGCACCAATAATCTGACCCACCAACAAACCCACAAGCGACCACACCACATCGCCGCCCAGCACCACGGCGAGGGCTCCGGTGACAATAGCGGTGATTTGCAGGTTTCCGCCAAACCAGAGTGTGAACTGGCTAAAAGGGTGGCCATGGCGTTCGCGGAGCGGAATGTAATCGATGGAGCGGGTTTCAGACAGGCGCTGGTTTTCACTGCCTGAATAATCGGCTGCAGGTGATTCGGCTGACATAGTTTCCTCGCTGAAACAATGAACGCAGTGCGTTATGTTATTTTTGTTTATCAGTTGTGTTTGCAATGGGCGATACATGTATATACATGTATCGATATTGTCACGCGAGAAACGAAGTTACAAGGCAGCCTGTCATTGGAAAATGTGATGACGCTGGCAAGGTTGTCCAAAAGGAAAGGGCGAGCAGAGCGTCAGCCGCTGTGGTTATTTGTGGCCCTGGGTCCAGGGATTAAAGCCACTTTCCACCGAATCTTGTTTGGCGGGTTCCTCAAGAGAATCGAGGTAGAGCGCTTCCACTTCAGCACGCGCCCAGGGTGTGCGGCGCAGGAATTTGAGGCTGGATTTTACGCTGGGATCGTTTTTAAAGCAGTTGATATTGACGAGTTTACTGAGTTCGACCCAGCCATAATGTGCCACTAACGCATTAACAATCATCTCGAGCGTCACGCCGTGCATGGGATCTTTAGAAGAGTGAGCGGTCATATTACGTCCTAATTGGCAGGCGGATGATTGGCGGGCAAGATTACAAGAAAGCCGCGCCGGCAGCAATGGTGTAGACTTGAGCTTAGCCATTTACTGAGGAATTAACGCGATGAGCGATAAGAAAATGATTTCAATCGATCAGTTTAATGAAGCCGAACGAATTGAAGTGAATGAGATCTTCAAAGGGTTAATGGAAAAACATCGCCAGCGCAGCGGTAAAGAGCCTGATGCGAAGAAAGAGAAAGAATATACCGCAGACGCGCGTCAGCAAGTGATGACCATCAAGCTAGCCAAAGAAAAAGCCAAAGCGGACAAAGCCAAAAAAACACCGACGCGCCGCAAGAAACCTGAAGCGCAATCTGCCAGCGAAGTCAGTGACTTCAACTGGTCTGCCTCAATTAATAAAGGGCGTCGTTAAGGGTTAACTCAGCAATCCGGCGCCGACATTCACTGACAATCCCAGAATGGCCAGATTGAAAATAAACGAGATCACCGATTGCAGCAGCGCCAGCTTGCGCATTTCGGTGGTACCGGTTGCCACATCAGCGGTCTGCGATGCAACTGCGATGGTGAATGAGAAATAGAGGAAATCCCAGTAAGCCGGTTCGTCCGGTTTTTCCGGGAAAATCATGGGTGTGACATCCTGAGTGCGACGCAAATAGTGTTGGTGTGCGTAATGCATGGCAAATGAACTCGGCAGTAATGCCCATGAGACAATCAACGTCATCGCGGTTAATAACAGATGTAATACGCGCGGCGTGCCATTGAGATTTTTTAGTGCCGGGAGTTCGCTCATGATCGCTACAATGCTGATCATGCAGGCCACAATGACCATGCCCAAGACCAACGCGGCGCTCTGATCTTGCATCTGGGCGATACGCTTGATCTCGCCAGCATCGGTACGCAGCATGCGAAACCAGATAAACCACAGATAAAGCCACGCCAGCACATTCCATCCAATCAATACGCGTTGCAACTCGCCCAGTTTTGCAGGCAGTAAGAAATAGCAGACGACACCGGCAACAATCGAGATTAACAGACGTAGCCGCGCGAACAGATGTGTGGTGAGAGAAAAGGGCATGATGTCTTTTTTGCAGGGGTTTGAATCAGTTAACTGTAGTTGATGGCAGGAAAAACGCCTGAGATAGCTGTTACGAATCCTGTCGGGATTTGAATGCTTGTCGGTTTAAGACGCTGGCTGAACGCTGCATTCCCTGACGTCGCTACGTGAATTCTGAGATTTCATGTGAGGGATTATTGCTAAAGATGGGCGTAGCGACGCCTTAATTTGATTGTATTTTATACGATTTTTGAAGGAGGATTGATATCTCGCTTATGCTGGACAGTATCAGCGATCAAAAACTAAGTCTACGCGAAGGCCACATTAATGGTGTTTTCATGTTTACTTGACGTTTTGGAAATGATTATGTTTACATATAAACTATATTTTATTGGTTTTTATGTAGACTTAATGATGAACAGAATGACCGCCATTACGCAGTTAAACATGTTTGATAAGAAAGGACGTTATGTCTTTACTCTTAGGGATTTAGCAAAAATTTTTTATGAAGATAGCGCGAAAACCCTTAAAGCAGGTTTAAATCGACTAGTAAAAGACGGCATCCTCACACGTGCTATCCGGGGGGTTTACGTTTACGCCTTAGCCAGAAGTAAAGATGCCTACACGCTTGAAAGGGTGGTATTAGCGCTACGTAGAGGTGAATACAACTATCTTAGTCTGGAATCAGCGTTATCTGCTTATGGTGCTATCTCTCAGATTCCAATGAGCAGAATTACAGTGATGACCACTGGACGTTCTGAAGAGCATAAAACGCCCTATGGCGTTATTGAGTTTACCCATACCAAGCGTTCTCCCGAGCAGATTTTGCAAGACACATACATCGGTGACTCGCCTTTACGACAGGCCACGATGAAGACAGCACTCAGAGATTTGCGGCGGGTAGGGCGTAACCTGCATCTGGTCGATACAACGGAGCTTCAGGATGAATCAGAAGGTTAATTTTGCCGACTTAGTTGGTCAAGCCATGGAGTCAGCTGAACTTGATGGCATGCGAAATGTCGTTGAGAAAGAGCTACTGCATTACGACACTCTATTTTGCCTGGATAAAGAAGGATTACTACAGGACCTTACATTTCAGGGCGGAACATCGCTGAGACTGTGCTATGGCGGCAATCGCTTTAGCGAAGACCTTGATTTTGCGGGTGGTATGGGTTTTTCCAGCGTAGACCTTAAAAATCTCAGGAGTTGTATTGAGGACTACCTCGGCTCCCGATACGGCTTAGAAGTTACGGTAAAAGAACCAGCCGAGCTGAGGAACGAGCCAGGTTATGAAGAGATTAGAATTGATAAGTGGCAAGTATCGGTAACAACAGCACCAGAAAGAAGGGATATGCCAAAACAGCGTATCAAGATCGAAATCGCCAATGTACCCGCATACACCAGAAAACCCATGTCACTGACACGCAATTACAGCGTTTTGCCTGATGGTTACAGCGATACGCTGGTTATGTGTGAATCTCTCAACGAAATTATGAGTGACAAACTTATCTCTCTTGCCGCAACCACAAGGTATATTCGTTACCGCGATCTGTGGGATTTGCCTTGGCTACTGCAACAGAATGCTGTTTATGAAATTGATTTAGTTAAGAAAAAAATTAATGACTATAAAATTCCGCATTATGATGAATTGCTGGCACAACGTATTCAAAGCATTGGTGCAATTGTAGGTGATGGTCGCTTTTACAATGAGATGAAAAGATTCCTGCCACAGCAGGTTTTTGACCGTACATTGGGGCGCCCAGAATTCATCACTTATGCCAGCGGTCGGTTATCGTCGCTACTCATGTCTCTACAAAACGAGTTGAGAGGTAAAGCCCATGATGAGTCATTTACTATGTGAGCCATCGAACAGCAAGGGAGGTTTGATGGCTTATACGCAATGGAAGCCGGTTAGGTCAGTGCGGGGAAATAACCATTTCTGTATTGCCATAAACGATCAGCAGGATGTCGATTGGCAGTCGAGACAGTCTGGCAGGACAAGACAGTGGAGAGCGGGTGAGCATGGTGTACAGCTTCTGGTGCGCCTTCAGAGTCATTATTTAACATAATATACATTATGCGCCCTTTGGTCATCTGGCTAAGATAAGATGACCGCCTCTAATATGCGTGGGTTTTGTTGAGCTGTGCGTTCTACTGGCGCTGCTGGTTCAAGCGCGGAACATTTATGTGAGATGAAATTGAAGGATTTAAACCAGATTGGATTTCCCGTCCGCTACACGTCAGCGATGACGACCTGCCACCGACGGGAAATGATGAATTACTTCTTTCCGTTGCCAGCTTCCCGCGCTTTCAGACGACAGGCTTCAACAACCCAGGCTGAGAAGTTTTGAATGTTTTCGCTCTTCATACTCTCTTCGATTTGATCAATCAGCAGATGTGGGAAACGAATATGTTTTCTTCGGGTTTTGGAGTTTGTCATTTTATCCATGGTGATCCCTGGTCAGTTGTCTCACAAGTTTATTTTTGTATTGATTAAGCATCTGCTCAGGTTGACCCTAAGCAGATGTAAATAAACCAAAAAACAGATCCCTGCTCTTGTTATTGTTTATCGAGCAGTAACCGACTGTCCGCGAGGGAAAGTGGCTGGATCTGATGGGTCACCAGCAGCGTGGTTTTACCCTTAATGAGTTCTTTCAAGCAGTTAAGCACTAATTCGGTATTTACTGCGTCTAGCCCTTCGGTGGGCTCGTCCAGCAACACGATCGGCGCATGGGAAAGATACGCGCGGGCAATCCCAATCCTGCGGGCCTGACCACCAGACAGACGCCCTCCTAACTCTCCCACCAGGGTGTCGAGCCCCAGCGGAAATGCGCGGACTTCGTCGTCTAAAGCGGCGCGCGCCAGTGCATCCCATAAAGCCTCGTCATCCGCATCCGGTGCAACCAGGCGCAGGTTGTCTCGAATCGATGCATTGAAGAGATAGGTTTTCTGGCCAACCACCGAGATCATCTGACGCAGTGTATCTTCAGAAAGCGTCCTGACCGGACGACCGCCAATAGTGACATCTCCCGCTGTCGTTTCCCAGAATCCCTGCACCAGATTCAATACGGTGGTTTTACCCGCTCCGCTGGGTCCCAAAATCGCCAGGCAATGGCCGACGGGCACGGTAAAGCTCAGTTTATCCAGTACGTTAGGAGCATCAGGTGAATAACGCATCGTGACTGAATCAAATGACAGCTCACTGTTTTCCGGTGCTGAGCTGGTTTCAGGCAAGACGATCGCCGGTGTCAGTTCGGTCATCGAGAATAATCGACGTGCCGCTGCGCGCGTAGTACCAAGGGCGGCAAAGGCAGCGGGCAACCCAGCCACCGCTTCAGTACTCGCCAGTATGGTGAACAGCAACATCACGATTTCACTGGCAGAAATGCCGGTTGCATGGCCAGTGTTAAACAACAGGATAAAGGCAAAAAATAACCCGAGCTGCCCCATTAAGGCGCAGAGCGCCCCGCCGCTGGCGCTAATCCAGGCTTGCCGACGCTGTGCGCTAATCAGTTGTTGAGAAAGCTGGCGCAGATGATCGGTTTGATGGCTAACAGCGCCAACTAGCTGTAACTCTGCTAATCCCCGCACCAAATCGGTAGATGCGGCCTGAACGGATGAGCGCACGGTAGCAATCTGGTTGCCACTGGCTTGCGTCAGCGATGCCACAATCCAGGGCACGATCACGCCCGCTAGCATCAGTACCACGGCATCAATCAATGCCACTGAAGGTGAGAACCAGCAAATTCCTGCCAAAATGATGAGCGATGAAATCAGCCCTGCAATGGCCGGCGTCAGAATACGCAGATAGAAATTGTCGAGGCTATCAATATCAGCGCGAAAACGTGCCAGCACATCCCCATCGCGGAAATCCTGCAGTCGCGCAGGCGCAAGATGCGCTAATTGTTGATAGAACCAGACACGTAAAACCGACAACAAGCGCAACGTTGCATCGTGCGTGACTAATCTTTCCAGATAACGCGCGAAAGTACGTAATACTGCAAGGCCACGAATCGCCGCAGCCGGAGTGAAGAACTCCAGTGCCAGAGAGCCTACGCCAGCCAGCGCCATGGAGGTGATAAACCAGCCTGACAAGGCAAGCAGTGCAACGTTGGAGAGAATCACAATCACAGAGAGCAATATCCCCACCGCCATGCGGAAACGCCATGGGCGCGCCAGGCGCAAGAGATGGCAAAGATCCTTCATGCGAGATCTCCTGTTTGCAGACGCTCGAGTTCAGCGAATACCCCAGCCTGATCGCGCAGTGCCTGCGGCGTTCCCGACTCAACCACACGCCCTTTCGCCAGCACGATAACCCGGTCAGCCGTGGCAGCGATCTCAGTATCGTGGGTGATGATCAAGCGTGCGCTATCCGGTAATGTGTCACTCAACGCGGCAATCATTTGCTGTGCTGTCTGACGATCCAGCGCCACTGTGGGTTCATCAAGAATCACCACCGCTGGCGCACTCAATACGGCGCGTGCCATCGCAATACGCTGGATCTGCCCACCGGACAGCCCTTTCCCACCGTCGCCCAGCCGGTATTCATACTGCGCCGGCAGTAACTGGATAAACGTGTCAGCCTGAGCCAGCTTCGCTGCTGCTTCAACCTCTGCCTGGCTGATACCTGAACGCGACAACAGGATATTTTCCGCAATCGAACCGGCAAAGAGGGTCGGCCGCTGCGGGAGCCAGCCAATCTGTTGCTGCCATGCGGGAAGATCTAATGATGAAAGATCGCTGCCATCAATGACGATGCGTCCAGAGTTTGGGGTAATAAAGCCCAATAACAGGCGCGATAACGTCGTTTTACCGGCGCCGCTGGTGCCGACAAGCGCCAGTGTTTCCCCGCTCCGCAAAGTCAACGAGACATCCGCGACTCCGCCACCCTCTTCATACTGATAGCTCACGCCTTCCACGTTGATTTCACGCGGTTTTGCCGGGAGTTCGGCGTGACCTTGCGACGATGCAGGCACTTCAGCATTCAGGATCGCCAGTAGACCTTCCGTCGCGCCAATGGCATCCATTCGGGCATGATAGTGCGTGCCCAAATCGCGCAGGGGACGGAAAAATTCCGGCGCCAGCAACAAGGCAAACAGCCCAGGCAGGAAGCCCATCTCGCCATAGAACAGACGGAATCCAACATACACCGCCACCATCGCGGTGCTGATGGTGGCAAAAAATTCCAGCACTAATGATGAAAGGAATGCCAGTCGCAACACCTTCATGGTGGTCTGACGATAGCTGTCTGAGATCGCGGCGATAATGTTCGCTTGCCGACGCGCCGCATTGGTCTGACGAAGCGTTGTCAGGCCAGCAATCACATCAAAGAAGTGGGCACTCATCAGACTGAGTTTGTGCCACTGCTTCAGGCTCATTTTCTCTGCGCCCTTTCCTACAACGATCATGAACAACGGCACCAGCGGCGCTGTGATCAGCATGATCAAGCCGGAGACCCAGTCAAAAGGAAAAAGCGCCACCAGAATGGCTAGCGGCACAATGCCGATGATAATTTTTTGCGGAAGAAAACCGGAAAAATAGGCTTCGATAGCTTCGACGCCTTCGCCAAGGGAGCTGGCGATACTGCCCGTACGTTGATGCTGGCTCCAGGCTGGACCCAACGCAGCGATGCGATCTAACAACATGCCGCGCAGTCCCTGGCGGATACGTGCAGAAGCTTCAAATGCAAAGCCCTGACGCAGGATATCGATCCCTGCGCGCAACAACATCACCACCGGGAGCCACAAGAGATAAGGCAGGAGTGCAGTAAAGTTTTTGCCGCCGAGCACAGCGTTGCTAATCAGCCAGGCTAACAGCCAGCACTGTGCAATCATCAGTATGGCATTGAGCGCCGCCATACTGATGGACAGTGAAAATAAACCGCCCGCCTGGCGACGCAGGCTCGAAAGCCAACGTTCCGCCAGGCGGGCTGCCATTCCACTTGGAGGGGAACTCGCAGACATGATGTCTTAGTGTCCCCCGTGACCAACCAGCTTGGAGATACGGCCGCGGAATACCCAGATCTGATACCAGTTATACATCAGCATCACCGGCACAAAACCGCCCATGGTCATGGTGAAGGTAATCAGCGAAACCTGTGGGCTGGCGCCCGCCCAGATGGTCCAGGTGCCTGGCACGATCCATGGGAACATGGTCAGTAACATACCGAAGCCCAGAATGAATGCCGCGCCATTGAACCACATCACCGCTGCAAAATCTTTGTCCTTCAGAGTGTCACGACGCACCTGATCAATACAGACCAGTGCGATTAAGCCAAACAGGCCCCAGATCCAGAAATGCGGACCAAACCATTTCGCACGTGCCCAGTCGAAGATCACCGCACTCCACACCCAGGTAATCACCACGGCAGCGATAGCTAACCAGAAGATCACCGCGGTCCAACGTGCTGCATCCTGACGAATCGGTTCATTTTTCTCGAAGCGAGCACGCACGAACAGCACGCCTGCCAGCGTCATTGCCACGCAGGAAGCCACACCGGTCCAGATGGAGAACGCTGAAATAAAGTTAAATGCGCCGCCCACATAGGTGGGAACCCCCTGAGCTGGCGAATCCATCTGGAAACCTTGCAGCAACGCGCCAACGCTCATCCCACCAAAGAAGGTGACCGCGAGGCTGGCGACACCGAAGATGCCGTCAGAAAACTTCTGCCAGAATGGCGAGGCCAGATGACGGAACTCCAGGGCAACCGCACGAGACATAATGCCCCACAGTACCAGCGCCATCGGCACCATCAGATAGCTAAACGCCGAACCGTACACAAACGGGAAGGTGCCGAACATAATCCCGCCAGCGACGATCAGCCAGGTTTCGTTGGCATCCCAGGTGCCGGCCATTGCCGACATGATCGCGCCACGTTCATCATGGTCGCGGACGAAGAGCGAGAAGATCCCTGCCCCCAGGTCGGCGCCATCCAGCGCGATATATAAAAGAACACTGATACCAAAGGCTAACCACCAGGCGATGATCAGGAAGTGCTGAGTCGAATTAAGCATGTCCATGGATTTCTTCTCCCATCAAACCGGACGGATATATTCAGGATGGTCAGCATGACCACTGGCAGGCATTTCAAGGTGACCCAAATGCTCATGCCCCTCGCCCGGAATTTTGCTGGTCAAATCAGGACCAATACGCACCACTTTCGCCAGGAACCAAATGGTGCCCGCGACCACCGCAGTTTCAAAGATGGCAAAGCCCACCAGCCAGAAGATCGCCAGACCCAGGGTCATTGGACTCATACCGTCTTCGGTGCGCATCAGGCCATAAACGATCCACGGCTGACGGCCAATTTCGCGCGTCCACCAGCCCGCAATCACGGCGATATAAGGCAGGACCACCATAATAACGGCCAGCGCCAGGAACAGCTTATTGCGCGGAGCCAACTCAGCGGTCATGCGACGACGTGCAATCAGCCAGACGCCCCAGAGGCTCACCAGCAACATGGCACCAGCGGCACCTGACATGGCGCGGAAAGCGTAGAACGGCAACACCACAGGTGGTTGCTGATCTTTCGGGAAGCTGTTCAGGCCCGTTACCGTACCGTTCCAGGTTTTGGTTTCAATCAGGCTTAAACCGTGCGGGATATCGATAGACCATGCGAGGCCAGTGCCTTCTTTGTTTGGCCAACCCAGAATATGCCAGGCACTGTTGACGTTACCCGCTGAATCATAAGTATCGTAGTGACCTTCCATTGCCGCCAGCGCCGCCGGTTTATGTTCCAGCGTTGCTTCACCCAGCACGTCACCCATATAAATCTGAACGGCGGCGACCACGGCCAGCGCCATCAGTGAATACTTCAGGGGTTTCAGGAACAGGTCCACATGACGTTGTTTCAGCACATACCAGGCACAGGTTGCCACCACGAAGCAGAGCGACAACTCAAAACTCGCCAGCAGCATGTGCGGGAAGGCACTGCGCGCATTCGGGTTAAACAGTGCGGCCAGCCAGTCGGTCACAATGAAGATGCCGTTATGCAGTTCAACACCGGTGGGTGTCTGCATCCAGGAGTTAGCCACCAGGATCCACATCGCAGAAAGCGTCGAAGAGAGCGCCACGTTAAAGGTCGCAAACAGGTGCATCCCTTTACTGATTTTGCCCCAGCCAAAGATCATCAGGCCGATAAAGCCGGCTTCGTACATAAAGGCGGTGATGGTCTCATAGCCGAGCACCTGACCAAAGAACGGGCCAGCAGCCTGCGAGAAGCGGCCATAAAGAATACCAAAGGCCATTTCCATGGTGACACCGGTTGCCACACCAGCACCGAAGTTAACGATAAACAGCTTTTCAAAGAAGCGACACAGGCGATACCACTGCTCATCTTGCTTCCTGACCCACATCAGTTCAGAAATGAACAACAGTGCAGCCAGTCCGATGGTTAGCGGGGGGAAAATGATGTGAATGGATGAAATTAGCGCGAAGTCAATACGCGTGATCAGCGATGTAAGATCGTTACTTAGCATGACTATCTTCTTTTTTTGAGTGACCGAATTAGTTAACGGCAATCCAGCGCCATTTCACGAGTTATGAAGTGAGATTGGTGCATAACAAGTTGAAATCGGTGCCGCACTGTCGTCTTTCTCTTAACTACGAGCAACAACCACAGTATATTTTCCAGACAGATGACGACTGGAGAATAGGTTATTCACTTCGGCGTTCGTTCCGGAGAAAGAACGGGGAAAATAAATCATGATTGTTAACGAAATGTCTGTCGATAACACTTGCAGGCGTAGGTATCGACACCGCTCGTAATAAGAATTTTTCTGTAAATTATTCTATATTTTCGTTTACACAAAGGCATCCTAATTAAAGGGGTAACTTGTAACAAAAAGCAAAAAATCGCGCTATAAATGAATGATTTTCATGTGAATTAAATGTAACGACACAGTTAACCCAGAAATAAACTTTGATTTTTATCAACTTAATTCAAGGTTTTAGCGTGGATTCAGCCGTTAATTTTGCAGCGCTGAGGTGAGAAAAAATCGGGGGATGTGCCGTAATGATGCGATTATCTTACTATTTAGCAGAGTGACAATTACAATAGACATTCGCTCAACATCAATAATACGGAATTTTAACAAGTATTGAGTTATTGTATTTTAATAACAGTCGGCATGATTTAATTTAACAAGCTAAAAACAATTGTCACTTTCGGAACACTTAATTTCTGGGTCATTGAATTTATAAAATTCGCTCTATTAAATATACCGACTCGTAACATTCAAGATACACCGTGCGCACACTTGTCACATTGAGAATAAGCCAGGCAAGATTCATTTAAGACAAATAATGCTTCCGGCCAGTCCGCATCGGATAACGATGTTGTAAGCTGCGTCATTACTTTTCTCCATAGTTATCAGTGGAAAAAATCACAGCACAGCGCTTATCGCTCCTCTAGGGTAAATCTCCCCTACAAGGAGAAAATAACGTATGAGCCACATGACTTCCGGCAACCGCCGTGACTTTCTTTCCGCTGGCATCAAACTGACGGCGGCCGGCACGCTGCTCGGCGCCGGATTAAGTGGCCGCACTGCTGTAGCGGCAGCCTGTGCGCCTGAAAACCTGATGCACATCGATGTTAGCCACTATCTGTTGCGCAATGTACGCCTGGAAGAAGGCTTTGTGCGCCATAAGGGTGTCATTACCGCCACGCGCACCGGTTTGTACGATATCGAAATCAACGGCGCGCAAATCACGGGCATCCACGCCGCGGGATTCAGCAGCACCCTCCCCGTCTGGGATGCGGCGGGCCACGTGCTGCTGCCCGCAACGCGCGATATGCACATTCACCTCGATAAAACCTTTTATGGCGATGGATGGCGCGCTCCGCTTCCGCGCAAAAGCGTTATCGATATGATTCATCAGGAGGAGCAGATTCTTCCTGAGATTGTGCCGACCTCCGAAATGCGTGCCGAAAAGCTGATTGGCTTACTGCAGTCCAAAGGCAGCACCGAAGCGCGCAGCCATTGTAATATCGACCCGATCAGCAAGCTGGATGGGTTGGCGCACTTACAACAGGCGATTGAAAATCACCGTCAGGACTTTACCGCGAAGATTGTCGCCTTCCCGCAGCATGGGCTGTTGCGTTCAAGGGGCGAAGGCATGATGCGTGAAGCGATGAAAATGGGGGCCAATTTTGTCGGTGGCCTGGATCCGACCAATGTCGATGGTGCGATGGAGAAGTCACTGGATACGATGTTCAGCATCGCACTGGATTTTGCTGCGCAGGTGGATATCCACCTGCATGAAACCGAGCCGCACGGCGTAGCCGCGATACGCTATATGCTGAAAACGGTGCGCGAGAATCCGCAGTTAAAAGGAAAAGTCACCCTCAGCCATGCGTTTGCGCTGGGCACGTTATCGGGCAGTGAACTGGATGCGATGATCGAGGAACTCAAAGCGCAGCAGTTTAGCATCGCGACAACCGTGCCGATTGGTCGCGTGATCATGCCATTGCCGCAACTGCGTGCAGCGGGCGTGCCGGTATGGTCCGGCACGGATACCATTGCCGACCACTGGCAACCCTTTGGCAGCGGCAGCATGCTGGAAAAAGCCAATGTCTATGCGCAGTTGTATCGTGGCCCGGATGAATTCTCATTGAGTCGTGCTTTGGGTATTGCCACCAATGAGGTGCTGCCGCTGAATAGCCAGGGAGAACAGCAGTGGCCGAAGGCACAGGACAGCGCAACGATGATGTTGGTCGCGGCGAGTTGTTCTGCAGAAGCCGTGGCGCATATTGCACCGGTGATGGCGACATTCCATAACGGCAAACAGGTGTTTGGCCAGTTAAAGAAAATCTAATGGAAGAATAAAGACGACGTTATAAAAGATTTTATTTCGTCGCGCATTCAGTGCGCGACGAAATAGATCAGCAGAATGGATCAACGGCTCACTTCATGACCTATCAAACCACCGATGGCCGCACCACCCAGCGTACCAAAGGTACTGCCGCCGGTTAATACCGCACCACCCACTGCACCGACACCCGCACCAATCGCCGTATTACGACCACGATGCGACATGCCACAAGCGGTAACCGATAAACAGACTAAAGCGACAATGGCAAAACTGCAGCTGCGTTTTAAAAGCATCGAAATCCTCATTACCATTAAAAAATGGAATGCAATTGTTTTTAATTTGATTGTTGAATCGTTGGCGACTTGCACTGCTCGTCGGCGCTAATTTAAGAGGATTTGTGAAACGGCGAAAGGTAAAAATTCCTATTTTCGGGCGGTACTGGCGAAGCGGTGAGAAACCAGCCGATGCAGCACTTTCAGGGCATTGAGAGGCGTTTAAACCTGCGGTGCTTTACTGAGAATCCATCCCTTGACTGCCAGCCTACCAACTAGTAGATTAATGTTTATTCAGCTGACTTTAGCGACATATTTCAGGGGGCAATGTGAGTGTGATTCATTTTCCTAACCAACATCCTGTTTGCCGTTCTTCGGCTGCTGAATCAACGGAATCGGATAAACAAACCCTTCGCGACTTTGCGTTAAATATTGCCGCGCAGTTACGCGATGACCCTGAATTAAATAAACAGGCGCCTTATCTGGTGGATAAAGTGATTTTGTTGCTGATGAAAGAGTCGCGAGGCTAAATCTCCGCGAGGCAATTAGGCGGTAATAACCAGATTGTTCAACACCGGTTTAATCATGGGTAAAAACAGTTCGGGGTTATTAAACGCGCGCGCGGCTATCATGGCACCGTGCACCGTGGCCATCAGCGATTTGGCTTCTATTTCCGCTCCTTCACGCAGAATAAACACCCCACGCTTTTCCCCCTTCTGCAACACACCGGCCAGCCACGCGGACAGATCGGCGAAATGTCCGGTCACTTCAGCCGCCACTTCTTCCGGTAAGGTCGGCAGTTCCACTGCCAGCATCACGCAAATACAGAACGGCGAACTGTTTTCCCTAATGCAGGTAGCCCAAAAATTCACATAACCGTTCAGCTCAGCCAGCGGATCATCACTGAAATGCTCACTGGTCGCGGCCATTCCGGCTCGCGCCTCCTGACGATAATCATTGACCACGGCCAGCACCAGATCGGCTTTGCCAGGAAAATGATGATGAATACTGGCTTTACGGATTTGCACGCGTTCTGCCAAATCGGCATAGCTGAAACTTTTATAACCACCCGCAGTGAGCAACTCTCGGGTGTGGTTAATAATTTCAGTGGCTTTAGGCGAACGTTCAACGGTCATGCAGGGCTCCGGCAGCAAAGATGAAATGGCTGCAAATCAGTAAATTGGCACTGAACCTACTGACCTGCAGCCGGGATGTCAAGGCGCTTCAGAACGCTTACGGCGGCCGGTCATACTCCTGAATACGCCATCACGCAGAATCAGCGCATGGAACAACGCGGCAGCAAGATGCAGCATGACCGTTATGAACAAGGCTAAGGCCACCCAGCTATGCAGCGGACGCAACCAGGCATAGAGATCATTACTGATCGGCGTGATGGGCGGCAGCACCAGACTGCCTCCCAGACTGATCGGATAGCCTGCCGCCGACAGCATCGCCCAGCCGATAAGAGGCTGCGCCAGCATCATTGCGTACAATGCCCAATGCGAAAGGTGTGCCAGCGCTTTTTGCCCGTTTGATAATGTCTCCGGCAAGGCCGGTTTAGCGGTGGTAAAACGCAGCCACAATCGCACCACCACCAACAGCAATATCATTAAGCCCAACGGCTTATGGATCGCCACGAGCAAGCTGTGCAGTGACGATACGGTGGCGACCATGGCCACACCGATAAACAGCATGGTCATAATAGCGGCAGCCATCAGCCAGTGAATCGCGCGCAACGCCGGATGGAAAGTCTCTGTGTGTTTCATCAGTGTGCTCCTGCCTGTTCACGGGTACGGGCGTTGTAGGATTTGGCATAAGCCGATGAACGTGCATTGAGGATCGGATCGTCTGAAGCGGTGATACCCTCTGGCAGAATCAGCGGATCGTAATTGATGTCGTTACAGGCGCCCTGCTGCTGTGGCGTGGTTTGGTTGATGGTCAGGGTTCCCGCATTGATGGTCTGCCGGTCCGCTGGCCAGGCAATCGAAGCATCGCTACTGCTGTCCTGCGCATCAGCGACGGTGATAATCAGGTCCCATTGCAGCGCACCTTTAGCAAGACGTTGTTGCAGATCGCTCTGCAGGAAGTTGCTGTCATTCTTATCCGCAGCATTGATTGGCTGATACTCGCTGTGCGGTACCATGCTCCAGCGAACCACGTGGCTCTTACCGGCCGAATCAACAAAGTTAAAGGCATTGAGGCTGTTAAAGCGATCGCTGGCCCAACTCGATGAAGGCACATACTGTTGCGCCCAGCCGAAGAATGGTTTGATTTCGGGATGTTTTTGAACGAAGGCCTGAATTTTCGCGGGATCGGGCTTACCTGTTTTAGCATCGGGCAGCGTGGCGATTTGCAGATCGTAAAACCCTTCCACGCTCTTCACCGGAAACATCGGCATGGCATTCATTCCAGTACGCCACTGCTGACCATCTTTTTGGTAAAACGCTAACGCCATGCTGCGCACCGGCACGGCATAATCCGGGGCGTTCGGATTGCCACCGGCAATAGCAAAGCGCCCGATCACCGGGGTTTCGCCCGGTGCAAACAGCCCGGCACGCGACAGCACGCTGGCATTGCCGTTAGCGGCAAAGCTGCCGTTTATGCAGACGCCTTTGGCATGATTGCGACGGTAGCCGGGATGCTCCCCGCCTGATTTTTGAAGCACGGTAATGAGCTTATCGGAGGTCAACTTATCCGGTGTTAACCATCCGCCAGCCCAGAGAAATAACGCGATGACTATCAATGGTACCACTGCAATAGCGGCCAGACGGGTGAGTGTCTGGCCGGTCGAAAGAGAAGGCTTGTTCATAGGTTCGCTCAACATTGCATAAATTAAGACAAGGCACTTACCCGAGCCGAATCAATAGCGCGTGGTAATCCACTGCGCCGTCCTGGTTGACGGTGGCAGGTGCAGAGTATTCAATCTACTAGTAGGTAGATTATGTTGTCAAACGTATTTGCACAGGCAGAAGCCCCACTGTCGCGGCCAACAGTGAGCACCTCCGGTTATCTGAGGGAATAAATTCGCAGGGGTAATCAGACTTCTTCGCGTGGGGCCGTGTGGATCTTCATGGGCGCAACCACGACGTTCACGCCCAGATCCTGCATCCGTCGCAGCACGGGCACCGGCGTACCCTGGTTAACAATCACCACATCGAACTCGCTGAGATGGGCAAAACGATGCAGCGCCCGGCGTTCAAATTTGGTGTTATCCATCATCAAAATACGTTTCTGTGCAGCATCAAACATCGCTCGTTTGGTTTCGACGGTTTCAGCTGACTGATGAAAGACCGTGTCATCAATGATCGCAGACATACTGACGAAGAACACATCGGCGCGCAGACTGGCAATCTCTTCTCGCGTCATGCGGCCCATAAACGCATTGCACCAGTGATAAAACTGACCGCCTAATCCCATCAGCGTGATATCGCGCCCGTTGCGTAACTCATTCATCAGCGTCAGTGAGTTGGTGATCACCGTTAACGGGGCGCGCGCGTGTAACAGGCGCGCCATCTGCAATACCGTGGTGGAATCATCAAGGAAAATCGCCTGTCCTGGCTCCAGATAAGTGGCAGCCACCTCAGCGATGGCTTGCTTCTCTTCCAGTTGACGCGTCGCACGGTAGATATCGCTGGACTCGACCAGGCTGGTTGGCGTAGCAGAGACCACCCCACGCGACTTATGCAGCAATCCGCGTTCGACCATCTCATCAATATCACGGTGCGCGGTCATCAGACTGATGCCGAAACGGTCAGTGATATCTTCAATGCGAATTGCGCCTTCTGCCATCACGGCTTCCGCGATCAACTGGCGTCGCGCCAACTGCCGCGCCTGACGACTGTCGCTGGGTAAGGGTTCGGCCATGAAGACGTTAAGAGAAGAGTCCTGCGGGTTGTGCGCCATATTTCGTCCAGAAAGTGATGCAGAAATGCGGGTTCCAGGTGATTACAACGCGGAAACGCGCCTTTTGCAAATGATGTGGTGTTTGGACTCACGAGAAGGGTTACAGCGACGCACAGGAGTGCGTCCGTTGAGCAGTGTGCGGCCCGAAAGCCGCACGTCATGCATTACTGCTTCAATACAAACGGTGATACGAAATTGCCCGCGTTCTCTTTGGTGATCAAAATGCAGTCAAACAGCTGTTTTTCCGATGCTGCGCCGGTTTTACCGGTTTTCAGGAAGCTATCCGCCTGCTCTACCGCTTTCTGCGCGAACTGCGCCACGGGCTGCATCACGGTATACGCCAGCGTACCGGCTTTTACGGCATCAACAGCATCCGGCGAGCCATCAAAACCACCCACTTTGATCTGGTTCAGCTTACCGGCTTCTTTCAACGCGGCAATCGCCCCCAGCGCCATTTCATCGTTGCCGCTGATCACGCCTTTGATATTCGGGTTAGCCTGCAGCAGTGACTGCATCTTGTTGAAGCCCTGGGTACGGTCCCAGTTGGCGACTTCCTGACCCACTTTCTTCAGCGTCGGGTACTGTGACAGCACGGTATCAAAACCATTGGCACGCGTTGCTGCGTTGTTATCGGATGGCGGGCCCACTAACTCAACATAGTTGGCGGTATCGCCCACCTGTTTCACCCACTCCATCGCGCCCACCGCCGCGCCCTGCGCATTGTTTGAAACCAACTGCGCTTTGGCCAATCCGCTCTGATTCAGCTCGGCGTTAATGATAAACACCGGGATGTTCGCCGCGATGGCTTTTTTCACTGAACCGACAGAACCATCGGCGTTAGCCGGATCAAGAATGATGGCCTTGGATTTGTTGGTGATCGCCGTATCAATCAGCTGACTTTCGGTGTTGGTATCACCTTTGTGCGCGCTGACTTTTGCGCTGTAGCCAAGTTTTTCAGCCGCTTTTTGCGCGACCTGGCCTTCTGTCAGCCAGTAAGGGTTGGAAGGATCGTTGACGATGATGGTCATCAACCCGTTATCCGCCCAGGTCGGTGCAGCGAAGGTGGTGATAGCCATCGCTGCGGCAGCAATAAACAGACGTTTTGTGAACATAGGTGCTCCGTTATTATTTAGGGTACAGGTTTTACGGATAACCGCGCGCTGCCAGACAGCGCGCGTGAGTTAGCGACTGCGTTTGCCGTATTGCAGGGTGTTGAGCAATACCGCCAGCACAATCACGGCGCCAGTGAACACCGTCTGCCAGTAGGCAGAAACGCCGATAATCACTAAGCCATCAGAGAGAAAACCGATTACAAAAGCGCCCAGCAGCGTGCCGCGCACATTACCGCGACCACCGGTTAGGGCCGCTCCGCCAATCACCACCGCAGCAATCGCGGTCAGTTCATAGGTGGTACCCGCCGTTGGGCCGGCAGAGGTGAGCTGTGAAGAGAGCACCAGTCCCGCCATCGCGGCACAGATACCCGATAACACGTAAACGCTGATCTTGATGCGTTTCACCGGCACGCCGGAAAGATCGGCGGCGCGCTCATTACCACCAGAGGCATAGAGCCAGCGGCCAAACGCTGAACGACTCAGCAGGAAACCACAGGCCAGTGCTACTACACCCAGCACCAACACACCGACGGGGATATTGAAGATGCGATTGAAGCCGAGCCAGTCAAAGCCGGTGTTGCCCAGCGCATCACTTCCAGAGAGTTTGTTGTAGGTCAGACCATTGGTGATCAGCAATGCGATACCGCGTGCCACATACATGGTGCCGAGCGTGGCAACAAATGCCGGAACGCGGAACCAGGCAATCAGCACGCCATTCACCAATCCCACCAGCGCGCCAATCACCAGCGTTAATATCGCCACCGCCCACACCGGCAGATACAGCACCACGCCCAGCGCTTCAAGGTTGATGCCCTGCATCATAAAGCCGGCCATCACCCCGGCCAGACCCAGCGTCGAGCCCACGGACAAATCAATCCCGCCATTGAGGATCACCAGCAGCATGCCAATCGCCGGTAAGCCAAAGATCGCCACGTGCGATGCCATGGTCAGGAAGTTGGCGCCGGTAAAGTAGTTAGGCGAGAGCAGGGAAAAAGTGGCAATAATCACCAGCAGCGCAATAAAGGCGCGCCCTTCCAGCAGCAGCCGCGCCAGATTGAGACTTTTATCGGCCTTCTTTTTACTCGCGACGGGCGGCGAATCCAGCGTGTGTGTTCTGTCTGTCATACCGTTTGCTCCGTTTTTCATGTCATGCCACCAGAGACTCGCCTGAAGCGGCCATAATGCGTTCTTTGCTCACGCTGGAATCGAAGATGGCGTTAATGCGCCCTTTGCTCATCACCACAATGCGATGCGCAATACTCAGGCATTCCCCCACTTCCGAGGTGGTGTACACCACCGCCAGCCCCTTTTTGGCGTTTTCCGCCAGCAGACGAAACACTTCCGCTTTGGCACCGATATCAATGCCGCGGCTGGGTTCATCCAGCAGGATCACTTTTGGACGGGTGGCCAGCATTTTGCCGATCACCACTTTTTGTTGATTGCCACCGGAAAGCGAACCGATGGCCGCCTCACCGCCAGCGGTTTTCACCGTCACGTTGCGAATACTGTCTGTCACCAGCTGCTTTTCACGCCGTGGTGACAGCACCAGACCGCGCACAAATTCGCTGATACTGGCGAGCGACAGGTTTTCGCCCACTGACATGGTTTGCACCAGACCGTCGCGTTGCCGATCTTCCGGCACCAACGCAAGGCCGATTTGAATGCGCTGTTGAATGGTTAAGCCGCTGACATCGGTGTCTTGCAGCAAAATGTGTCCCTGGCTTTGATGAATACGCCCGGCGATACACTCCAGCAGTTCGGTGCGCCCCGCGCCCATCAGGCCATAGATGCAGACAATTTCACCGGCTTTCACTGCCAGCGAGAGGTTATCCACCAGCCGAATCCCGGTTTTGCTTTTCACCGTCAGGTCTTGCACGGTCAACGCCTGGGCGCCAAAGTCATACCCTTGCGGGGGCGAACCCAGGTCAAAGTGGTCGCCCACCATATTGCGCACGATCCATTCGAGATCGATCTCATCGCGTTTCGCGTACGCGGTCATCACGCCATCACGCAGCACCACGGCGCGATCGGTGATCTCCAGTGCCTCTTCGAGATGATGTGAGATGTAGACAATGGCCACGCCCTGACTGGTGAGATCGCGGATCACCTGGAACAGCACCGCCACTTCCGCGGCACTGAGCGCCGATGTCGGTTCATCCATGATCAGAATCTGTGAATTCACCGACAACGCGCGGGCGATTTCGACAATCTGTTGTTGGCCCAGACGCAGGTTTTCCACCGGCGTCAGTGGGTCAATTTCCTCCTCCAGCGCGGCCATCAGATGGGCGGTTATGCGGGCTTCTTCCGCGTAGTCCACCCCACCCGGCTTCATAATTTCGCGCCCCATGAAGATGTTGTCGCGCACGTTCATGTTGGGAGCGAGATTCAGCTCCTGATGGATAATCGAGATGCCGCAATCGCGTGCTTCAGTGGCGGAGCGAAACACTTTCTCTTCGCCGTTGTAGAGAATTTCCCCGGATGTTGGCGTAATCACGCCTGACAAAATTTTCATTAGCGTGGATTTGCCTGCGCCGTTTTCACCAAACAACGTGGTGACTTCACCGCGACGGATCTCAAAATTCACGCCCTTGAGTGCATGGGTCGATCCATAGATCTTGCTGATGTTGCGCGCTTCAAGGATCACTTCGCCTTTCAGTAGCGCCGGGTTAACGTTGAACGGTTTCATTTCACCTCCAGACTGACTGGCGTCACCATCCAGTTATTCGGCGCGAGCAACCGGAACACCCCCACCACCTGCACGGTTTTACCGGGCAGCGCATCGCGATCCAACTTATCCAGTACTTTGGCTTTCATGGCGCGATTGATCGCCGAACCGGCGTTTTGATACTCAATCTGGTTGGTAAAATCACCGAACTGGATTTTTCCGCTGGCATCACGCAAGTCGGTGCCGGTGATAGCCGGGCCCGTTTGCAGGCGAATCACATTTCCTTCCGGCAAGCCGGCCACTTTCAGCGGGAAGATGCCCATCTGCCCTGACTGAACCACACCCTCCAGCTTGACGGGGATGACCGGAAGCGGCGAACCCACACCGTATTTTTGCACCGCTTCCTGTTGATTGGCTTTCAATGCATCGGCGAGGGTTTTTGCATCCACCGCCCGCGCTTCAACATCCTGCTGAATACCGGGGAAGGTTTTCTCCCCGTAGCTATCCGGCGAGAAACCTTGCTCTTGCACATCTTGCTCGGAACCGATTTTCACCACTTTGGTGTCAATGGCCATGGCGGCAATCACCGCAACCACCACAACACCGATGATGCTGTAGCGGCGAATGCGCTTTCGGGAGAGCTGCTGTGCCAGCATTGAGACATCGGACATAACGTGACCTCTCACTGTTATCTGCTGCGATAATCGCCGCATTAAATGTTATAAATGTGATAACTCTTGTGATGAGGATTGTGCTGATGTGACTAAATTGTCAACAGAGGGTTCACGAATTTTTCAGGAGCGCGATCTGGATCGCTAAATTCACACCTTAGCGCCTTGCTAGCTAATAAATGCCCGCCATACAAGCCTTCTTCTTGTGATATCTCATTTCACCCTGTCGTGTGCCACCGCCATTTTCGTGATCAAACTCGCTAACTGAAGTGAAATTTATTCGTTTTATCGAAAAATAATACACGAGATATGTTATCTCCATGGGAAGTGGTGTAAGACATTATTTAGCAAATTCATCACAGGGAATTAACACGACGTGATGGGTCAACTTTTCTTCCCTTCGGAGGTGTACGTGGGTAACAGCGATATCATTCTGGGTCTGGATTCCGGCACCTCCGTGGTGAAAGCGGTGGCGTTTGATCTGGAAGGCACACAGCTGGCGTGCGCCTCCGTGCGTAACCGCTATTACCGCAGCGAAGGCGGTGCCGCGCAGCAATCCATGACGCAGACCTGGCAAGATGCCGTGGACGCGATAAGGAAACTGGGCGAGCGTGTGGAAAACCTCTCTTCCCGCGTGATGGCCGTGGCTGTCACCGCACAAGGGGATGGCACCTGGCTGGTCGGTGCCAACAACCAGCCGGTGGAGGATGCCTGGATTTGGCTGGATGCGCGTGCGGCACACACCGTCGATGCCCTAAACCAGCAGGCCCTTGCAGCCGAGCGTTTTAAGGCCACCGGTACCGGGTTGAATACCTGTCAGCAGGGTTCGCAGATGGCGCATATGGACCAGCACTTTCCGGATCTGCTGGCGAACAGCGAAGTGGCGCTGCATTGCAAAGACTGGCTTTACCTCAATCTAACGGGCGTACGTGCCACCGATCCTTCTGAGGCCAGCTTCACCTTTGGTAACTTTCGCACCCAGCGTTATGACGACACCGTCATCGCGGCGCTGGGACTGGAACATCGCCGCCATCTGCTGCCCGAAATCATTGATGGCACGCAAATCACCCATCCATTGACCGCTGAGGCCGCTGCTCTCACCGGTCTGCGCGCGGGCACACCGATATCGTTGGGTTATGTGGATATGGCGATGACCGCGCTGGGCGCAGGCGTGCACACCGGCGAAGCCCATACCGCCTGCTCAATTGTCGGCTCTACCGGGGTGCATCTGCGCAGCGTGACCATTGATGAGGTGTGGCTGAATCCTGCACAAACTGGCTATGTGATTCCGCTGCCCTGGCCGGGCTATGTGACGCAGGTGCAAACCAATATGGCGTCTACCCTTAATCTCGACTGGCTGTTGAATGTGGCCAGTGAATTGCTGAGCGGATTCGGCTGTGAAATCGATCATGCGCGGCTGGTGGCACATATCGACCAGTGGCTCAACAAAGCCGAACCCGGCACCCTGCTGTTCCATCCCTACATCTCGATTGCCGGTGAACGCGGGCCGTTCGTCAACGCCGACGCGCGCGCCAGCTTCACCGGACTTAACTATCAGCACAATTTTGCCGACCTGGTGCGTGGTGTGATTGAAGGCATCGGTATGGCTGCGCGTGATTGTTATCAGGCGATGGGCAGCACCCTGCCGGGTGAGATTCGTCTCACGGGCGGTGCGGTGCGTTCCCAGCCGCTACGCCAGATCCTCTCTTCCTGCATTGGCGCGCCGGTGCGTATCAGCCAGCGTGATGAAGCCGGTGCAGCGGGCGCCGCGATGATGGCCGCGGTGGCGATTGGCGCCTATCCCTCCATGGCGCAGTGCGTGGAAACCTGGGTGCGCCCGTTGCTGGATGCGCCTGAACCGCCTTCCGCTGAACTGTCGCAGCGTTATAACCAACTGTTTCCCCATTATCAGCAGATCCGCAGCGATCTCCCTGCCGCCTGGCATGCACTGAATAAGTTTTAAGGAGTACACCATGAGTGAAAATACGCTGGATCTGTTTGTCATTGGCGGTGGCATTAATGGCGCGGGCATCGCACGTGATGCGGCCGGGCGCGGTTTGTCCGTGATGATGTGTGAAAAAGACGACCTTGCACAGGGTACCTCCTCGCGCTCGGGCAAACTGGTACACGGCGGGCTGCGCTATCTCGAATATTATGAGTTCCGCCTGGTGCGTGAGGCGCTGATCGAGCGTGAAGTGTTGCTGAATGCCGCGCCGCACATTATCTGGCCGATGCGCTTTGTGTTACCGCACAGCCCGTCCGATCGTCCGGCGTGGCTGGTGCGTCTGGGGCTGTTCCTTTATGACAACTTAGGTGGGCGCAAAAAGCTGCCCGGCACGCGATCGCTCGATCTGATGCGCGATCCTGAAGGCGCGCCCCTCCTCGATAGCTACAGCAAAGGCTTTGAGTACTCCGATTGCTGGGTCGATGATGCCCGCCTGGTCGCGCTCAATGCGGTGGATGCCGCGAAGCGCGGCGCGACAATTCTGCCGCGCACCCGCTGTGTCTCCGCCAAACGCATCAGCGGCAAGTGGGAAGTGACGATTCAGGATGAGGCCAGCGGCGCGCAGCGCACGGTATTCGCCAAAGTGCTGGTGAATGCTGCTGGGCCGTGGGTACTGGATATCGTTAATCAGGTCACGCAGACCAAAAGCAATCGCAGCGTGCGGCTGGTTAAAGGTTCACACATCATCGTGCCGAAATTCTGGGAAGGCCAGCAGGCGTATCTGGTGCAAAACACTGATAAACGCGTCATTTTCATCAACCCTTATGAAGGCGATAAAGCCCTGATCGGCACCACCGATATTCCGTGGCAGGGCAAAGCGGAAGCGGTGACCGCAGACGACAGTGAGCAGCAGTACCTTATCGATGTGGTCAATCGCTACTTCAAAGTGAAACTGCGCGCCAGCGATGTGATTACCCGATTCTCGGGCGTGCGTCCGCTGTTTGACGATGGCAAAGGTAACCCTTCTGCCGTCACGCGTGACTACGTGTTCGATCTCGACGATCAGCAAAACGCCCCGCTGCTGCATGTGTTTGGTGGCAAAATTACCACTTTCCGTAAGCTGGCAGAACACGCTATCCAGAAGCTCGCGCCCTTCTTCCCCAATATGGGAGAAGACTGGACACGCGAGGCCACTTTGCCGGGCGGTGATATGGCAAATGGCGATTTCGAGAGTTTCCTTGAGCAAGTGAAAACGCGCTGGCCATGGTTACCGGCGCCGCTACGCAAACACTATGCGCGTTTGTATGGCACGCGCATTGAGAAAGTGCTGGGTCACGCTCGTGAGCTCAACGATCTGGGCCGCCATTTCGGCGCGCAGTTATATGAAGCCGAAGTGCGCTACCTGGTAGAAAATGAGTGGGCGCAGCAGGCGGAGGATGTGCTGTGGCGTCGCACCAAACATCAGCTGCATCTGACGGCAGTGCAGCAGCAGGCCTTTAGCCAATGGTTTGACGCGACCTATGCTGCGGCCGTGCCGCTGCGTAAGGAGGCGTAATCATGCCCTTAACGCTTTCGCTCAATACCAACCCACTGGTGAATCGTTTTGCCGATCCGCAGGATCTGATTCACACCGTGGCACAACAGATCCGTATCCGCGATCTGCAGTTAACCCATGAATTTATTAATCCCGGCTGGCCAGCCGCCACCATCAACCGCATGTCACGCCAGATGCAGAAGGCGCTGCGAGAAACCGGGGTGCGCGTGACATCGGGTATGACTGGCCCCTATGGCCGCCTCAATCATTTTGGTCATCCGGACGTTGAAGTGCGGCGCTATTACGTTGACTGGTTCAAAACCTTCGCGGATATCACTGCGGAACTGGGCGGCGAGGCGGTCGGATCGCAGTTCGCCATTTTCACCCAGCAGGATTTCAACGACAGGACGCGGCGGGATGCCTTGATCGAGATCGCGATAGACTGCTGGGCCGAGGTGGCGGAACATGCCCAATCCGCCGGCTTGAAATACCTGTTTTGGGAACCGATGAGCATCGGACGCGAGTTTGGTGAGACCATTCCGGCTTGCCTCGCACTGCAGCAGCGTTTGAGCAGTGAGTCCTTTGCCCTGCCGATGTGGATGATGGCGGATATCGATCACGGCGATGTGACTTCAGCCGACCCGCGTGATTACGACCCTTACGCGTGGGCAGAAGCGGTGCCGCGCTACTCGCCGATTATTCATATAAAACAAAGCATGATGGACAAAGGCGGCCACAGACCCTTCACATTGCAGTACAATGCGGGCGGCCGTATTCAGCCCCAGCCGCTGCTGGACGCGCTGGCGCGCGGCGGCGCGCACGATAACGAAATCTGCCTCGAACTGAGTTTTAAAGAGCGTGAACCCACTGACCGCCAGGTGGTGGCGGATATCGCGGAGAGCGTTGCGTTTTGGGCATCGCACATTGATACGGGCGTGCAGGATTTGCATCTGGCTTCCTAAGCCTATTGATCAGGAAATGAAACATGAAACCGGCTCCTACTCCCGCTGAACGCGATGACTCTTTAGCCCTGCGTGCCGCCTGGCTGCACTACGTGGGCGGCCTGACCCAGGCTGAAGTCGCCAAACGTCTGGGATTACCGTCTGTCAAAACCCATCGCATGATTGCCAAAATGGTCGCGGAGGGTGCGGTGAAGGTGTCGATTGATGGCGATATCATGGCGTGCGTGGCGCTGGAAGATCAGCTGCGCGAAAAGCACGGACTGCGTTTTTGCCACGTTGCGCCTGACCTTGGTGAAGAGGGATTGCCGGTGCGAACGCTGGGTATGGCGGGCGCGGATTACCTGCGCAATCTCCTCACGTCGCAGCCTGCGATCACCCTGGGGCTGGGACACGGCCGCACCCTTTCCGCCGCCATTCATCAGCTCCCGCGCATTGACGCCCCGCATATGCGATTCGTTTCGCTGCTGGGCTGTTTGACGCGCAACTATGCGCTCAATCCCCACGATGTCATGCATCGCATTGCCGAAAAGACCGGTGCGCAGGCGTATATGATGCCGGTGCCGTTCTTTGCCAATACTCAGGAAGACCGCGACGTGCTGCTTAAACAGCGCGGCGTCAGCGAAGTGTTTGCCATGGCCGCACAGAGCGAGGTGAAACTGGTGGGGATCGGGACCGTGGAACCGGCCGCGCAATTGGTTGAAGCCGGCATGATTGATGAAGCTGAGATCAACGATATTTCAGCTTCTGGCGCTGTCGGTGAGCTGCTCGGTCATTTCTTTGACGCCAGCGGGCAGATGATTCACAACAGCCTGACGGCGCGCACGCTGTCGGTGGATTTAGAGCTTGCCCACCGAGCCGAGATTGTGGCGCTGGTGGGGGGATTAAGCAAAGTCGACGCGATCCGCGCGGTATTGGCCAGCGGTTTGGTGACGGGATTAATTACCGATGAGTTAACGGCACAGGCGTTAATCGCAGGCTAGAGTGGCCTCCATTCGTCCGCGAATAATCCAAAGACCCAATCGTCCCGCCATTCACCGGCGAGATGATAGCTTTTCCGCAAGGTGCCCTCCTGCTGGAATCCCACTTTTAATAGTGTCCTGCGTGAGGCTTCATTTCCTGCGGTCACAGTGGCAATCAGCTTGCGAAAGCCCAGTTCATTCAGCGCATAACGCGCGATATCGTGAAGTGATTCCGAACCCAATCCTTTGCCTTGAGCCTCTGCTGCCAGTAAAAAACCGACTTCCGCTATACCTGCACCGCGATCAATCAATCCGGTGAGGCCTAACGGCGCAGAGTGCCCCTTTTCTATGATGACCAGACAGAGCCAATGTGCACTGCCTTTTTGCCAGCGCGGCAATCTTATCTCGAACCTGTCGCGTCGAATCTCGTCTTCAGGCTGCGGATCGGCCACATAACGCATCACGCGCTCATCCTGTTGCAGCGAGAGAAAGAATCGCCAGTCATCGGCAACTAACTGGCGATAGTACAGTCTTTTAGAGGTGATGTTAGGGAACATTGAATCCTGAATTCGCGATGTTGATGTTTTAATTATTTACCCATACGCCGTTTAATCTGAGAGAACAAGCCCCGGAACACCACAATTGCGATAATTATCGCCCCCCAGGTCGCGGTGATCATAAAGGGATCGAGACGCAGCAGGTTTAATCCGCTGGATATCATCTGCAGGATAATCACCGCCAGGACAACACCCGAAACACGGCCGAAACCGCCAAACGGACTCACTTTACCGAGAAACGCGGCCAGTACCGCCACCAGCAAATAAGAATCCGCATAGCTGGCTTTGACCGAGTTCAGTTGCCCCATCATCACCAGTGAGGTCAGCGCTGCAAAGGTGGAAGAGAACACATATTGCATCACGGTGATTTTTACCAGGTTGACGTTGGCGTATTGTGCCGCCGTCGCGTTTGAGCCCATCATATACAGGCTAAAACCAAACCGGGTTTTATTAAGCACCACTGACGCAATGATGGCTGCCACGACGAACAAAATCAGTGCGTTAGGGATACCGAAACTGACGCCATTCCCCAGACTCAACAATGAATCCGGAAAACCCGACAGCGTATAACCGCGCGTCAGCACCACATTCAACCCGGCAATTAACGTCATGGTGCCGAGCGTGACCAAAATATCGGGGATCTTGAGGATCGCTATCAGCAAGCCGTTGATCACGCCCACCAGCAGACAGGCAATAAAGCCGAGCAGCACTGCGAGTATTACCAGTTCGATCCCCGCCAATTTCATGCCCTGTGAGGAGAGGGCTTGCAGCACGAGCGCGATAATAATGCCATTGAGGTTCGCCGTTGAGATGATGGAGAGATTGATCCCGCCGGACAGCATTGAAATCATCATGCCAATCGCCAGCAAACCGACTATCGGTAATTGATAGGCCATCGATATCAGGTTCTGCGTGCGAACAAACTTCTCACCGTTGAGTGCGAACATCAGGATAAATACGGCAATCAGCACCACATACAGTGACAGATTCTCCGCAATGACAGCACTGAGACGCAGGCGTGCGGGCGCGTAAGTTTTCATGGCTTTGCTCCTCATTGTTCCACCACCACGCGCACCTGCGCCCTTTTCTGTCGAAGAATTTGCAGCGCATTCAGTGACACGCTAAACAGAATCACCAAACCGGTGAAAACGTTGTAATAGTAAGGTGAGACTTTCAGCAGCGTCAGGCTGTTGCTGAGGATGGCGAACAGCAATACGCCTAACAGCGTTCCTGCCACGCTGCCGCGCCCGCCGGTAACCGATGCCCCCCCCAGCACCACGGCCGCAATCACCTGCAATTCAGAACCCACAATGGAATTAGGGATCACCGTCTGCACAATCGATACCTGGATTATGCTGGCAAATCCGGAAATAGCACCGACAAAGGTATAAATGAATAAGGTGGTGCGACGCAGGTTAAAACCCACGCGTTCGGCAGACAGCGCATTGCCGCCTACCGCGTATATGCTGCGCCCCAGCACGCTGTGTTTGAGGAACAGATGCAGGAATATCGCCAGGGCAAACCACAAACAGGTCACCAGACTTAAGCCATACCAGGCGCCGTTTGCCGCCTGTAACGGGAAGATTTTTATCTCAGCCAGACTGAGCAGTGAAGGCGGCAAGTCGTAAATCAAATCACCCTGCGTCACGACGTAAAGTGTGCCGTAAAACAGACTGTTGGTGGCAATCGTGACGATAATGGCCGTGATTTTGAAGTAATAGATGATGATGCCGTTCAGCAATCCCATTAAGGCGCCGAGTATCAGTGCACATATTATCGCCAGCCAGATATTGTCGAGACCGAGTTGCAGGAACCAGAACACCACCACATATTGCGCTACCTGGGCAATGGCGGTAAACGAAACGTCAAACCCACCGGAAATCAGCACCAGTAAGACACCTAACGCAAAGATGCCCAGCACGGTCCAGGACTTCAGCAGGTCGGTGAGATTATCAAAGCTAATGAAGTTGGGATTGATACTGGTAATCACAATCGACAGCACGACGATCAGCACCAGCAGCAGGGTCTCACGCGCTTTGAACAGTTTCATCATATCCACGACACTCTCCTTCGGTGGGCGTTATTGCCGCTCCATCTCATGTTGCAGCGTTTCATTATCAATTTCGTCACTGCGCCAGCTTTTGCCCAGACGACCGCGCTGCATCATGATGATGCGGTCACAATTGGCCAGCAGCTCGGGTAGCTCATCCGAAATAAAAATGATGCCCATGCCTTCCTGCGCTTTCGCTTTCACGGTTTGGTAGATGTAGTTTTTGGCACCCACATCAATGCCCACTGTGGGGCTGTCCAAAATGAACACCTGAGGTCGCATGGCCAGCCATTTTGCCAGCACTACCTTTTGCTGATTGCCACCGGAAAGCATGCGAATCGGTTGGTCCTGACTGCCATATTTCACCTGCATGCCTTTGAGCAACTCCTCAACCGTATCGCGCATTTTTTGACTGTTAAGCAGTCGCATCGGGGTCAGGTAATGATCCAGGGTACAAATGGCCGCATTCGCCGCGATGCTCTGCTCCATGATGAGCCCTTGGGCCAGACGATCTTCGGGAACATAGGCGATACCGTGTTTGACCGCGGCATGAATGCTGTTGATGGTGACAGGTTGACCATGCAAATAGATTTCGCCACTTTGTGCGGGCTCCACGCCAAACAGTGCCATGGCCAGTTCGGTACGTCCGGCACCCAGTAATCCGGCTATGCCTAAAACTTCACCTTTGCGTAATTCAAAACTGACATCCTGAAAGCTGTTGCGTTTGCTGAGATGGCGAACACTGAGTAGCACCTCATCCGTTGCGCTGGTCGCCCGCGTTTCAAAACTCAGGGCATAGCCCAGCATCAGATTTTCAATATCACCGCTGGTGAGTTTTTCCGTGGGCTGGCAGTCAATGACTTTGCCATCGCGCATCACGGTGACGCGGTCGCAGATTTCCAGTAATTCATTCAGTTTGTGGCTGATAAAAATGAAGGCGATACCTTGCTGTTTTAACTGGCGCAAAATAGCAAAGAGATTGTTGATTTCGCTGCGCGTTAGCGCGGTCGTGGGTTCATCAAGGATGATCAGCTTTGATTGATTGACCAGCGCACGCGCAATCGCCACCAACTGTTGTTTGGCGATGGGCAGTTCGTCTACCGTCGCGTCTAAATCGAGATGAATGCCCAATTGAGCAATGATTTTGACGACGTTATCTTTGTAAGCGCTACTGCGCACCAGCGCTTTACGGTCATTTAGCATCTGGCTGATATAGATGTTTTCTAACACGCTGAGATTGGGAAACAGCGACAGGTCCTGGTAGATGATGCCAATGCCCTGCTTCACCGCATCCATCGCCGTGAAACGCTGGATGGGTTGATTTTTGATGGTCAGGCTACCGCGATCGCGTGATTCAACGCCGGCAATGATTTTCATTAAGGTGGATTTGCCGCAGCCGTTTTCACCCACCAGGCCGTGCACTTCTCCTTCATTGATATCAAAACTGACATCGTTGAGTGCGGTCACGCCGCCAAATTTTTTCGTGACATTCGCCACAGATAAAAACTGCATACGACCTCCGCACACTCTGCGGTGAAAGAGACGGGCATCATCGATGACGCCTCACGAATAAACCTTTCAGGCTTAGGGGGCGACAAAGATGCCGCCCTCATCATTTAAAAATCGTACTTGCTGTAATTGTCTTTGGTGACTGTCAGTGGCTTATCAAAGATGATGTTTTGGCCATTGATGGTCGGTACGCCAAGCGTGGGGATTTCCAGACCTTGCTTGATCTGATCCCGCTTGCCATCCAGCACCATTTTGGCGATGTAAGCCATGGCGTAGGAGGCCTCACCCGGGCTCCAGAGAATCGATTCGGTCAAGGACCCGTCCTTGAGGAAGGTGGCGCTCTCTTTCGGCGACGTCGTACCAATCACGGTCAGTTTCCCCACCAGGCCTTTTTCACGCAGCGCCTGTGCAGCACCCGGCCCACCCTGACTGCCGAATGCCAGTACCCCTTTCAAATCGGGATAGGTTGAAAGTAACTCCAATGTTTTCTGACGTGAGGCGTTACGATCTTCGCTCACCGGGAAGCGATCGGAGACCAGCTTCATATCGGGATATTTCTCTTTCATCTCTTTGATCGCGGCATCTGCCCAGGTGTTGTGCGCAGGTACGGTCAATGAGCCCACATAAATAGCGAACTCCCCTTTGCCACCCGCATGTTTGGCAAACTCATCCATCATGTAGCGACCAAATTTTTCGTTTTCGATCATCTCAACGTCATAGTCAGCGCCGGGTTGGTTCACTGATTCGTGAGTGATGACCACAATCTTCTGGCTTCGCGCACGGTTGAAGACCGGCTCCACCGAACTGGCATTATTTGGCACCACCAACAATGCATTGGCGCCCTGGGTGATGCTGTCTTCGATAATGCGCACCTGCTGCGCTTCATCAGCGGAGGCAGGTGCCTGCTGATAGGCATCGATTTTGAAATCTTTGGCCGCTTTTTTCAGGCCAGTTTCATAATCGTTGAACCACGCAGAACGCAGCTTGGGAATACCGACCATGGTGTATTCATCTGCCGCCTGAGCGGGCAGCGATGTGCAGATTGAGGTCACGCCCAGCAGCAGTGCCAGCGTGAGAGCATTACGCGTTTTCATCATCATGTGTGTCCTTTATCAGGCGGGATAGCGCCGTTCAGGTTCAGGAATGGAGCCAGCGTTACCGATTTCGATCACGGCACCCTGAAAACGCTCCTCAGTATCGAGGTAGTAGAAAACGTCATCACCAATATTGCCGCTCTGCACCACGTCATATCCGCGTGCTTTGTAGGTTTCGAGCGCCTTTTCACAATCAGCAAAATAAAGTTTGAGGTGATGCAAACCGTACCCGTGCTTTTCGATGTATTCGTCATAGATGCTGTAGCCTGAGACCGGCTGCATCAATTCCATCTGCACGCCATCAATCCAGCACACGGCAATTTTGTAGATATGCTCTGCCGGTTGACCACGGTAGATCGATTGGTTCACGTTGTGTGGACCGTAGGTATAGACATCCCACGGGCCCATGTTGAAGGCTTCCCAGTAGTGCTGCATTGCCGCATCAAGATCTTCCACCAGATGAGCAATCTGAATGATGTCACCGTCTTTCATCGTATGCGCTCCACTCAGGCAAATTTATGAGGCAACCCTTCGAGGTTGGTGTGGCTGGCTTTCATTGCATCCATCTGGATTCCGCACTGCTCAATCAGCATCATGGTGACGATATCGGTGAAGAGGAACAGCGACTGTTCCAGCAAGGTAGACATGGGCTGAATGGACGGGATTTCCTGTTCGCCGCCGAATATCTGGCCGGGTACACGCACCGCCAAATCCGCATATTGACCATGTTCATTTTCAGGGTGTGCGGTAAGCAACACGATGCGGGCACCGGCTTCTTTCGCCAGTTTGATGATGTTCAGTTCTACATTGGTGACGGCACAGTGCACGATGAGCAAATCACCTTTGCCAAGATAGGGCGAGGTGGTGTCATACACGACGTAACTGTCAAATCCCATGTGCTTAAGGCGCATGGCGAAGCCACGCACTGATAGTTGCATGCGACCCATGGCATAAAGCTGGATGGTTTTCGCCTGGCGGATTTCTGTGATGAGCTGGTCAATTTGGTGCGGATCAACGGCCAGCAGTGTGTCGCGGTTTTCATTAATGACCTTCTCTACCAATGCTGCGTATTGAGACATGTGTCATTCCTCAGTTGGCCCTAACAGGCACAGATGTAGGGTTTTATGTTTACAAATTTGTAAAATTAAATGCCTGACAACTGATGACAACCTTACGCAACATTTTTACTTTTTCTTTTGGAATTGATCACAAATCAAACACAAACGGATTACATATCGAGCAGAAAAAGCGATTTAGTGGAGTTGATCACAAGTTTTCGTTCAGTTTGTGCGCTATTTTTCACTCAATGTCGTTCAATTCAAAAAAATCGAATCCACTATCATTTTTTCATAATTTACAAATTTGCACGTTTTTCAGTTAGTTGATTTTACTTATTAACTCCCTTAATGTGTTCCATCGCTGAAACTGTTGATCAACGGGCAAACCGCACTATGGCGAAATCAGGCAAGCTGGATCGCGTGTATCTTGAATTAACGCAACGTATTCATCGTGGCGATTATGCCAACGGTGAACGTTTGCCGACTGAAATGATGCTGTGTGCCGAGCTGGATGTTTCACGCCCCACGCTATCTCGTGCACTGTCACGCTTACGTGAACAAGGACTGATTAGCAGTACCCAGGGTTCAGGCCATTACATTACCTATTCTGAACCCAGCCAGATTACACACCTGCCGCCCGCGATGGCGTTGGGCATTCTTTCGCCACGTATGGAAGCCAACGAAAGTGGATTTCTGTTTGAGCAGATCTTTAAGTCCATTGCCGCTCTGTCTCAGCCCTTCAACTTTGATCTGGTGTGGAACGGTGTCATGACGTTGGGCGCAGGTGCTTCACGTCAGGCCATTATCAGCAAGATCGATGGTGTGATTGAGCGCTACCAACGTAGCGGTGTAAAAGGCGTATTCTTTATTCCCATTGAATTTCATCCCTTCGCCACTGAAATCAATCAATTGATTCTGAGTAAACTGGAACGCGACGGTATGAGTGTGGTGCTGCTGGACAGTGATGTGGTGCGCTGGCCTGCGCGCAGCCGGTGGGATTTAATTGGCATCGATAACGTCGCAGCGGGTGCCGTGATGACGCGGCATTTACTGGCCGAACGCCCACGCCGCATCGATTTCCTCTGCGAACGTTTCTCCGCAAACACGGTTTATATGCGTATGCTCGGTTATCAACTGGCGTTGCAGGAAGCGGGCATCACTCCCCAGCAGTCCTGGCAGCATGAAGGCGAACTGAATCATGCCGACTTTATTCACCAGTTACTGGCCAGTGGCGCGCGTGATGTCGTCTGTGCCAATGACTTTACCGCGATGAAGTTGTTATCGCTTTGCAGTCAGCAGGGGGCAAAAATCAACGTCGTCGGTTTTGATGACAATGAATATTCCGCGCTGCTGGGCATTCCGTTAACCACCTGGAAACAGCCCTTCAATGCCATTGGACATAATGCGGTCGTCGCGATGATGCACCGTCTGGATAATCCTGAGGCCAGCCCACTCCACCTTATCGCGCAGGGGGAACTGATCGTCCGTGCTTCCTGCCACGCCTGCTAACCTCATTTCGCTAAATCAGCGTTAATTCCATTGGCTGCTGGCGCAATATCTCCTGAAACGCCGGGGATAGTTGGTTATCGGTGATCACCTGCTTAAAGGGCAATGTCGGCGCCAGGGCGAAAGGATGGATCTGACCAAATTTAGAGGAGTCGGTGAGCGCGACAGTGTGCGTCTGCTTTTCCATGATCGCGTTGACCACATCGCAGCGCAGCATATCGCGACCGGTAAATCCGGTAACGGCATCCCAGCCGTCGATACCGATAAACGCTTTATGAAAATTGAGGTGTTGAATGCACAAGCGCGTCAGCGGCCCAACCACGGACTCACTGCTTTTTTGGAACAGCCCGCCGAGAATGATCACATCACCGCCCTTTTCTCTCAACAATCCAGCGATGTAATGGCTTACGGTAATAATAGTAATATCACCGCGTTCACTCAGTTCGCGCGCCAGCAAAGCGTTAGTACTGCCGCCCTCGATAAACACCGTTTCACCCGCGTTAACCAGCGAAGCGGCGTACTCCGCGAGGCGTTTTTTGACGGCAAAGCGGGTCTGCATACGTGCACCAACATCATCGCTTTCTGGCACCACGGCAGAACCGTGCACGCGGCGCAGAAAGCCGCCTTTCTCCAGAACATTCAGATCCTGACGCACCGTCACTTCAGAAACGCCGGTGGTTTGCGCCAGTTCATTAACGCTGACGCTGCCGCGTTCGCTGACCAGTTGGATAATGTGCTGATGACGTGCGTTCATAATGCCTGCTTCATTTTAAATTTTACTCAGCTTACCAGAAACTGACTCTAAGCCGAGACTGCGACGACCGTTGCGATTTAACGCGTCCAGGCTAAACCGGTCGCGCCAGTGGGTTTCATAGTCCTCTTTCGGGAAATCACCCGGTGAAGCACCGGTGGCCAATGCCTGAGCAACCTGAGTGGCATAGGCAGCATTCTTCTCGCACAGGGGCGCAGCAGGGATGTACATCACATTGCCCCAACCCTGTTGATCCTCAACCGGAGCAACCGAGTGAATCACATCACAATGCCACCACACAGAATCACCCGCCTCCATGGCCGGAATCGAGCACAATCCCTCAATCAGTTCCGGATGCCACTGCTGTGAGATGGGCAGCACTTTGCCCGGTGCAACACCGCAAAGCTCATCCTCCGGCACATCTTTTAGCAGTGGACGCAGCAACAGATAAGCCATCGCTTCCGGTACGGGCACCACATGGAGTAACCCCTGATGCAATTGCATATCGGACAGCGCTGTCCATCCCTGGAAAGTGCGGAAAACTGAACATTTGGTGGTCGTACCGGCCTGATATTCGTTCACTTCGGTGCGATGCGCCGCATCCCAGGGATCGTATTGATCGAATTGGTTATTAAAGATTTTGCTGAATACCTGTTGGTAAGCCGGCAGTAACCAGCGTTCCAGCGCACCGGAATCAGTATGCGCGCCCAGCCCTTTTGATGTCGTGCCAGGTAAACGACGGCGAATACGATCGGGGTAGATAATGCTGACATCAGGGTCAAACCAGCGCGTTCCGTTGGATTCGAAGGTCCACAGGCGATTCAGGAAGGATTGGGTTTGTGCCATGGCGTCGCTCTGGCGCGCAGACATCTGTGCTTTGCTCCAGTAGATCGGGTAAATTTCAGGGCGTGATGCATCGAGGCTGCCAAAAAAGTTGTCACCCGGCCCCTTATAGACTTCATCGAAATCATTTTTATCAAGGTATTCCAGCATTGACGCATCCCAGCCCAGCGCCTGCTCGCGCGTAAAGGTTTGCCTGACCACCACACACCCGCGACGACGAATGTGATCCTTCACTTCATCGGAAATGCGCCCAGCGGCGATGTCATCCCAACGTACCTGTGGCCATGCCGTGCCGTTTCGCGCTTCTTCCTCGCGTGCTGCAGCAATTTCGCTGAGGATTTTGCTTCTGACCTGCTCAAACAGGCCCTCAACATCGCCGATTTGTGCTCTGAGCACTTGTTTCATCAAGCGGATATGGTGCTTTGCATCTTCAGGTTGTTGTAAAGAGGTAAAAGATGTATTCATGTTGTCGCTCCGATTGCTTCGAATGAAACTTATCTAAGCTTCATTCATAACAACCTGGCGATATTTCACCTAACCTCAGCGCACGATTTTATGAAATACATCACAAAAAACTGAGAAAAACGTCCAACCGAAAGTGCACCGGAGTGGCTCTCCGGTGCCGGGAAATGAAGAGAAATAAAGAAGAAGACGGTGGTGTGTGCGAACGAAATGGCCGGGCAGGTGCTATTCCAGCCAGGCGTGATAACGCTGATGGAGTTCAGCCAGGTTTTTTACATTGAGTTTGCGCATTGCAGACTGTTTTTGGCTGCTAATGGTTTTAATACTTTTGTCTTTGGCAACAGCAATATCCGTTACGGTACGGCCGCGATAGATGGAGCGGATGATCGTTCTTTCCGTGGTACTGAGTGAAAGCATCGCTTCTTCATACATTCTCGATGAGAATGCCTGTCGAAGAGATGAACCCTTTTGCGGTGCAGCGGGTTTGACTTCAAATCCCCAAACCCGATGTTCAAGTACTGCCGTCACCGCATCTTCAACCTCACGCTGAGTGCTTTTCCTGTTTAATATCGCTTGCACACCTGATTTTTTATATTTTTGTAATAGTCTGATATCCGATGCGCGGGTTAAAATGATGACAGATGCCGTGGGCAAGTAAGATTTTATCAGCATAGAAATAACATCTGCATTGCCAACCTCAGTGTCGATAATAATCAGATCCAAATCTCTATCAATGATGTTGATCTGTTCATCATGGGTTTGGATGGGATGGTGAGTCACCGTCACAGCATTCAATGTTGTCAACATGGCGCGAATACCATAGTAGGTGATTGCGCTGGGTGTCATGATAGCGATATTTTTATTTTTGAGTTTGCTTGTTGTTATTTTAATGACGCTATGCATTGTTGATATTCCTCAGTTGTAATCACGCCAATATGCAATTATTACAGATTCATCTGATCGATATTATCCGATGCCATGCGATTAATCCGATGCGCATATTATTCGCTAGATTGAAGGCTTTCAATACGCTGGCGTAAATGTCACTTATAAGTCACCAGTATGAATGTTATTTATATATTAATCATAGGGATAAACCTGTGACAAGGCTGTTACCTACCTGAATGGCATCATCAGAATGCCCTTTTGTCAGACCGTGTTATAATCAGCCGAATGAAAAGTGTGCGTTGAAGATGCACCATGGGGACCAGGCAGAAGTGACCATTATTTTTTTTACCGATACCGGTCTGATCAGGCTGGAAGATAAAGAGATTATTCTTAGCAGGCAAAGTAAACTATGCCTGACGTACATGTGTGAGCATGAAGGTAATATCGTTTCCAAAGAAGCCTTACATGACGCCTGCTGGAAAAATCATGGGGCTGTGGTCTCCGATAATACTGTACGACAAACCCTTTTTCGCATCCGGAAATCACTCGCTTCACTCGATGTGGAAGGTGAAATTCTTGAAACACTGGGATACATGGGATATCGCTTAAAACCCGGTTGCATTACCCTGGTATCAGACTCACAAAATTATTCGTTACCGGAATGCCAGGATAGTGTGAATCAAAAGCAAGTGACATCAGCGTTCTCGGTTTCTGATACATCGAAATTAGCCGTTAAGAATAAACCTGCGAACATAAAATTAAGGGCACTTACGCTGCTGCTCTGCTGCCTGTTCTTTATCGCGGGTGCTCTGATTCGTAGCCAACAACTTATCCACCCATTGCGATATGGCGAATCACTCCAGCTAAATGGGCACACCATTCTGTTTTCTCAATACGTGGAAAATGACAAACATGAGTCGGCAACGCGCGTGAATTACTGGCTTAACAAAATGCAGGTTTCCATTACGCCGCAAAGCAAAATCTACATTAATGCCGATCGTGGCAACGCGATTAATTTCTTTGTGTGCAATGGCGAAATTGAACTGGCGACAACCTTTTGCCAGACATTTGCGGTTATCGGGAGAAACCATCCATGAGAATGGTTTTTTCTGCGGCATGTTGCCTGTTGGCATTGTTGCTGGGTTGGTTTTCGCTGCCCTATTTTGTACGGCCATTTTCTGGCGATTGCCGGACCGAGACGTTCATTATCTATGATGAATCAGACCGGACGGTGGTAAGCCATGGCTATTGGGATATATTAAGCGGCAGTCGTGAAGGCCATCTTAATGCTTATCTGGCGTTTATGTCACCGCAGGGGTTGGAAAGCAGAATGAGTGTCGATCGCACTGTGAACCTGGATTATGACTACCACACCGATTCCGTTACGGTATCCACCCGCAAATCTTTTCGCATTGCGGGTCCCGATACGCAAGACCCCGCTGTCGGGAAATATATTGATCCGTTGGCAGACGAGAATTTCACCGCCCGCGTCTACCTGTTTAAAGTGGGAAACCAGGTCATTTCTGGCTTCCATTATCGGCCGCTTAACCGGTGTTTGAAACCTGGGTTTTGAGGCGAGTAAGACCGGTCGATCATTTGTTCTGGTAAAGATCCCAACGGTTGCCGTACAAATCCTCGAAAACCACAACCGTGCCATACTCCTCTTCGCGGGGTTCTTCACAGAAAGTGACACCATTGGCTTTCATTTGCTGGTAATCACGCCAGAAGTCGTCCGTTTGTAAAAACAGGAACACGCGGCCGCCGCATTGATTACCAATAAAGCCTTGCTGGCGCTCATTCGATGCCTGCGCCAGCAGCAAGTTACAATCGCTCTGCGGATTAGGATTGACCACCACCCAGCGCTTGCCCGGCTGCGGGGTATCTTCGATTAAATGGAACCCCAATTTTTGCGTATAGTATTCAATCGCGCGGTCATAATCATCGACCACAATAGCGACGTAACCCATGCAACGCTTTTGTGTTCTCATTCTGGTCTCCTTTATATTCTGACGCGGAATTGCATATCAAAATCTACAAATAAAAAGCAGACCGAAGTCTGCTTATTCTCTTCACGCATTGCCACCCGCGACTTTGTGTAATGCCACCACTTCGGCGTGTTCTAGCAGCGGTTCAAGATCCGCGAACAGTTTAACGATGTGCGGGGCATTCAGGTGCTTATCCAGTAATTCCTGGCTCGCCCACTCTTCGGTCCAGACAAAGCGGCGCGGATTTTTGCTATCGATGTTGAGCTGATAGGTCATACACCCTTCTTCGCGCAGCGTCTCTTCAATAACCCCACGAAATAATTGCTCAGCTTTATCTTCGCAACCCGGTTTTGCCGTTAGCAGTGCCACTACAGGAACGGTCATTTTCATCTCCCTTTTAAATAAAATAAGCCAAGCCAAACTAACGCAGCTTATTCCTGTTGTCAGTCTGAAAACGTGCGTTGCCTGATATGCCAGGTTCACGCCATAATTGCGAAAATAACGCAAGGAGTGTTGCATGCCAGAACTGTCAAGTTGGTTAGCGTTTTCATTGGTGGCATTGGGATTGGTGCTAACACCGGGCCCCAATATGATCTACCTGGTTTCACGTTCGCTGTGTCAGGGCAAACGGGCGGGTTATATTTCCCTCGGCGGCGTGGCGTTAGGTTTTGTGTTTTACATGCTGTGCGCGGCGCTTGGCATCACCGCCTGGCTATTGGCGGTACCCTGGGCCTATGACGCGTTGCGTTTCGGTGGCGCACTCTATTTACTGTATCTGGCGTGGCAGGCACTCAAGCCCGGCGGCCGCTCGCCATTCGCCGTGCGCGATCTCCCTGCCGACAATCCGCGTAAATTATTCACCATGGGTTTCCTCACTAACCTCGCCAACCCAAAAATCGCCATGATGTTTCTGTCACTGTTACCGCAGTTTATTAGCCCGCATCACGGTAGCGTGCTGACGCAGTCGCTGGTATTGGGTGTCACCCAAATTGTGATTAGCCTGACGGTCAATGCGATTTTCATTACTACTGCTGGCCAGGTGTCGACATTTTTACTGGCACGCCCCAGCTGGCAGCGTTTGCAGCGCTGGTTGATGGGGACGGTGTTGGCGGGAATGGCCGTCAAACTTGCTCTGGATGCACGAAAGTAGCGTGCCGTTTAACGTGGCGCGCCGGGGCGCGCCCATTCGTTCGTTAATGACTCAACGCCTGAATGATGTTTTCCGCTGCCATAACGCGATCGTCATTTGGGAACCATTTATTCGCCAGCATAATCACCGCAATTTTCTGTGACGGAATAAACACCGCGTAGGTCGAGAAGCCATTAGTCGAACCGGTTTTGTTATACCACGCCTGTTGTGGCGCAGCCTGCGGTGGCGTGATCAACGTGGCCGACATCCCTTTCATGATGCGCTGGCCGCTGTTGCCGTCCACCAACTGCTGGGCTGAAACGGGCAGCGGATAGTATTCCCACATCATCGCCTGGGTAAACGCGGCGGTTTTGTAGTAGCCCTGATGCGTGGCGTCAATCGCCTGCTGCCACTCCGTCGCCACCTTCTGTTCATCGAGTTGGATCGCCAGCCAGCGAATCAAATCCGCGGATGTCGATTTCAGTCCATAGGATTCCGCATCCAATGGGCCTGGCGTCACACGCACTGGCTTGTCTTGCTTGTTATAACCTTGCGCATATTGGCCCATCGCCGACGCGGGCACCTGAATATAAGTGTGATGCATGCCCATTGCAGGCAACAGTTGCTGTTCCATCGCGCGGATAAATGGCTGATGTATACTTTTGGCGGCGATCATGCCGAGCATACCAATCCCAAGATTGGAGTAGACACGCTGGGTGCCCGGCTGAGCCGGTGGCTGCCAGTTTTTGTACCAGTTCATCAACTGTTGCTGATTGGTGACATCGTCGGGAACAAACAGCGGCGTACCCGATGTGTGGGTCGCGAGGTTAAGCAGTGACACCTGATCAAACGCACTGCCCTTCAGTTCCGGCAACCAGGTGCTGGCTTTATCGCTAAATTGCAGTTTTTTCTGCTGAGCAGCATAACTCGCCAGGGTGGCGGTAAAGGTTTTGCTGAGTGACCCGATTTCAAACAAGGTCTGCGCGGTAATCGGCTGCCGGGTCTCTTTGGATGCCACGCCGTAATTGTAAAACTCGGTTTTGCCGTCGTGCAAAATAGCCACCGCCATGCCCGGAATCTGATACTGCTCCATCAACGGTTTAATAATGGCGTCAGGTGAAGGGGTTTGTGCGAAAACGCTACTGCTGGTCAGCAAGCCAATCGCACCGACGATCTTCGAGAAATTCATGATAATCCCTTAATTTTAGTTAAGTCATTATTTTGACACGAAACTAATTTCAGCTCTAATTCAGGTACGACTGCGTCCTCACACTTACACCGTCTTTGTGAGAGCAATCACAACTCTTGAAAATCCCATTAACGATAACTCCTTTTTACGTCAACGATTTAAATCTCACAATACGCTTTACCGCTACGGGTATGGGAAAGGTGACACTCTTTCTTATTTAAGCGTGATCAGCCACATCTACCACAGCAGGTGTACTCGAAATGGCCGCGAGCCGGGGAGCAATCCATGGAGAATAATGCAACACGCGAGCAGCGACTCAGTGCTTTACGACAACGCACGTCGACACCGGTGCTCATTATTGGTGGCGGCATTAACGGCATCAGTACCTTTCGCGAGCTGGCATTACAAGGTATTCCAGCGATTCTGGTAGAAAAAGGCGACTGGTGTCAGGCGGCCAGCGGTGCCTTATCGCGCATGATCCACGGCGGACTGCGCTATCTGGAAACCGGCGAGTTTGCACTGGTCAAAGAGTCGGTGATTGAGCGCGATCGGCTGCTGAAAAATGCCGCGCACTATGTTTTTCCGCTGCGCACCACCGTCCCGATCGATAATCTGGGGGGGGGACTCATCAATGCCACGCGGCGCTTTCTGCGTCTGAGCGATAAGCCCACGCGGCGTGGTGCACTGCTGATCAAAACCGGCCTCAGTCTTTACGATGTTTACACCAAACAGTACGGCTCCATGCCGAAACATCAGGTACGCGCCGAGGCGGCTACGCGCGACCGCTGGCCTGGGTTCGCCCCCTGGGTGAAATACAGCGCCAGCTACTACGATGCCTGGATCAGTGCACCGGAACGACTGGGTTATGAATTGATAGAGGATGCTGAGCGCGCGTGTCCGGACGCACTGGCGCTGAATTATCTGCAACTGGTGAGTGCCGATGGTGAATCCGTTACGTTACAGGATGCACTCAGCGGTGAGCACTTTACTCTGCAGCCGCATGTACTGGTGAATGCCGGCGGCGCGTGGATAGATCAGCTTAATCATCGCCTGGCGCCCTCTGGGCATTTCACCAAACTGATTGGCGGGACTAAGGGTTCGCATCTGATCATCGATCACCCCGAACTGTTACAGATGCTCGATGGGGAAATGGTCTATTTCGAAAACCAGGAAGGTCGCGTCTGCATCATGTTTCCCTGGTTTGGCAAGGTGCTACTGGGTTCAACGGATATTCGCGTTGACGACCCGGATAGCGTGGTGTGTGAGGAAGAGGAAAAAGCCTACATTCTTGAGTCGCTGCGCTTTGTTTTCCCTGACGTTCTGGTGCCGGAATCGTCCATTCTGTACACCTTCTGCGGTGTGCGTCCACTTCCGGCCAGCGACGCCAAAGTTAACGGGCAAATCTCCCGCAATCACTCGCTGGTGCTGCTGCCTCCCGCTGCCGCACATACTTACAGCCTGCTTTGTCTGGTCGGTGGTAAATGGACTACCTTCCGTCAGTTTGGTGAAGAGGCAGCAGACCGGGTATTGCGTCTGATCGGAGAAAAACGCCGGGTATCGAGCGGCGATCTGCCGATTGGCGGCGGCCGCGATTTCCCTGCACCTTCCGGGCAAACCGCGTGGCTTACCCAGCTCACACAGCAGTATTCTCTGCCACTGTCCCGCGTGTCGCAGTTAGTCCGCCGTTATGGCAGTCGTGCTCTGCCAATCCTGCACGTGATCCAGCAACAGGGTGAACAACCGCTGCAGCATCATGCAGGTTATAGCGCGCTGGAACTCCGTTACCTCATTGAGCATGAGCAGGTTCAGCAGCTTGAGGACCTGCTGGTGCGCCGCACCTCGCTGGCGATTTGCGGCGAATTAACCCCCGCACTGGTAGCAGAAATTGCTGAACTGATGGCCGACTTGCGCGGCTGGAACGCCACTCAACGACAACACCATTTACAAAGCAGCTGCGCCAGTCTGGCGCGTCAGCACGGTCTGACCGGTCTTAACCCCACTCTTTTTCAGGAGGAAACACGCCATGTTAGTCAGCAATAAAGTCCGCATGAATCGTCTGTTTCAACACGGCAAATGCCTTGATGTGGCCATCGACCACGGCATTGCTAACGAGCCTGATTTTCTGATTGGGCTGGAAAATATTGAGGGGGTAATGAAAAACCTGATTGCCGCACAGCCGGATGCGATTCAGGTGAATTACGGCCAGGCGGATCTGTTGCAACAGGTCGCAGGCCGTAAGCCAGCATTGGTGATGCGTACGGATGTCGGTAACGCCTACAACGTGGCACGCCATCGTGAGATGTGGGCGGTGTTGCACAACCCTGATGAGCCCATCCTCGCTGCATTGCAGATGGATGCGGCTGCAGTGGTGGTGAATCTCTATCTGATTCCTGATGAACCCGGCATTTTCCGCATGTGCGTGGAGAATATCGGCCGTCTGCGTCAGGCGTGTGATCGTTACGCCATGCCGTTGATGATTGAGCCTCTGGTGATGGCCCCCGCCGGACAAGGTGCGGCTTATGGTTCACTCGGTGATGTCGAGAAAATCGTGCCGCTGGTGCGGTTGGCGCGAGAGCTTGGCGCTGACATCATTAAAGCCGATCCAACGGAAAATGTTGAAGATTTTCACCGCGTCGTGGAAGCGGCGCGCTGCCCTACGCTGGTGCGAGGAGGCGGTAAAGGTGAACTGGCACCAGTACTGGCGAAAAGCGCTGCGTTAATGGCACAAGGTGCCAGCGGTATGGTGTACGGCCGGAACGTGTATCAACACGATAATCCGTCTCGCGTGGTGAAAGCGCTGATGGCGATCATCCACCAGGGCGCCAGCGGCGCGGAAGCCCTGGACATTTATCAGCAGGGTTAAGTTTTACCTGCACCGGCGCTTAAGCGGTGCGCCGTCTTCGTCTGTGAATCGGAGTCGGATATGAGTCAACTTCTCGGCATAGATGCCGGAAACACCATGATCAAAGCGGTACTGTTTGATCTCAGTGGCCGCGTGCTGTCGGTTGCCGAATGTGCGGGAGAAACCCACCAGCCGCAGGAAGGTTATGCGGAGCGTCCGGTAGAAGATATCTGGCACGGGGTCAGCGTGGCTGTCACGCGCTGCCTGCAACAGGCGGGCAGCGCGGCGAATGAGGTGATTGCCGTGGGCGCGGCGGGTCACGGTAACGGTCTGTATGCACTTGATAAGCAGCAACAGCCCTTGTTCGGCATTCAATCTATCGACCATCGCGCCATGGAAACCGTGCAGGACCTGGAAGCCAGCGGCGCCGATAAAGCCATCTATCAACTTTCGCTGCAGAAGCCCTGGCCCGCTGCCACGCCCGTGCTGATAAGCTGGATCAAACAGCATCAGCCCGATCGCTGGGCGCAGATCGGCCATTTGTTGTGTGCTAAAGATGTCATCGCCCATTTCCTCTGCGGGGCCATCAGCGCTGAGGTTTCCGATGCCGCCGGGGCTGGATTAATCGATTATCGACAGCGCAATTACAGCCGCGAGTTGATGGCGCTGTATGGCATTGAAGAGGCGCTTAACCTGCTGCCGCCTCTGCGCGAGTCTTGTGCGGTGGTCGGACACGTGACCGCACGCGCCGCGCAACTCACCGGATTACCGTCAGGCATTCCGGTGGTGGCCGGCATTTTCGATGTGGTGGCCAGCGCCATTGGTTCTGGCGTGGTGAAAACCGGAGAGGCTTCTATCGTCGCAGGAACCTGGAGCATCAATCAGGTGGTGGTCGATAAACCGGATTACCAGCGGCCCGTGTTTATGAATTCAATTATTGAAAATGATCGTTTTATGGCGATTGAAGCCAGCGCCACCTCGGCCGCCAATCTCGACTGGTTCCTGCGTGAGTTCGATGATGGCCGCGCCGGCAGCGGCGCGGCGCACAGCAGTGATACTGTGGCCCATGTTGAGCCCAACCCGCAGTTGCCGCTCTATCATCCTTACCTCTATTCCGGTCGTAAATCTGAGCCCGCAAAAGCGGGGTTTTACGGATTGAGCGGCTGGCATACGCGCGCGGATATGCTGTTTGCGTTGTTTGAAGGCGTGATATTTGCCCATCGCGCGCACATCGATCGCTTGCGCGCGGCAGGGATCCCGTTTACCCACGCAATCCTCTCGGGTGGCGCGGCGCGCAGTTGTATCTGGCCACAAATGTTTGCTGATGTGTTAGGGATTCCGATTCGCGTGGCGGAGTGCAAAGAAACTGGCGCACTGGGTGCTGCGCTTTGTGCGGGCGTCGGCGTGGGTGTCTGGCCCGATCTGGCCACGGCGGCACAGCACGCAGTACTCCTTAATCCCGGCGAGTTACAGCCACGCCCGGAACGCTTTGCGTTTCATGACGCACGTTATCGGGTGTTCAAAAGGCTGGAGCTGGCGATGAGCGAAATGTGGCATGAAGTCGGTTGAATTATCTGGTTATTTTTATGCCAGGCGGTAATGTTGTGTTCTCGTCGAATTCAATAAGGATAGCGTCGTGCAGATCAATCAACTACCGTTTGGCATTACCGACTGGAGCACCCTCGAAACCGAAAAACATCCGGGCGACAGCGGGTTTGCGCTGTGGCGCACTCAGCGTTTTGGCGATATTCGTGTGCGTATGGTGGAGTATTCACCGGGTTATCTCGCCGATCACTGGTGCAGCAAAGGTCATATATTGCTGTGTCTGGAAGGCGAAATGATCACCGAACTGGAAGATGGCCGCACTTTTACTTTGACGCCGGGCGTGAGTTATCAGGTTGCCGATAATGCCGAAGCACATCGTTCCTCCACGACACACGGTGCGAAGCTATTTATCGTCGATTAGCTCCCGGGCCGTGGCTATGCACTGCGGATCTTCATACCGCATACGGTAGTCTGAGAAGATAATGCGCGGTTTATTCTGACTAATCCGCTGTTGCTGCAGTCATCGCGTTAACCCTTTCTACGCGCTTCGCGTTTGATCACCGTATCAAGAACGCAAATCCGTAAGTTGCGGGCACCGACGTGACGACGTCAGTGCCCGCGTCAGGATCACTTCGCCATGGCGTACGCGGCGGTGAGATCGACGCGCTGCCAGAAGGATTGCTCAGCATTACCCGACAACGGATAACCGTTTGGCAAGGCTGTTTGCACCATCAGGCGACGAATCTGCGCGTCAGACAGATGCGGCAGCGCCGTTTTCAGCAGGATCTCTGCGCCCTGCGGTATCTGAACCGGCGTATTTTTCACATTGGCTTTGGGCAGATTGTAGCTCATCGTGAAACGATAGAACTGCTTCATATCCGGCGCGCGGTAAGGATCGTCCTTGCCGGTCGAACGTGCGCATTCAGCCAGTGAGGTGCCGCACTCTTTCTCTAACGCGGTACGCAATTGATCGCGCGCCTCTTTGAACAACACCTGATAGCGAGCATCGTTAAGGTAGGTCGCCACGTTGCGCTCTGCCACCATGCGTGAACCCATCACGTCCAGCGGATAGTGCACGCCCAGCACCAGACGCGAATAACCGTAACGCGCGCCGCGTGTCACCAGCGCTTCAAAGCGTTCTGGCACCATTTCGGCCATCAGCAGCGCATCGGTATAACCGGTATTGGTGTGCCCGCTGGGGAACGATCCGCCGTCCGCGGTATATCGCACATTGTCTTTCACCACCACATCATCCGGTACCAGATGTATGGTGTTGCCTTCATGCAGGAACGGGCGCGGGTAGTTGAAATGTTTTTTAGCGGCGCTGGTGCTGACCTCACTGGCTTTAATCAGCGCAGCAGCTTTATTGATTTCACCTTTGTCGTAAGCCGCGATGAAAGCTTTGCCGAGACGCGGCCCCATCGCATCAGACAGGAAATAGAGCGAGCTGATCGCTTCCGCATCCTGTAACGCCTGATGGCGCACGTTCTGCGTGGCATTCAGGTTGATATCGGTCACGGTGGCGCGGTTAGCCGCCAATACGTTGTCTGGCAATGTGCTGAAACCTGATAACAGCGCGATGCCAGCCTGCTGATTTTGCTTCACGTTGAAATCGTAACCGCTGCTTTTGAGCCACGCTTTGTCTGCCTGCGTGCTGGTCTGTTTGGCTTTTTCCAGATGCTCACGTTTCAGTGTCGCACTGTCACCTTGCAGCCAGGCGCGCTGAGCCTGTAGCGACTGCTGTTCCAGCTGCGTATAGCCTGGGGTTGAACCGGTTGACGTTTGCGCGGCCAGTGCCGCTGCCTGCGGCAGCGTTGACGCATGAGCTTGTTGAGCGAGCAGTAAAACCGTTGCAATCAGTGTATAGCGGGTTTTCATTATTTTCCCCTGTTATCAGAATATTACCTTGCCGGGGAAACACGCTAGCACCCTGTTATGACAGATTTATTTCATTTATCGGCACTCGTTCGAACAGTTTTGTACGCAAATTTGTGCGAGTGATCCACAGCCACCGCCGTTGTCATTTTTGCATTGCGACTGCTGGATGTAGCAATTTTGCTGACAAGACGAGAGGTCGCATTTGGCGGCAACCGGCGTCAACTGCGCCACCGGCACTTTCTTATCCGGTTGCCATTGGGTTTGCGCTATCGCACCGGCACTGAACAGCATGACCAACACCATTATCCACTTCATATGACGCTCCTCGCGAAAAGGTTCTACATAGTATGGCGTCTCCTCTGCCAAACGCCATATTGCAACATTCGATTCACCATCTGCTTTTGGCGCCCTATTGTCGTGCAAATTGTTGCGCGATAACGGTGCGACTTACACTTTGCGGAATCAAATATAATTCATTTAAATCAATGTAATACACAATAGCCATGCGAAGAAAACTTAATGGTACGAAAGTTGCAGGAGGTATCAGGTAGACAAAGGAGACAGTGATGAAAGCGATTGTGATTGGAGCGGGTATAGGTGGCATGAGCGCGGCGATTGCGCTGGAGAAAGCGGGATTCGAGACCGCCGTATTTGAAGCGGTTAAAGAGATGAAGCCGGTCGGCGCGGCCATCTCTATCTGGCCCAACGGCGTAAAATGCCTGAACGCGCTCGGCATGAAACAGCAACTGCAGGCTCTGGGCGGCAATATGGCGTTTATGGCCTATAACGATGCGCACACTGGCAGCACCCTGACCCGCTTTAGCCTGTCACCCCTGGTGCAGCAGGTGGGAGAATACCCTTATCCAGTGGCACGCGCCGAGTTGCAGGCGATGCTGATAGATACCTATGGTCGCTCGCGTATCCAGTTTGGCAAACGCGTGATACAGGTCGAGCAAAGCGCCACGAGCGTGACTGCATGGTTTGATGATGGCAGCCAGGCGGAAGGCGATTTCCTTGTCGCTGCTGACGGTACGCATTCCGTGATCCGCCACTATGTGTTGGGAGAACATGTCGAACGACGCTACGCCGGCTACGTTAACTGGAACGGTTTGGTCACCGTCGATGAAAGCATCGCCCCAGCCGATCAGTGGACAACCTTTGTTGGCGAGGGTAAGCGCGTCTCCTTGATGCCGGTGAGCGGCAATCGCTTTTACTTCTTCTTTGACGTGCCTTTGCCCAAGGGCTTAGCCGAAGATCGTTCCACTCTGCGGCAGGATCTGAAGAATTACTTCAGCGGGTGGGCCGATCCGGTGCAGCGTCTGATCGACAGTATCAATCCCGACACCACCAATCGGGTTGAAATTCACGACATTGAACCCTTTAGCCGTTTCGTCAAAGGTCGTGTGGCCTTGCTCGGCGATGCCGCCCACAGCACCACGCCGGATATCGGCCAGGGCGGCTGTGCCGCGATGGAAGATGCGGTGGTGCTGGCGCAGACGCTGGCCTCGCATTCACTGGGTATCGAAGATGGATTGCAGCGCTACGAGGCGCGCCGCGTGGAACGCACCAAAGATTTGGTGCTGAAAGCACGCAAACGCTGCGATGTAACGCATGCGAAAGATGCAGAAGTGACCGCTGCGTGGTATGCCGATTTGAAAAACGAAACCGGCGAGCGGGTGCTGGCCGGGATGTGTGACACCATTGAAGGTGGCCCGCTGGGTTAAAGCTTGGGCGCACCGCCTGGAATGACCCCATACTCGTTGGAACGGTGTCCAACCTTCGGGGTTCACTTCACGCCGTGCGCCCTGCTTATCATGCCTCTTCTAAACCGCGATTCTTCAGCATCGGACCAATCTCCGGTGCTTTTCCACGCCATGCCAGCCACAGATGTTGCAGATCGCTGCTGTTACCGCGTGAAAGAATATGATCGCGGAACTGCTGGCCATTCTCGCGACTCAACCCGCCACGTTCAACAAAGGCCTGATAGCCATCATCGGCTAACATCTGCGTCCAGATATACGCGTAATAACCGGCCGCATACCCTCCGCCCCAGATATGGCGGAAATAAGTGGAGCGATAACGCGGTGGTACGGTCGCTAACGCGATCTGCTCTGCCGCCAGCGCCTGTAGTTCAAAGTGACTGACATCCTGCGGATTGTCCTGCGTGGTCAGCGAATGCCATTGCAGATCCAGCAACGCCGCCGCCAGCAGTTCGGTCATGTCATAGCCCTTGTTGAACTTAGCTGCGCGCACCATCTTCTCGCGCAGTTCCACGGGCATCGCATCGCCACTCTGATAATGACGGGCATAGTTGGCGAACACTTTTTCATCGCTGGCCCAGTGCTCGTTAATCTGCGAAGGGAACTCGACGAAATCGCGTGGCGTAGCGGTGCCAGACAGGCTTGGATAACGTTGAGTCGCAAACAGTCCGTGCAGCGCATGGCCGAATTCGTGGAACAGTGTGATCACCTCATCCCAGCTGAGCAACGCAGGTTGCCCAGCCTGCGGTTTGGTGTAATTGCAGACGTTGTAAATCACCGGTTTGGTGCCAAGCAGCGTCGTCTGATCAACGAAGTTGCTCATCCAGGCGCCGCCGCTTTTGTTATCACGCTTGTAGAAGTCGGTATAGAACAACGCCAGTGGCGTATCGTCAGCATCGAAGATTTCATAAACGTTGACGTCCGGATGATACACCGGCAGATCGTGACGCTGCGCGAAGCGAATACCAAACAGCTGGCTGGCAGACCAGAACACGCCCTTTTCCAGTACGTTATTCAGTTCAAAGTACGGGCGGATTTGGCTCTCATCCAGGGCGTATTTGGCTTTTCTCACTTGTTCAGCATAGAAATTCCAGTCCCAGGCGCGCAGCGGAAAATTGTGGTGCTGCTGCTCAATGATCTGCTGGATGTCCGCGGCTTCTCGCTCGGCGCGGGCCCGCGCCGCCGGGACGATATTACGCATAAACGCAAAAGCAGCATCCGGCGTTTTCGCCATCTGATCCTGCATACTCCACTCCGCGTAAGTATTGAAACCCAGCAGTTTCGCCTGTTCTGCGCGCAGCTGCGCCATGCGTAACACAATCGCACGCGTATCGTTTTCATCGCCCTGTTCGCTGCGCGTCAGTGCCTGATTGAATAAGGCTTCACGCGTGGCACGCACCTCCAGCGACTGCAAGGCGGGCTGTTGCGTGGTGTTTTGTAACGGCAGTAGCCATTCGCCGTGTAATCCACGCGCTTCCGCTGCGGCTTTAGCATGGGCTAACTCTTCTTCACTCAATCCTGCCAGCGCCGCCACACTGCTCACCGTATACGCGCCCGCTTTGGTCGCCGCCAGTAGCTTGTTGCCAAAACGGGTACTCAGCGTGGCGAGTTCCTGATTACAGGCACGCAGCTGAGCTTTATCCGCATCGCTCAGACTGGCACCGGCCAGCTGGTAGTGCTGCCAGGTGACTTCCACCAGACGCATCGACTCCGCATCCGGGCAGGCAGAACCGCGATGCTGGTACACGCTGTCGAGACGGGCAAACAGCTGGCTGTTCAGATGGATCTCATCACTCAGCGCGGTGAGTTTAGGGGTGATCAGTTCATCCACTTCCTGCAACAAATCACTGGTATTCGCCGACGTCATGGCCCCAAACACCAGATTAACGCGGTTTAGCAACTGCCCGCTGCGCTCCAGGGCTTCATAAGTGTTGGCAAAAGTGGCCGGTTCAGGATTATTGGCGATGGCGGCAATTTCCTGACGTTTTTCTGCGATACCCGCTTCGAGAGCCGGGAGAAAATCGGCTTCCTCAATCAGGTCAAAAGGCGGAGTTTGGTAGGGCAATGCACTGACGGTGAAAAACGGATTGGCTCGTGAAGTCATTATCGCTCCTGATAATCAGCAACGCCGCAACCAGTGCGGCGGGATGCTTCTATCCTGGCAGTTTCAACGTCACTCAACAACCGCTCTGCTGGTGCTGATACACAGAGATGATTTCGCCCGCCACCGCCACGGCAATTTCGGCTGGCAGTTTGCCTTTGACATCCGGCAGACCGAGCGGGCAGCGCAGCCGCGCCACTGCATCCGCCGCGATCCCTTTGCCTTCCAGCCGATAGCGAAAGCGCTGCGCTTTGGTCGCAGAACCAATAACGCCGGCATAGCGAAAATCACCGCGCCGCAAAATGGCTTCACTGAGCGCCAAATCGAGCGGATGGTCGTGGGTCATCACAATGAAATAGCTGTCCGGTGCGGCCTCTTTGACGCAATCAATCGGGTCTTCCACCTGACGCACGGTGACGCCCGGTGGCACATGGCGAAACTGGGCGGCGCGGCTATCGATCCAGGTTATGTGACAGGGTAACGTTGCCAGCAAGTTAACCAGCGCCTGCCCGACATGGCCCGCGCCATACAGCTGGATTTCAGGCTGCTGCTGCATCAGCGGTTCAAACAGCAGCGTGGCATGCCCGCCGCAGCACTGGCCGAGCCGCGCGGCCAGGGCAAACTCTTCACTGCGCGGCTGCTGACAACGCTGCTCCAGCATGTCGCGCGCCAGCGCAATGCACTGATATTCCAGATGGCCGCCGCCGATGGTGAGATAAGTTTCGCTGGCGCTGACCACCATTTTACTGCCGCGATCGCGCGGTACAGAGCCGCGTTGGGTCAGCACGGTGACTAAAACGCAGCTCTCACGTTTCTCTCGCAAACTGTGCAATACAGCGATCCAGTCATGATAAATCATCATCCGCTCCTGAGAGGCGCTGCACGCCCCAGAAAACGCGCTCGGGCGTGGCGGGGGCATCCAGCTGCGGATGGCGGCGATAGTTATCCACGCTGGCAACCGCGTCCTGTAATGCACACCACACCGCAATGCCCAACATAAATGGCGGTTCACCCACGGCTTTCGAGTGGAACACCGTGTCCTGAGGATTTTTGCGATTTTCAACCAGAGTGACGCGCAAATCATGGGGGACATCGCTGATGGCGGGAATTTTGTAACTCGCCGGGCCGTCTGTTAGCAGCTTGCCCTGATCGTTCCACACCAACTCTTCGCAGGTTAACCAGCCCATGCCCTGCACGAAACCGCCCTCCACTTGCCCGATATCCAGTGCCGGATTGAGCGAAGCACCGACGTCATGCAGGATATCCGCACGCAGCAAACGGTATTCGCCGGTTAAGGTATCTATCAGCACTTCACAGCACGCTGCGCCATAAGCGAAGTAATAGAAGGGTTTGCCACGCCCGGCGTTGCGGTCGTAATGGATGCCGGGCACTTTGTAAAATCCGGTGGCGGATAAGGGCACCTGATTCAGCCACGCCTGTTGCGCCACCTGGGCAAAGGTAAAGTGCTGCTCACCCACGCGCACAATCCCATTGCTGAAGGAGACGGCGTCGGCCAGGCACTGGTGCTGCTGACAGAGCATCTCTGTCATGCGGTCGCGCAATATCTGCGCGGCGTTTTGCGCGGCTTTGCCGTTGAGATCGGCGCCGCTGGAGGCCGCCGTCGGTGAAGTATTAGGGACTTTACCGGTATCGGTTGCCGTGACCTGAATCTGGCTGATATCGATTTGCAGCACTTCCGCGACAATCTGCGCCACCTTGGTGTTCAATCCCTGGCCCATTTCGGTGCCGCCGTGATTGAGCTGCACCGTGCCATCGGTGTAGATCAAAATTAAGGCACCGGCCTGATTAAGGAAGCTGGAGGTGAATGAGATACCAAACTTCACCGGCGTTAAGGCCAACCCGCGTTTCATAAAACGATGACTGGCGTTAAACGCTGTGATGTCCGCGCGGCGTGTCGCGTAATCGCTGCTGGCTTCAAGCTGTTCCGTTATCTCCATCAGCAGATTATCTTCCACCTGCTGATGGTAATGGGTGATGTTGCGATCCTGCTTGCCGTAATAGTTGCGCTTACGCAGTTCGAGCGGGTCCAATCCGCGCTCGCGGGCGATATGGTCCATGATCTGCTCAATCGCCACCATGCCCTGAGGCCCGCCAAAACCGCGATAGGCAGTATTAGACGCCGTGTGCGTACGGCAGCGATAGCCGGTGATCAGTGCATCACCCAGATAGTAGGCATTGTCTGCGTGAAACATCGCACGATCGACGATCGATCCGCTCAGATCGAGGGAGTAGCCGCAGTTTCCCGCCAAATCGATTTTGACACCACAGAATCGACCTTCATCATCAAAGCCCACATCGTAACGCACAAAGAAGGGATGGCGCTTACCGGTGATACGCATATCATCGCGTCGCGCCAGACGCATTTTTACCGGACGCCGCGTCTGGCGCGCGGCAATCGCACACAGGCAGGCCACACCCGCAGCTTGCGTCTCTTTACCGCCAAACCCGCCGCCCATCCGGCGCATATCAATGGTGACTTTGTTCATGGTGATGCCCATCACCTCGGCCACCAGCTTCTGCACTTCCGTCGGGTTTTGCGTGGAAGAGAAAACCTGCAGGCTGTCGTCTTCGCCTGGGATCACTAACGCGGTCTGGGTTTCCAGATAGAAATGCTCCTGGCCGCCAATATGGAATTCCCCCTGAAAGCGATGTGGCGCACGCGCCAGCGCTGCATCAGCATCACCCCGTTGATGAACGTGCGGTTGCTGCACAAAGTGACGCTGTTCCAGCGCCTCGCGCACCTCCAGAATCGCCGGTAAAGGCTGATATTCAATGATGGCGGCGGCGGCACCGGCGCGCGCGGCTTCGGGTGAATCCGCTGCCACCGCAATCACAATTTGCCCGAGATACTCCACGCTATCCTGAGCCAGTAAGGGATCGCCCGGCTCCAGCGGGCCGACATCATTCAGGCCCGGTACATCGCGCCAGGTCAGTACGCTCACCACGCCGGGTACGGCATAGCAAGGCTGCACATCGATATGCGTGATACGTGCATGTGCATGATCACTAAGACGTGGGCAGAGATGCAGCAGGCCAGGCAGATCCGGCCTGTCATCAATGTAGATTGCCTCGCCCGTAACGTGTTTATCGGCGCTTTCATGCTTCTGACTGCGGCCCACGCCGGTTTTCATGTCGCTGGCAAACTGGCTTTTTAACAACGTTTCGCTTAATGCAGGTCGGTTATGAGACATAGCGCGCCACCTCTGTAATGGTCAGTTCGCCACAGGTATGTGCGTAATAACGACGTAGCAAATTGCGTGCAACCTGTAAGCGGTAGTCGGCGCTGGCGCGGAAATCGCTGAGCGGCTGGAAATCCTGGCTGAGTGCCGCGCAGGCTTGCTCGATGGAAGCGGGGGTCAGTGGCTGACCGATCAGAGCGGCCTCGGCTGCGATTGCCCGTTTCGGCGTTGCTGCCATCCCGCCAAACGCCAGCCGCGCCTGCTCTATCACGCCATCCTTGCGCTGAATGTTGATGGCGATAAACACCGCCGAAATGTCATCATCCAGACGCTTTGCCACTTTCCACGCTACGAAATCAGGTGACACCGTCACTTTGGGTATCACTATCGAACGAATAAACTCTCCTGGCTGCATCACGGTTTGCCTGTAGCCAGTGAAGAACTGGTCCAGCAGTACTTCACGTAGACTCTCCCCCTGCTGCAACACCAGGCGCGCATTGAGTGCCAGCAGCATGGGCGCACAATCTCCGATGGGTGAGGCATTGCCGATATTGCCGCCGAGCGTACCCTGATTACGAATCTGCAATGACGCAAAGCGTTCCAGCGTGGCACTGAAGGCAGGAATTTTCGCCGCCAGGAAGTGATAACAATGATGAAGCGGCGTAGCAGCACCCAGATGAATCTCTCTATCATCTTCAGAACAGACGCTTAATTCCTCAACCTGTTCCAGCGCAATTAACAGCGGTAAACGTCGATACTGCTGGGTAATTTGCAAGGTGAGATCAGTACCGCCTGCCAGCAGTCGCGCTTCAGGATACTGCTGATACAGTGCCGCAAGCTGCGCCAGGGTTTTAGGGACGAAACAACGACTGCCGTCGGCTTCCAATATTTGGACTTCCCGATGATTCAGCGCCTGTAAGCGCTGCACCAGTGCGGTTTCATCGGCTGTAAAGTTGTCTGCTGCGTGTTGCTCGCAGGCTTGCTGTGCGGCGGCCATAATCGGCCGATACCCCGTACAGCGGCATAAATTGCCAGCCAGCGCTTGTTCGGCCTGTGGCTGGTTCCAGCCCTGAGTATTTTTCTGCAAAGTGAACAGCGACATGACAAAGCCAGGCGTACAGTAGCCACACTGTGAGCCGTGACAATCCACCATTGCCTGCTGCACGCTATGCAGTTCACGGCCCTGCTTCAGATCTTCCACGGTGATCAGCTGTTTGCCTTGTAAGCTACTCACCAACGTCAGGCAACTGTTGATGGCTTGATACTGCATGCGCCCCGCCACCACTTTTCCCAACGTTACCGTACAGGCACCGCAGTCACCTGATGCGCAGCCCTCTTTGGTTCCCCGCCGCTGTTGATGGCTGCGCAGGTAGTTAAGCACGGTCAGATTCGGGTCTAAGGCCGTTTCGGTGACCAGCCGATTATTTAGCAGGAACTGGATCATGCAGTGACCTCCTCACGATCGCGCTGCCACACCGGTTTACCGCTGACCCAGGTTTGCGCAATGTTGCGATCGTCTCCCAGCGTCATCATCACAAACAAGCGTTCCCAGATATCTTTGCTGTTGGCGCTACGCAGTTTTTGCAGCGGTGAAACTGCGGGGTCGATCACCACGAAATCCGCTTCTTTACCGGGATTGAAATTGCCAATTTTGTCGTCGATATCCAGCGCATGCGCACCACCCAGCGTCGCGTGGTAAAAGGCTTCGCAGGCGCTGAGCTTGTACTGCTGTAACTGCCCAACTTTGTAGGCTTCCCCTAGCGTTTGCAGCATATTGAAGGTGGTGCCGGCGCCCACATCCGTTCCGATGCCCATGCGCACACCCTGCTGCCAGCAGCGTTTAATATTAAACAGGCCACTACCGAGGAACAGGTTCGACGTCGGACAAAAGGCGATAGAGGAATCCGTGTCGTGCAGGCATTGCCACTCGTTCTCTTCCAAATGCAGACAGTGAGCAAACACGCTGCGTTTGCCGGTGAGCTGATGATGATGATAAACGTCGAGGTAACCATCCCGCGCCGGGAACAGCGATTTGACCCAGGCAATTTCCTGCTGATTTTCACTCAGATGCGTATGCAACCAGGTATCCGGGAACGCTTCGCGCAGCTGACGGACTTTTTCCAGCAGTTCTGGCGAGGAGGTCGGCGCGAAACGTGGCGTCAAGGCATAGCTCAGACGACCACGCTGATGCCAGCGTTCAATCAGTTCACGTGAATCCTGATAGCTCTCTTCCGGCGTTTCTGTCAGATACTCTGGTGCGTTGCGGTCCATCATCACCTTTCCGGCAATCAGACGCATATCCAGCAGTTGCGCGGCATGAAATAGCGCATCGACCGATTGTTTGTGCACCGTGCCAAACACCAACGCCGTGGTGGTGCCGTTAGACAGCAATTGTTGCAGGAAGAAGGCCGACATCTGTGCTGCGTGATCCGGACAGTGATACTGACTCTCGACCGGAAAAGTATATTGGTTCAGCCACTCCAGCAGCTGTTCGCCGAATGCGCCAATCATCTCGGTTTGCGGATAGTGAATATGGGTATCAACAAAGCCCGGCACGATCAGCTTGCCGCGCAGATCGATGACCGTGGCGGCATCAACGCGCCCTTCTGCGATCTCCCAACTTTCAAGCGACACCACCTTACCCTCGCGCAATGTCAGCAAGCCGTCTTCGAGGTAGCGCGCATGCGCAGCGATATCATCGGGCTGAGAAGCCAGTGCGGTGAAATCAAAAAAGCTGGCGCGCAGTAGCGTTTCAGAGGCGTAAGGCATAACGGTTCCTTGATAAGTAAAATTGCAATGAGTTGCCTTAAAGGTGTAGTGCAAACGCTATGCCAACGCGAAAATTAATAATGTTGTTACTTTTCAACGTGTTGTTCATTTTTTGTGGCGCCGAAACCGTTTCTTAATCGCAATCGAATGCGCAACCGTTTGCTCACATTAGCAACCGATTGCGGAGTGATTCAAAGCCAGATTGACGGTGACTACTCGACGAATAGAGGCTAATAACAGCCATTTTTATGCGTCATTTAGGTGCAGCGTCGCACGGTTTCCGTGCAGATCTTTTCATCAGGGATGGGTAACGCTGGGCTGGAAGCGAGATATGGCTAATTGGAAAAGATCAATTGATGAAAAACCCATAAATTGTTGACAATGATAAATATGAAAGGACGGAATGAATCCAATAATGCTAAACATCGCACTGGCACACGGATGTATTAGCCTAAGAAAAACCCGATAAAAATCGTCTTGTTAAAACTCAAAAAAGAAGATTATTGTCTGCTTTTCCTTAAATCACGTTGATATTAATTGGGATTTATCTCTATTAAAACTAATATCAGCCCTCCAGGGTATACCACCACATAAGAGCGACGTTTATGTTTAATCGCACGATATCAGGAGTGGCCAGTGCCATTCTGTTAACTTTGTCACCCTTAACGCACGCAGCCAGTTCATTACCCACGCCAACAGAAGCTGACTGGACCGCTAAAGAATTTAGCTTTAATAGCGGTGAAAAATTAAAAGACGTGCGCATTCACTACATTACTTTAGGTGATAAGAATAAACCAGCGGTATTATTACTGCACGGAACCAATCAACCCCTCAGCGCATTGCTGGCACCGGGATTTGCCGGAGAGCTATTTGGCCCGGGACAGGCGCTGGATGCCAGCAAGTATTTTATTATCATTCCGGAAGGGATTGGATCAGGAAAATCCTCTAAACCTTCTGATGGCTTGAGAATGGCATTCCCGCATTACGATTATGACGATATGGTGACCGCGCAATATCGGCTGATTAAAGAAGGCCTGGGCATTTCCCATTTACGCCTGGTGATGGGTTATTCCATGGGGGGCATGCAGACCTGGCTTTGGGGAGAAAAATATCCCGGCATGATGGATGCACTGGTCCCGATGGCATCGCAACCGAATGAGTTATCGGGCCGCAACTGGATGCTACGCCGGATGCTGATTGAGTCGATCAAAGGCGATCCTGCCTGGGCCGAAGGCAACTATCAGCAGCAACCCCCTACTTTAAAAACCGCGAATATCATGTTCAGTATTGCCACCACCGGCGGCACGCTGGCTTATCAACACAAAGCCCCAACGCGCGCACTGGCGGATAAACTGGTGGATGCACGCCTTGCTGCACCTGTCACCGCGGATGCCAACGATTTCATTTATATCTGGGGTTCATCGGCGAATTATAATGCCATGCCCGGATTAAGCCGTATTACAGCACCGATGCTGATCATTAATTCAGCAGATGATGAACGTAATCCGGTTGAAACCGGCATTATGCAGAATGAACTGCATCAGATTAAGAAAGCAGAATTATTGCTTATTCCAGCCAGTGCTGAGACCAGCGGCCATGGCACCATGATGCAAGCAAAGTTTTATCATAAAAAACTTCAGACCTTCCTGGCTGAGACTGCCAGCCCCTAGCATTTGAGTTAAGTCAGATTACCGACTGGAAGTCATGTTCATGGCTTCCCGTTTTCATTAAAAATTCATTTTCACTACGCCTTCATCTTTTTCAATTAAACGTTCTCAGGGAATAGTCCATGTTTCGTAGAATAAAGATTCGTACCGCCCTCAGCATCATGGTTTTTTCATTAACGGCATTATTGCTGTTCGTCGGTATTTTAGGGTTATTTGCCGTACAGTCTGGCAATAAATCCTTTGCCACCGTCGATACAGAAGTCCTGCCAGGCCTGGTGGCACTTAATGAAAGTTCAGAATTATTACTGCGCGGGCGCCTGGACTTGCGTTTATATGAATCACTGGTGGGCAGTGGTGAAACCGAAAAAGCCAAAGTCGCACTGGAACGCGCCAGAGGTAAAATAGATAACGCCAGCGCTAAGTGGCAGGAATATCTTAAATATCCGCAATCATCAGCGGAGAAGCCGATTGCCGCTGAGATGGCCACCACGCGTGCTGCACTGATGAAAGAGTTTATTGATCCGGCTTTTGCCGCGCTCGAAGCAGGCAAACTGGATGAGTATCGCCAGCGTGCAGGGAAATCAACTGCGTTATACGGCGCCTTTGATAAAGCCTCTAAAGCGCTAGTCGCATTCAAAATTAAAAGTATCGATGTCGCCTATAGCGACTCCAGCGATCGCGTTCAGCGCATGGCGTTTACGCTCTACTTTTGTATTGCCTGCGCGCTGGTGCTGGCTGGCTTAGCCTGGTCGGTGATGACCCATCTTGTCGTTAAGCCGCTCAATCATGTGATTAATGTGTTTGACCGCATCGCCGAAGGAGACCTGCGTGCGCGTATCGACATCTCTGGTAAAAACGAAATAGCGCAATTGTTTGCCGCAGTACAACGTATGCGCGATGGCCTGGTGAACATGGTGCTGATGGTACGCAATGGCACCGATGCCATCGGCTCCGGTGTAGAGGAGATCGCCACTGGCAATATTGACCTCTCCAGTCGTACTGAGCAACAGGCTGCCTCGCTGGATGAGACGGCTTCCAGCATGGAACAGATTATGGCGACAGTAAAAAACAATGAGGACAATACGCGCAAAGCTAACGCCCTGTCGCAGAAGGCCTCTGACTCTGCCTCGCGGGGTGCTACGGTCGTCTCTGAAGTGGTCACCACCATGAGTTCTATTGAGAAAAGTTCAGCTAAAATTGGCGACATCGTTGGTGTGATTGACGGCATCGCCTTCCAGACCAATTTGCTGGCCTTAAATGCAGCCGTTGAAGCCGCTCGCGCCGGTGAAGCGGGACGCGGTTTTGCGGTGGTCGCTTCGGAAGTTCGGGTGCTTGCTCAGCGCAGCGCCACCGCTGCGAAGGAAATTGGCCTGATGATCAATGACTCACTCAGCAACATTGAGCAAGGTTCAGGCTTGGTTAAAGATGCTGGCGTCACCATGAATGAAGTGATGCTCGATGTGAAGAAAGTGGTCGATATCATGGATGAAGTGATGCTGGCCTCCGGCGAGCAGACTCGCGGCATCTCACAGATCAATATCGCTATCCAGCAGATGGATGGCGTGACGCAGCAGAATGCTTCGCTGGTGGCTGAAGTCGCTACCGCAGCGAGTTCTCTGCAACAGCAAGTGGTGAATTTGCAGCAGTCGGTGACACAATTCCAGGTTGATGAGGACGCCACACCGGTGACTTCTGATCGTTATTCCGACGCACATCAGGTAGCACTCATCCCGCTAAGTTAAGCAGTTACGCGGCGCGAGTGTCCTCGCCTTTAACCTGCCCGTCCCCTTTACATGTGAGACGGGCAAAATCACTCATCTCAAACACCCTGATCGCTCTTCCTTCCGCACCCAATACGCCTCACTACAGTTTTATGCTGGGTTACCGATAACAGATACGTATTCGGAATTTTCAGTGACGCAGGACGCATTCTGGAAAAATAAACCTCAAATGTGATCCAGTTGGGTGGAAGGTCAATCATGTTAAAAACATTACGCTCGCGTTTAATCGCTATCAGCGTGGTTATTACGGCAGTATCCCTTATCGCACTTGCCACTTTTACTTACACCACGGTGCGTGGCAAGACACTTGAGAGCATTGATGAGCGGATTGGGCAGCTTTCGCGGATTCATGCCGCTGAACTGGCTGGCTGGGCAGCAGAAAAACAACGTATCACCGGATCGATCAAAACGGCGTTTGGCCGTCACGACGATGCTGTTCCTTTTCTCCGTGCTGCGATCGAAGCAGGCGAGTTTGATGATGCCTACATCGTCTATCCTGAGCCGCATTCCCATGTGTTCGTGCACCCAATGCCAGCAACCTATGATGGCAGCCAACGTCCGTGGTATCTGGAAACCGTCAAAGCCGGCCATCCGGTGTTACTGGATCCGTATGTCGATGCCTCAACGGGCAAGCTGACCATTACCTTTGCTCAGCCGATCGTGGATAACGGTAAAACATTGGGTGTAATAGGCAGTGATTTGCACCTCGATACCGTCTCCAATACGGTGAGTGCCATCCATCCACTTGAGAAGAGTTTTGCCTTCCTGGTCGACAGCAGCGGTAAACTGATTGCCGCGCCGCAAGCAGATCTGATTCTCAAGCCAGTGACCGAGTTATCACCTTCACTCGATATCAACACTATCCATCATCTGGCCAGCAATGGCGGTCATGCCGAATTGACCATCGGTGGCGAACAGCAGTTTGTTTACGCGTCTCCCGTTAAAGGGACGCCATGGTCACTGGTCATCGCCGTTGATCGTAATGAAGTGACGGCATCACTGACGACATTACAGCGTGAAAGCATCCTCATTACTCTGCTGAGTCTGATTATTACCGCGCTGATTGCCGGGCTGGTATTCAACCAGCAGTTGCGTCGACTCGCCATTTTACGTGACGCCCTGGAAGACGTGGCTTCAGGGGAAGGTGACCTGACGCGTCGCCTGGATGTGCGTGGCGGAGATGAGCTGGCGCAGATATCAGCGGCGTTCAACCGTTTTGTTGAAAAACTCTCTGGCGTGCTGCTTCGCGTGCGTGAAGGTGCAAACAACATCGCGCTTGCCTCCAGTGAAATCAGTGGCGGTAATAATGACCTGGCCTCTCGCACCGAGGAGCAGGCATCGAGTCTGGAAGAGACGGCAGCTACGTTAGAAGAGCTGACTTCAACGCTGAGCAATACCGCTAATAATACCGAGCAGGCACGCCAGTTTGTCAGCGGCGTAGCCACGGCGGTCAGAGATAACGGTACCGTGATGAACGCTGTATCCTCACGGATACAGGAGATTTCGAACGATTCGCAGAAGATGTCCGAAATCATCAAGGTGATTGATGGCATTGCATTCCAGACCAACATTCTGGCACTGAATGCCGCCGTTGAGGCTGCGCGCGCCGGAGAATCCGGCCGAGGCTTCGCGGTGGTCGCCAGCGAAGTCCGCAGTCTGGCTCAGCGAAGCGCAGGTGCCGCGCGCGAGATCAAGACACTGATTGATGACACGGTTTCACGCGTGACTTCAGGCAGAGAACTGGTCGTCAAAGCCGATCAGGGTATGACCAGCATTGTGTCTGATATCCATAACATGACGCAGTTGATTGAAGAAATCGCCCATGCCAGCCGCGAACAGAGTGAGGGTATCGGTCAAATCAACATCGCAATGGGACAAATTGACACCACCACGCAGCAGAATGCAGCGTTGGTTGAAGAGTCAGCCAGTGCCGCCCTGTCGATGTCAGAGCAGGCTGCAGTGATGGCAGAACTGGTCAGCACGTTTAAATTGATGGATAGCACTGATGCCATGACACCGAGATCTGAAAGTTTCGTCAAAAAGCCGGTTCTCTCCCCGCTAAAATCGCGCGCAGCGCTGGCAACAGCGGGTACCTCATCAGAGGATAACTGGCGTTCCTTCTGATTCACTGAGCCAAACAGGCACCTGGTGTCGGGGTGATAAACTTCGATGCCAGGCTTGCTTTCCTTCATGACGAGGAAAGAACAGACTGAATCCTGTGATGAATTGAATACCTCTCACCGCCAGCCAGATCGCACACGTCAGACTCAGCAAGTAATAAAAGCAGCTGCATGCATTAATTCAACCAAATCAGGCAACCTGTTAGCATGAATTGACCCACGTAACACAGCGCGCCCGCGCCTCCGCCCTCCGCCCTCCGCAAAGCCAGATTGTTGTGCATGTTAAATGCCCTCCACAGCGACTAATCCCACATTTATCGCAACGCACAAAGACCATGAGCCTGCATAGATGGTTTATGATGTATACGGTTTATGGATTGGAGAGCTGAGTGCAGCCGGGTAAATTTGCTCAACCAGCGTCAGCACTTCCACCGTCACAGCGCCCAATACGATCACCTCTTCCAGTTGCTCACCCTCAATTACACCATCTTCCGTCATCAGTTGCTTCGAGTACCATTTTCCAAGCATTGGATTCCCTTCCATCTGGAACGCAACCAAATCGTCTGGACGAACCTTTGCAGCGCCGTCAACCAACATGAAGCCAGTAGCGGTTTCGATGCGGAAAGTATTGCCCGGATTCGGTACGAATATCCGGTTCAGGTTAATGCGCTCCTCAACGTAATCGGCCGGTGAAGGAAACCCCATCAGAGCACCCTCGCCATGTTGCGCAGATAGTAGATACGCTCGTCAGCATCACCATCGGTGACGTCCTTAAAGCCGGTCTGGTGCTGGGCTATCCATTTGTTGCACAGTTCAAGCGTCCAGTAATGGTTTACGGTCGCCAGGCTGGTGCGGAACACTGAACTGGTCACCATCAGGCAGCCTAAGGCATCTCGCTTGATGGCGCGGTTGAAAGCTATGAGTATGTCGGAATCGCGGGGCATGGAGCATCCTACTGATAAAATACTGTATGCGCATGCAGTATTATTGTTCGGTTAAACTGATCAAGTGGAAGGTGTGGGAAGATCTCAAAGGGATTGGAGGGAAAGGGAATTTAGTTTCCTTTGTTAAAGTGGTTGACCATTTTAGCCCCCCACTCTTATTAGATACAATGCAGATAACAAAAAGACTTCAAAGAAGAAAAAACAACATTTTTATTTCTGCATGCTTAAATTTGAAACTCTTGAATTAATAAAATCCTTTCCTTTATTAATCATTGGTCTTTCAATTAAAATATAATTAATTTCAGACAACAATAACGTTAAAATAATTGACAGAGGTAATTGTATCAACGTGGACTGGTAAGCGATTGTATGTGAAGATGCAAATAAATGGCGAATCATTAAGTATACTGGCATATGTATAAGGTAAATACCAAACGACCGATCTCCAATATACACTAAAACTCTCTTGATGAATCCATTTTTCAGCAACGAGTCACCATCCAATGAAGAAATAAAAACAATCAACCCACTCAGCAAAGCAACAACCCCAAGATATATTTTTTCTGGAAAAATCCCTGGAGATAATGGAATCATAACTATGACAGCCCAACACACGAGGGACTTAATTATTTTGTTCATTCCTACTAGCTTTTTTCTTAAGTGGTTATACACATCACCTTTATATATGAGAGCAACAATTACACCAAGGGATAATGCATCTGTTCTGATGGCCCACATAAAGTCCCAAATGGGCCTCTTAAGAAAAACCTGAGATAATACAATAAATATCAAACAGAAAATCAGTAGATTTCTTTTAATAAAGAAAATTAAAAAAGGTATCACAAGATAAAACTGCTCTTCTAATGAGAGACTCCAATACCTACCATTCACTCCGCATACATCAAGTGATTTAGAGCACATAAAAAAATGAATGTTTGCATACTGTAGAACTACGGATTTTGCATCATTAAGATTAGATTGCAAGCTACCAAATTCACTCCCTAACATATATGAGGCAATTAAGGTAACCATTATCCATAGCCATGCAGAAGGTATTATCCTAAAGAATCTCCTAATAAAAAAAGACTTTATATAACTATTGAATGATAGCGTGCGAGTTGAATCAATCAATCCTTTTGCAATGATAAAGCCAGATATAGCAAAGAAAATATCAACCCCACTCCAAAAAGTGAAGTATTTGTACGCATTTTGATATGCTCCACCCCATATTAGCATCACCCTAACATGATCATAGAGTACAAAAGACACAGCGATTGCTCTAAGTATTTGTAAATCCGTATTTTTTTCCACAATGATTTCGCATGTATTTTTCTTGCATCATACCTTATAAGTTACCTAGCATCCAGAGGCTGGTTTTTATCTAAACTGTAATTATCAAAAAAATGCCGATTACGTTAAGTTGCCTGAAGGGGATTAAATGTGAATGGTCCGTTTTGTAGGGATACTTACACTTTGACATCTGCGATGACTTCATCTTTCAGCAGGACTCGCCGCGCGTAGCCGCCATGTTTCAGCGCGTGGTGATTGCCAGGCTGGAATGCATTCACAGGGGGAGAATTGCGCGTGCCGCGTATCGGTTTCGTATCTGGGAAGCCAGCGCATTTATCACCTGTGCAATCTTCACCTGACGTCTTCCCGCCCCGCTGTTTATCTGGCTTTTTAGTTTGCGCAGAGGTTTGCGCATTTTGCGCACCAGATTTTTTGATATATCTGCGGGCGGATGAGTAGTTCAGCCCCTGCGCTTCACACCAGTCTTTGGGGGAAATACCGGTTTTGGCATGATCGGACAGGAACCGTTGTTGGAGGCTCCCCCAGTCCGGTTTTGCCATAATTCCCTCTAGTCTTTATTGGTCTGATAGCGGATATTATCCATTCGAAATGAATTTGCAGAAAAAGTATGATGCTTACTGGAGACAAGTCTCATCAACCTATAGGGAAGTTATGAATACATTCATTTTTAGAAAGCTTTTTGACAGCGACTCAGTGACGAATGCGATGATTGCTTCAACTGAAAGTAAAGATGATCTAGGCGTAGTGCTTAGGCTTCACCTGATAACTGAAACATTTCTAGAAGCATTCATTTGTTCAGCAATAAAAAATGAAAGCTTGTTTTCAACTGAAGGTGGTAGGCCATTTAAGCTTAACTATTATAAAAAATTGGAATTTGCCGCAAAATTAGGGCTGCCACAGTCATCGTTCAAAGCCCTGGATAAGCTGAATACTCTCCGAAATAACCTTGCACATCAGATTCAGACTGACTTTATCAACGATAGCATCATCGAATCTTTGTCATCATTCGTCAGAAATATAGATGGTGATGCCACACTTCCTTTGCATGAGGAGATGGCTGAGTTTTTTAACGAAGATGGCAGTCAGCGCGCTCGCTACTCCTTCAAATCAACGGACACGCCTAACAGAGTAAAATTAATAATTTTGGTCTCTTCTTTAATTCGTCGCACCATGGGAAAAACTCACGGATTTTATCAACTCCACACATACCATCAATTCACAATGATACGTGGATGAAGAAGAAATTTAACTAAAAGCATTATCAGAGCCACCAATACCGGGTCAGTTGCTCTTGTAATGCTTACAGGTACTTTTTCGCCAGAGAAATCAGGTCAGCTTTCGCTGTTTCCCCAAGTTTCTCTACACCATCACGAACGAAATCTAATGCCGCATCGAAATCGCGCACCATGTTCCCCGACAACACATTAATGGCTGCTTTAGCTGCTGCTGACTGCGGTACCGGTTCAGTAACAGGCTCTGCCGCAATCGGTGTTGGCACTTCCAGGAACGGAACGCTAATTGATTCCGCTGTGCCATCTGCTAGGGTTGCAGTTACCTGATATGTCCCTGATATCCGCAGGAGCCAATCCAACGTTCATTGCAACGCAAATGGGCCATGAGAATGCACAGATGGTTTATGATGTTTATGGCTCCTGGATTGGAGAGTTAAGCAGTAGCCAGGTTGACATGCTCAACACTGTGCTGGCAATTTAGTTTGCCCCCTATATGCCCCTTTCGTATTTTGGAGTTGGTTTTTTAGTTTTAAAATCAATTGGTTAACATTGACGTACAATTGTTTAAGGAACAGTGAGATGATTATTTTTGTCACTGGCGCCACCGCCGGTTTTGGTGAAAGCATCACCCGTCGCTTCATCGCTAATGGTCATAAAGTGATTGCCAGCGGACGTCGTGCAGAGCGTCTGAAAGAGCTGAAAGATGAGTTGGGTGCCAACCTTTACACCGTTCAGTTGGATGTGCGTAATCGCGCCGCTATCGATGAAGCTATCGCTGCGCTGCCCGCAGAGTGGCGTGATATCGACGTACTGGTGAATAACGCCGGTCTGGCATTAGGGATCGAGCCCGCGCATAAAGCCAATATTGAAGATTGGGAAAACATGATCGACACCAACAACAAAGGTTTGGTGTACATGACGCGTGCCGTGCTGCCCGCCATGGTGGAGCGCAATGTCGGTCACATCGTTAACATCGGCTCCATCGCTGGCAGCTGGCCTTATCAGGGCGGCAACGTTTATGGCGCGACCAAAGCGTTCGTGCGCCAGTTCAGCCTCAATCTGCGTACCGATTTGCACGGCACCGCGCTGCGCGTCACCGATATCGAGCCGGGCTTAGTGGGCGGCACCGAGTTTTCTAATGTGCGCTTCAAAGGCGATGATGGGCGTGCAGATGCCGTTTACGAAGGCACCACGGCGCTGACAGCGGAAGATGTCACTGAAGCGGTGTATTGGGTCACGACACTGCCTAAACACGTCAATATCAATACGCTGGAAATCATGCCGGTCTCCCAGACGCTTGCGGGTCTGAAAGTGCATAAAGGCTAATTATTGTCATGGGCGCACAGGTTGCGCCCTTCGCTTACGCCCGGCCCCAACCGGCAACAATAATTAACATACCGCTAAACGCCACCAACGCGCCAACCCAATCCCACGTACTCAGTTTGACGCCATCCACTACGCGCAGCCAAATCAGCGCCGTCACAACATAAACACCACCGTAAGCCGCGTATACCCGGCCGCTTGCCGCCGGATGGAGGGTCAATAGCCAGACAAACAGCGCCAGACTCACCGCTGCAGGAAGTAGTAGCCACGCGCTCATTCCCTTCTTCAGCCACAGCCACGGCAGGAAACAGCCGACAATTTCGGCAATTGCAGTCAAAAAAAACAGCAAAGTGGTTTTCACCAGCATAGAAAATCTCTCTCTCGCCTAAACAAAAGGCTCACCGCTGGTGAGCAAAGTTGCAGCGATGATATACTAGCCCTCATGGTTGTAACAGCCGGGTTTCTGGCTGTGCTGGTGTTAACTAAAGGAAATCACAATGAAAAACCTGTTTTCTCTCCTGCTGACTGTGACGTTAACCTGCGGCGCGCTGCTGACTGCACCGCTGGCATCGGCCCAAACTGACCGCCTGATCATTGAGAATGGCAACAGTGCTTCCAGCAACGAAGCCGCGCGTCAAAGTAAAGAGCAGTGGAACGACACCAAAAATCTGCGCAACAAAGTGAATACGCGCGTGGAGAAAGAGTTCGATAAAACCGATAAGGCTTTTGACACCCGTGATAGCTGCGAGAAGAGCTATAACGTCAATGCGTATTGGGAACCGAACACCTTGCGCTGCCTTGATCGTCGTACCGGCCGTACGGTCGCACCTTAATTCGCTGTTGCTGCTATAGTTTTCAAGGGAATTCAGAACCAAGGAGAGTGTGATGAAAAAGCGTAATGCAGTGATGTTGATGGCAATGCTGGTGTTGCCGGTGCTGGCACAGGCTTCCTGTGAAAGTGTCAAAGCAGACATCAGCAAGAAAATCGTCAGTAATGGCGTGGCCGAATCAGACTTCACGCTGGATATTGTGCCTAACGATCAGGCCGATCAAGCGGGCGGTCAGGTGGTGGGTCACTGCGAAAATGACAGCCAGAAAATCGTGTATAAGAAAAACGGCCGCGACAGCGAAAGTGATGTCCCGGCTAGCGCAGGCAGTTCACAGGATGCCCCTGCGCAGTAACACTGAATGGGCGGCCGATGGCCGCCCTTTTTCATTCCGCTTCAGGCCGCTGGCGCGGCATTAACCATGCAATCCACAACGTCAGCATCGCAATGGCCAACGCCACCACAAATACCCAGTGCAGCGAAGCGGCGATCTGATTTGTCCACTGATGCAATGTCGCTTCGGACAGTGACTGACGGCTTTCATGTGACATGATTTGCTGCATCGGATCGTGGGCCTGCGGCAGACGCTGTGCAAGATTGAAGTTCAGCACCGCTCCCATTAACGCAGTACCAATCGCCGAACCCAGCATTCGACTAAACATAATTGACGCAGTGCAAATGCCACGAATATCGTAATGGGCATGGTTTTGCACCGACACCAGGAAGGTGGTGCTGGTCATGCCCATACCCGTGCCAATGACAAAGGCAGTCAGCCCGGCTTGCATAATTGAACTGTCGGCTCGCAACAGCAGTAGCAGCGAACTGCCCGCAATCAATAACAAGGCTCCCAGCTGCGCGGTAAAGCGATAGGACGTGACTAACATCAATCGACCACTCAGCGTGCTGGCTAACGGCCAGCCAATCGACATCATCGCCAGCGCGCTCCCCGCCTGCAGCGGTGTACCGCCAGTAATACCCTGAATCCAAGTTGGCAGAAAAGCGCTGATGCCCATCATGGTGGCGCCAATAATTAGATTGCCGGCGTTGCCTGCCAGAATGAGACGGCTGCGCCAGATGGCGAGAGGAAACAGCGGCGCCTCAGCACGTTGCTCGTGCTGCTTTAACTGCCAGCCCGCCAGCAGCGCTAATAATAAGAAAGCCAGCAGCCAATAGCCAAGGGCATCCGCCTGCAATAGCGCAACCAATAACGCGGTGACGCAGATCATCAGCCAGCAGCTGCCGGTAAGATTCAGCGTTGCCCCTTTATGATGCTCACGCGCCGGTAAAAAGCGCGCTAACAGCAGCATGGAAAATAGGCCAATTGGCACGTTAACCCAGAAAATCACCGACCAGTTAAAGTGCTGCACCAGCCAGGCCCCGCTCAGTGGCCCAATGATAGCCGCGACACCCCAAACGCTGGAGAGCCAGCCCTGCACATTGGCACGTTCACGCGGAGAATAGATGTCAGCCACAATGGTGCTGGTGAGCGGCATAATCGCGCCTGCCCCCAGCCCCTGAAAGGCGCGGAATAGAATTAACCACGTCATGGTGTGCGCAAACCCGCACAATATCGAACCCATCAGGAACAGCGAGACGCCAATGAAAAAGAGTCGTTTGCGGCCCCACATATCAGCGAGCCGTCCATACAGTGGTACGCTCACCGCCTGCGTCAGCAAATAGATCGAGAAGACCCAGCCAAACTGCGAAAATCCACCGAGTTCAGCAATGATGGTCGGCATCGCGGTCGCCACAATGGTGACTTCAATCGCAGCCATAAACATGGCTAGCATGCAGGCGATAAGGATCCAGTGGCGATGTTCCGTGTTCAATTCTGCAGTTTCAGTCATACGTCTCCCTTTTTTCTCTCAAGGCTAGCTGATTTTCCATCAGACGAGTTTCCTCTGTGTGCGCCTGCAATGTGACAATGTCACTCAATTCGATGAATTTTTTTTATTGTCAGATGATGCCTTGTTTCATGCGGGTTAAGAAGGTTTTACCCCCTTTTCTATCTGTCTGATTTTGCCGTAAAAACTGGCGCATTGCGCTAAGTATTGCTATAGCTTTTAACAGCAATTTCCAGTTATTCACTGGAAAAGCAGCATCTAACAGTCATTTTATCTGCAATTTGATGCGGTTCAGGACTTTCGTATGTGATGCTTTCTTCACTACACCCTCAACCGTGAAATGACATAACAAGATCGAGCAATTTGTCGAATCAGGGAGACTCTCGCATGCACAATGCATCGCTCATCAGTAGAGCCGGGCTGGCACTGCTGGCTATCGTCGCGGTGATTGCCCTGCTGGTTTGGGGAATCGGGCTGAATACGCTGCGCGACCGGCAAGAAGACTTAATCTATCTCGGCCAACAGCATCTGTTTTTAGTGTTTTGGTCAATGTTTTTTGCTTTGCTGATTGGTATTCCGAGCGGGGTTTTACTAAGCCGCCCGTTCGCCCGCCGTTGGGCTGAATATGTGATGCAGATCTTTAACGTCGGAAATACGTTGCCGCCGCTGGCGGTATTGGCACTGGCGATGGTCATCGTCGGGATTGGTGATCGACCTGCGCTAATCGCCCTGTTTCTCGCCTCATTGCTGCCGATTGTGCGTAATACCTTTGCCGGTTTGAGCGCGGTGCCGCCGTCGCTGATTGAAGCCGCCAACGGTATCGGCATGACCAAATTCCAGCGTCTACTTCAGGTGGAAATTCCCAATGCCCTGCCGGTGATTCTGGCGGGCGTGCGCATCGCGACTGCCATTAACGTGGGAACAGCGCCGCTGGCCTTCCTGATCGGTGCCAGCAGCTATGGTGAACTGATTTTCCCCGGCATTTACCTCAATGACTTCCCAACGTTGATCCTTGGTGCCGTGGCCACCGCCCTGTTTGCACTGATCCTCGATTTGCTGCTGGCAGCCCTCGGACGTTTCCTCAGCCCGCACTCTGCGGCTTAACACAAGGAGCTAAGTGATGGGTATCACGTACAACTTAACGCGCTGGCTGAAGCACTCCGCGCTGGCACTGGCCGCCACACTGGCCATCAGCCAATCCGCCGCTGCGGCTACACCGATTGTGATGGCAACGAAGAGCTTTACCGAACAGCACATCCTGTCTGCTATGACCGTGCTCTGGCTGCAAAAGAAAGGTTTTCAGGTGGTCCCCAAGACCAATATCGCCACGACTATCGGCCGCAATGCGATGATCAACAAGCAAATTGACATGACCTGGGAGTACACCGGTACTTCGCTGATCATCTTCAATCACATCAACAAACCGATGTCCTCAGAAGAAGCCTATAAAACCGTCAAACAGCTCGATGCCAAACTGGGGCTGATCTGGCTTGACCCCGCGCCAATGAATAATACCTATGCATTTGCCATGCAGCGTGACCGTGCAAACAAAGAAGGCATCAGCACCATGTCACAGCTGGTGGCGAAGCTGGAGCAGGTGCGCAAAACTGATCCAGACCACAACTGGAAACTCGGTCTCGATTTAGAGTTTTCTGGCCGCTCCGATGGTCTCAAGCCATTACAGAAAGCCTATAACATGCCGCTGGATCGCCCGCAGATTCGCCAGATGGACCCGGGATTGGTGTACAACGCGGTACGCGATGGCTTTGTCGATGCGGGCTTGATTTACACCACTGACGGACGAGTCAAAGGCTTTGATCTCAAGGTATTGGAGGACGATAAACACTTCTTCCCGAGTTACAACGTCACGCCTGTCGTGCGCCAGGATGTGCTGGAAAGCCATCCGGGATTGGATGCGGCCCTCAATCAACTCTCACCGCTGATCACCGACGAAGCGATCACCGAGATGAATAAACGTGTTGATATCGATCACCAGTCACCGCAGCAGGTGGCGCGTGATTTCCTTCAATCGAAAAACATGCTGTAAGGAGACGTCATGGAGACTTTGCATTACATCATGAGTAACTGGCACACCCTGATGGCGTTAACCTGGCAGCATACCTGGCTGGTGCTGGTGGCGGTGGGATTCGCCATCATCGTTGGCGTGCCGTTAGGTATTTTGATTGTGCGTTTCAAATGGCTGGCAACGCCAGTGCTCGGTATCGCCACCATTGTGCTGACCATTCCGACCATTGCGCTGTTTGGTCTGATGATTCCGCTGTTTTCCATGATCGGTCAGGGTATTGGTGCCTTGCCCGCTATCTGCGCGGTGTTTCTCTATTCCCTGCTGCCGATTGTGCGTAACACCCATACCGCACTGGAGAATTTGTCACCGGGCTTGCGTGAAGCCGGCCGCGGTATTGGCATGACATTCTGGCAGCGCCTGCGCTGGGTGGAGATTCCCATGGCGCTGCCAGTGATCTTCGGCGGTATTCGTACTGCCGTGGTGATGAACGTCGGCGTCATGGCGATTGCCGCAGTGATAGGCGCAGGTGGATTGGGCTTACAGCTGCTTGATGGTATCAGCGGCAGTGACGTGCGCATGCTGATTGCGGGTGCACTGATGATTTGTTTATTAGCGATTGTGCTTGATTGGCTACTGCACCGTTTGCAGTCGGCGCTGACTCCTAAGGGGATTCGATAATGATAAAACTGGAAAACCTGACGAAAACCTTTACGCAAAAGAACGGCACCGCGTTTAACGCCGTGGATAACGTCAGCCTGGAAGTGCCTGCCGGAGAGATGTGTGTGCTGCTCGGCCCTTCCGGTTGCGGCAAAACCACCACGCTGAAGATGATCAACCGTCTGATTCCTGCCAGCAGCGGTAAGATATTGATCAACGGCGAAGACACCAGTGGACAGGATACCGTCACGCTGCGTCGTAATATTGGCTATGTGATTCAGCAGATTGGTCTGTTTCCCAATATGACCATCGAAGAGAACATTACCGTGGTGCCGCGCATGCTGGGCTGGGATAAAAAGCGCTGTCGCGAACGGGCGACTGAATTGATGAGCATGGTGGCGCTCGACCCCAGCAAATTCCTGCATCGCTATCCACGAGAGATGTCAGGCGGCCAGCAGCAGCGTATCGGCGTGATCCGCGCGCTGGCGGCTGATCCACCGGTGCTGCTGATGGATGAACCTTTCGGTGCTGTCGACCCGATCAACCGTGAAGTGATTCAGAATGAGTTTCTTGAGATGCAGCGTCAGCTGAAAAAAACCGTGATGCTGGTGAGCCATGATATCGATGAAGCACTCAAACTGGGCGATCGCATCGCGGTGTTTGGTCAGGGCAAGATCGTGCAATGCGCCAGTCCCGACGAACTGCTGGCGAAACCGGCCAATGATTTCGTCGGTTCCTTTGTGGGCCAGGACCGTACGCTGAAACGCCTGCTGCTGGTGCAGGCGGGTGACGTCACCGATCAACAACCTACCATTACCGTGCAGCGCAGCACCCCGTTGCAGGAGGCATTCGCTACCATGGATGACAACGATATGCGATCGGTCACCGTGGTGGACGATGATGGCAAGCCGCTGGGGTTTGTGAAGCGTCGCGAAGCGCGTAATGCCGCCGGAAGCTGCGAGGAGATGCTGCATACCTTCAAGGTGACGGGCAAAGCGGAAGAGAACCTGCGCGTGGTGCTATCAAAGCTGTATGAGCACAACACCGTCTGGATGCCGATCGTGGATGAGGAAGGTCGCTACAGCGGTGAGATTTCGCAGGACTATATCGCGGATTACCTCAGCTCAGGACGTACGCGCCGTAGGTTGAATCCTTAGCAAACGCACAATGGCTGAATCTTAAGGAACAGTGCACGACAGCCCGAATGCAGATAAACCGCACAACAGCTGAATTTTAGGGCAAATCGCACGAAAGCCCGAACGCAAACAAAACCGCACGACAGCTGAAACGTTGGAAGAGGCGGCAGAGGAGTAAAGCGTCCTGCGCCAGGGATGGCGCGGGCCGAGCCCCAGGGATGGTTTACGGCGTCTTTACGATCTGCCGCCTCTTCCGACGTAGGCACCGACTCACAGTCAGTGGTTTAGAGCCCCACTTCTTCCGACTTACGCATCGACACTCACAGTCAGTGGTTTAGATCCCCACCTCTTCCGACGTACGCACAAACTCACAGCCAGTGGTTTTGATCCCCAACTTTCCTAACGCAAAATCAGTGATTTTCCTCTACCGCCCCGATAACCCGTTCATCCCCCCGCTCCGATGGCAGCACAATATTCAACAGCATCGCCAGAATGCCACCCGTGGTCACTGCATGACCAAACAAATTACTCACCAATGATGGCAACTGTTTCAACACCTCGGGTACCGCTTCCACACCTAAGCCAATGCCAAATGACACCGCGACGATTAACATCTCACGGCGGCCCAACGGTGATTGCGTCATCACACGAATACCTGCCGCCACCACACTGCCAAACATCACCAGGGTCGCGCCACCAAGGACTGGCGCAGGGATTTGCTGCAGCACATTGCCGATCACCGGAAACACGCCCAACAGCAATAACATCAAGCCAATCACCATGCCAACATAACGACTGGCTACGCCGGTCATCTGAATCACGCCATTATTTTGCGCAAAAGTCGTGTTGGGGAATGCCGAAAACATCGCGGCGAACAGGCAGCTCATACCATCTGCCAGAATGCCGCCCTGCAAACGACGCTGAAAACCTTCGCCCTCAATCGGTTGTTGTGAGATCAGGCAATTTGCTGTCAGATCCCCTACCGCCTCAATCACGCAAATCACCGACACCAGCGCAATCGGCACGAAAATGCTCCAGCTAAAATCGAAACCAAAGCGGAAGAAAGAAGGCAAAACCAGCCAGTGACTGGACATCATCGGTTTGATAGGCAGATGGCCAGTCAGTGCCGCCGCCAGACAGCCAACAACGATGCCTGCCACTACCGCGACAAGGCGCATCCAGCGATTTTGGGAGCGGTTAAGCACAATGATCACCAGCAGCGTCAGCGCGCCCAGCGCCAGATTCCCCGGAGCGCCAAAGTCAGCGGCGTTATGCCCGCCTGCCCAATCGGTGATGCTAACTTTAATCAGGCTGATGCCGATCAAGGTAATCACCGTGCCGGTCACCACTGGCGTCAGCACTTTCCTCAGCGGCGCCACACAACGGCTGATCAACATCGGAATAAACGCTGCCACGAAGTTGCAGCCCATGATCATCGCCATCACAGCTTCCGGTGAACCGCCCTGCGCTTTCACCATCAAACCACCAGACAAAATGACACCCAGAAAGGCAAAGCTGGTGCCTTGCAGGCAAATCATGCCCGCCCCAATCCCCATAAAGCGACGCGCCTGCAGAAACGTCCCTAAACCGGAAACCAGCAAAGACATGCTGATCAGATACGGAATGTAAGTCTGCAATCCGAGGATTGAGCCAATAATCAGTGGCGGCGTAATGATCCCCACCACGCTGGCAAGGACGTGCTGCAACGCAGCGAAAAAGGCGGGAACAGGACCAATACGGGCATCAAGCCCATACAATAAACCTTTTGGGGAGTGTGACATAAGTGTGCTCCGGCAGAATATTCATCAGCAGGGCTGATGCATGATTCACGCCATTGGCACTCATAATGAGGAAAAATTTTATAACAGAATGAAAATAATAGGATTTAAGTAGGATGTTCTCGGATGCTGAATCCGAAACCTTAGATTCAGCCACCGATCATTTGCATCACTTCGTTTCATCCTGCCGCAAGCTGCGCACTGTCATCGTGCATCAGTGCCTCGTCAAGCAGAGTAATATCCAGATAACCGCTTAGCTCGCGCTGCTCAGCACGGGGCAAATAAGGCAACTCCCCCAGCAGTGGCGCACCCAGTTTTTCACGCAGAACATCAATTATTTCAGCGTAATGCGCTAATCCCGGGTTAATACGATTGGCCACCCAACCCGCTAAAGGCAGACCATCGCGTGCAATGGCATCGGCGGTCAGTAAAGCATGGCTAATGCAACCTTCCTTAATGCCCACCACCAGGACGACCGGCAGTTGTTCCTGTTGAACCCAACTGGACAACGGTTGCAGATCATTCATCAAACTGCGCCATCCACCGGTTCCTTCCACCACTACCCGCGCAGCCTGACTTTTTAACTGCTCAAGGCAGCGGCTCAGTAACGGATAATCCATTCGCACCGATGCGCTGGTACTGATTTCATCTTCTTCCAGCGTAATGGGATTCACCGCAGGGTACGGCAGTTCAAGACCCGACGCCTGCTGCAACAGCAAAGCATCCTTATTACGCAACCCGTCAGGCGTGTGCTGTGCACTCTTGGCAACAGGTTTGTAGCCCGCGGCACAGAGGCCCGCTTTGGCAAAACACTGCAGCAGTGCGCGTGACACGACGGTTTTACCCACCGCAGTGTCGGTACCGGTGACAAAGATTGTTTTCACCTTACTCCTCCTTCGTTGAAGCGATGTGTAACCTGCGAAGAAGGCAGTTTAAGGAAATGTCTCGGATGGCAGATTGCGTTAGCGCAAACTTAAGGCGAGCAGTGATTAGCCCTGCAACAGTTTTACCAGCAAATGACCGCTATAAAGTGAGTCTTTGATCAGCGCGGCGGCACCAAAAGTACCCGGATCGCTAAAGCTGGTAGGGGCAAGTTGGATCTCATGACTGTACGCGGGTAACGCCTGCTGACGAATAGTGCTGCTGACGGCAGGAAACAGCACATCAGCGGCTTGATTAAGCGGAGAACCAATCAGGATTTGTTGTGGGTTGAAGATATTCACCATCATTGCCAGCATGCGACCAATGTGGTGGCCCACCCCGGCAATGACGTCACGCGCCAGCCGATCGCCTTGCTGTGCAGCGGCACATAAACTGGCGATGGTCAGGGGTTCACGATGCAGCAAACTGTCGGGTTGCGAAGACAAACGCTGTGCAGCCAATTGCAATAAACTGCCGGTGCTGGCTACGGTTTCCAGACAGCCATGATTGCCGCAGTAACACTGCTGGCCGTAAGGATCGATCTGCGTATGTCCAATTTCTACCAGCGCACGACCACGTTTGTGCAAAAGTTGGCCTCCGCTGATCACGCCCGCGCCTACCGTTTCATCAATCACTATCTGAATCACATCCTGCGCACCGCGCGAAGCACCGAACAGCGCTTCGGCCAGCGTCCAGGCGGAGATGTCATGTTGCACAAATACAGGTAAACCCGTGAGCGAGGAAAGTGTTTCACCTAACGGCATTTCCTGCACATCATAGCCCGGCATGCGATGCACCACACCTGATGCCGCGTTGATTAAACCGGGTAAGGTGATGGCAATCGCGGTAAGACGCTCAAGTTTGTTTTGATGGCGGACGAAGAACTCATTGACCCTATTCTGCAGTGTTTGCAGCAGCGGCTGGTCAGCGCTGGCGGGCAGGGGTAAACGATCTTCCTGCAACGCACGGCTGCTAAGATCGCGCAGCGTCAGCGTGATCTGTCCCGGTTGAATTCGTATGGCAAGATAGTGCCAGGCGAGCGTATCCAGAATCAAACCAATGGCCGGGCGCCCTCGGCTGCCCGGCTCCTGGAATTCAGTTTCCTGCACCAGATGCGCATCGAGCATTTCCCGCACGATTTTAGTGATGCTGGCGGGCGCCAGCTGGGCACGTTTAGAAAGCTCAATACGCGATATCGGGCCGTAATGGTCAATCAGTCGGTAAACCACGCCTGCGTTGGTCTGTTTTATTTGGTCAATGTGGCCAGGCTGACTGTCCAGATTCACGCCCTGCTCCCGGATATTTTCGCGCTTCTAAATAAACAGCAGCTATGGTGATGCAGATTGGCAGGCAGCGTCAAATATTTGATTAGAAATGTGATTTATCGCACATAAAGATCGGGCCATTGATCATCAGACGATTTAAATTTCGGCATTCTGCATCATCAATTGCATCATATTGTGCATTTGCGCAGTGGGTTGCCGCGTGGCTGACCAGACCAGCCAGACTTCAGAAATGGCATCGTGCTCTTGCAGGGGAATCCACACCACATCAGCCAGTCGCGCACGCCGAAATGAGGCCGGCAATATGGAAACACCCAATCCGGTTGCGACCAGACCGAGAATCGTCATCGCCTCGCCCACCTCCTGAGTAATAAAGGGTTTGATTTGATAACGGTGCAGCAGCGCCAGTGTTTCCCCGTACAGCGCGGTCCCCCCCTGTGGATCAAAAAACACGAAGGGCTCGTTGGCCAGTGCCTGAATGGAGATCGATTCGGCATCCGCCAGCGGATGTGCCCAGTGTACCAGCGCGCACAACGGCTCGCGTAGCAGTACCCGATGCTGTAAATCGCTTGGCAGCGGTGTGTTGCGCATCACACCTAAATCCAGCCGACCTTCGTGCAGCGGTGCTAACTGCTGACGCGTGTTATTTTCCTGCATCGAAATGTGCACTTCCGGCCAACGCTGACGAAATTGATAAAGCGCATCGGAAACCAGACCGGTGAAGGGTGCGGAAGAGGTGAAACCAATGCGCAGCTCGCCTTCCTGTCCACTGTGCACACGCGCAGCCCGACTGGCGGCTTGTTCAACCTGCAGCAGAATGACGCGCGCATCCTGTAAAAACAACTGACCGGCAGGTGTGATCTGCACGCTGCGATTGGTTCGGGTAAACAGCTGTGCGCCAATCTCCAGCTCCAGCTGCTGAATCTGTTGGCTGAGCGGCGGTTGGGAGATATTTAGCCGCTGTGCCGCGCGGCCAAAGTGCAGCTCTTCCGCAACGGCGATGAAATAACGCAGATGGCGCAACTCAACATTCATACTTTAAACGTCTCATTTGAGATTATTAATATATTGTACAACCTATTCCCATTTTCCTACAGTAATCAGACCGTTTCTCATCTAAGGATATTCCGTGAGTCGCTCTTCCCAGGCAGTGACAATTCATGAAGACGAGTTGTCCGTTCAGCCTGCATCAACCGTAGCCCCCTCAGAATGGATTGAGCGTGGTTCACCGCAGTTTATGCGTGTCACTCTCGCATTATTCTCCGCAGGATTGGCCACCTTCGCACTGCTGTATTGTGTTCAGCCGATTCTGCCCGTGCTGTCGCAGCAATTTGGCGTCTCTCCCGCTGAGAGCAGTATTTCACTGTCACTCTCCACGGGATTGATGGCGCTGGGCTTGCTGGTGACCGGCCCGCTCTCCGATGCCATCGGGCGTAAATCGGTGATGGTCACTGCCTTGATGCTCGCTGCCATTTGCACCCTGATTTCGGCCACCATGACCAGCTGGCAAGGCATTCTGATGATGCGTGCGCTGATTGGTTTGTCTCTCAGTGGCGTTGCGGCGGTCGGTATGACCTATTTGAGTGAAGAGATACATCCCCGCGTGATTGCCTTCTCGATGGGTCTGTATATCAGCGGTAACTCTATTGGCGGCATGAGCGGTCGCTTGCTGACCGGCGTGCTAACCGATTTCTTCTCATGGCGTGTGGCGATTGGAGTGATCGGTTGCTTTTCGCTGGCGGGCGCACTGATGTTCTGGAAGATTTTGCCGGCGTCACGTCATTTCCGTCCCGCCTCGTTACGTCCGCGCAGCTTGTTGATTAACTTCCGGCTGCACTGGCGCGACAAAGGGTTACCCTTCCTGTTCGCAGAAGGTTTCCTGCTGATGGGCGCGTTTGTGACGCTGTTTAATTACATCGGCTACCGTTTGTTGAGCGCACCCTGGTCGTTGAGCCAGGCGGTGGTGGGCCTGCTGTCGGTGGTTTATCTGACCGGTTCGTGGAGTTCTCCCAAAGCGGGCGCGATGACCAGTCGCTTTGGTCGTGGTCCGGTGATGATTAGCGCCACGGCTATTATGCTGGCCGGACTGTTGCTCACCGCCTTTCATTCTCTCTGGCTGATACTGCCCGGTATGATGCTGTTTACGGCGGGCTTTTTTGCCGCGCACTCTGTTGCCAGCGGCTGGATTGGTCCGCGCGCACGCCGCGCCAAGGGCCAGGCCTCGTCACTCTATTTGTTCAGCTATTACGTGGGTTCCAGCGTGGCGGGCACGTTAGGCGGTGTGTTCTGGCACAGCTATGGCTGGACGGGCGTGACGCTGTTCATCACTGTGTTGCTGTTGCTGGCCTTGTTCGTCGGCTGGCGTTTGCAGTGCCGAAAACTGTAATACCTTTCATCTAAACGACGGGGCCGCTGCGCCCCGCTTCTCGCTTAAGCCGTCAGAATCGCGCTTTCAAATAGTCCCACTTAAAACAAAACGACAATTCGTCGCTATAATCCTTTTTATTCCAACAATAGTTAGATTTTCTTTTTTCACAGCAATGAGGACGTTAGATGCAACTCTATTATTACGTCGATAAGCATGCAGGCTATAACGACAACCATGTGGTACATGCAACAGGCTGCCCGTTCCTCCCTTCTGATGGTGCACGGCGCTTTCTCGGGACTTTCTACACGGCCACTGCCGCCATTCAACAAGCCCGTAAATTTTATTCCAGTGCGATGGGATGCGAGCATTGTTGTCCGGTGGCGGTAAAAAAAAGCCTGACTACTCAGCATAGCGTGGCGCTAAAACACATGGTGCAACTCTGATAATGCTGGTCTGACAATCGCGTAGCGCTTAAGGCGTGTTGTTAAGTACGGCTGTCACATCGTTCTCATACAGAAACAGCCGACTTCATCATCACGGGATCGTAAAGCGCTACGCCTTGATGGTTCTTGCCTGCTTTCACCCTTTAGCCAAAAAGCAAGAATTGATAATAACCTCAGGCTATTAACCTGGCCTTCAGCGATAAAAAATATTCAGGAATAAAAACGGTCTATATGGTTTTCATCCGCTCATTAATGCTCCACAATAGCCCCAATTTGTGATGCAGGTCACTTAACCGGGCTCGTTTCGCCCCCTCATTCGCTGTTAGATCGATTTGAACCCCATGCAATCAACTACCGTCTCACGTAAAACAGCCTGGCTACGCGTTGTGCTGCTGGCGATTGCCGCCTTTGTTTTTAATACCACTGAATTTGTCCCTGTTGGCCTGCTGTCGGATATCGCGGCGAGCTACGCCATGAAGACCGCTGATGTCGGTATTATGCTGACCATTTATGCATGGGTCGTTGCGCTGTTATCCCTGCCGTTAATGCTGCTGACGCGCAATATTGAACGCCGTCTGCTGCTGTCGGTGTTGTTCATTCTGTTTATCGCCAGCCATGTGCTTTCGTCCGTAGCATGGGATTTCACCTCGCTGGTGATTTCGCGCATCGGCATCGCACTGGCGCACGCGGTGTTCTGGTCGATTACCGCATCACTCGCGATTCGAGTTGCACCGGCTGGCAAGAAAACCCAGGCGTTGAGTATGCTGGCAACCGGTACCGCATTGGCGATGGTGTTGGGCGTGCCCATTGGCCGTATCGTTGGGCAATATCTCGGCTGGCGCACCACTTTCGGCATGATCGGCTTGTCAGCGTTGGTGCTGTTGATTTTGCTGGTGCGGATACTGCCGCGTCTGCCGAGCGAGCACACTGGCTCACTGAGTAGCGTACCGATGCTGTTCCGCCGTCCGGCGCTGGTGGCGATGTATATTCTGGTGACGCTGGTGGTTACCGCGCACTACACCGCTTACAGCTACATCGAACCCTTTATGCAGGTGGTCGCGAATGCGGATGAGAACTTCACGACCTTACTATTGTTGCTGTTCGGTTCCGCCGGGATTATCGGCAGCGTGCTGTTCAGTACGCTGGGCAACAAATTCCCCTCAGCGATGTTACTTGCCGCAATTGGCATCATCACGTTGAGTATGGGGCTTTTGCTGTTCGCCGCCGTGCGCCCGGCAGCCATTTCGCTGCTGTGTATTTTCTGGGGCATGGCAATGATGATGATAGGCCTGGCGATGCAGGTTCGTGTGCTGTCACTGGCACCGGATGCCACTGATGTGGCGATGTCATTGTTCTCAGGCATTTATAACATCGGGATTGGTGCGGGTGCCCTGTTGGGTAACCAGGTCAGCCTGCATATGAAAATGTCGGATGTGGGTAACGTAGGTGGGTTAATCGGACTGGTTGCGTTGTTCTGGTGTATCACCATCTTCCGTCGGTATCCGCAACTCCGCTCTAACGGATAATTCGCTTCACGACCAGGGGCACACATCGGTGCGCCCCTGCGCCATTCTTTGCGCTTTGGTGATTAGTTATAAATTACCGCTGTGCCATTTAGCTTGTTGTTGCCAGAGGTCGAAGTGATGCGGAACGACTTTGCTCCGGCAGCACTCGCCTTCTCCGATAGCTGATGCTCCAGTGAAGTCAGGTTAGTGCTACCTGATGCACTGACCACTCCAATTTGCTGCTGGTTTAAAGGTGCCTGATTCACTAATTCGGCAGCCATGCTACCAAACGCGATGGATGACAGTGCGACTGCGGCTAATACCATTTTGATGCTTTTCATGATCGTCTCTCTTATGCAGATGAAAGGGGTCGGCTGAATTAAGTTAACAACCGTTAATTAAATGCTAGCGCCGAAGCGGGTATTTCGTCAATCATTTTATTAACGGTCGTTATTTTATTTGCAAGTGGCGTGATTATGGGCTTTAGCGCCCTTTTTCACTTATCGATATGAGTGTTGTGCCGCAGGTAAAGCACAAACGGGCAAAGTGAATGAAGGAGAATGTCGGCTGCGCTTGCATATTTAGTTAGCGATCGGTAATTTAATCACATGTTCTTCATGCAGTGAGGTGTCCCTATGACGCAAATGACCGACACGCTTAATCGCAAAACGCGTGGTCGCCCCAAAGTATTTGATCGCAACGATGCGCTGGATAAAGCATTAATGTTGTTTTGGGCACACGGTTATGAAGGCACCTCGCTGTCAGATTTGGTGAACGCGACAGGAGCGAAAGCGCCGACGCTTTACGCGGAGTTTGAGAATAAGGAAGGCTTGTTCCGCGCAGCAATGCAGCGCTATATCGACACTTTCAGCGCGCAGCGTCAACAGGTGCTTAACGATGAAACACTCGATGTCAAAGCCGCGATTGAAGCCTATTTCCGTGCCACTGCAGCCTGTTTTACCGAATGCGATAAGCCCGCTGGCTGTTTCTTTATCTGCACGTCCAGTGCGCTCTCTTCAGGCTCAGACGAGATTGCACAGATGCTGGCTAAGCAGCATCATGCGCAGGAACGGGCTTTGCAGCAATTTCTGGATGGCCGACAGCAGCGCGGTGAATTGCCGCAGTGTGCCAACAGCGGTACGTTGGCCAGCTATCTGGCCTGCGTGTTGCAAGGCATGTCGGTGCGCGCGCGTGAAGGCGCAAGTCGTGACGATCTCGATGGAATAGTCGATACGCAGATGGCCATCTGGCCCGCTCTGGCAGGCTACTGCGCGTTAAACGCGTCATAGCATGTGACCCGTGATGTTTTCTCATCCTGAAGTCAGGTGCGACCTCCAGGCCGCCCCTGACTTTGACCAAAGTGCCATGTTTGAAAGCCTTACGGCATAAAAAACATCGGTTTTAACACCTGGCTGATCGGGCTGTTGTTCGTATTCGATGGCATCAGGTCTTTCATGGATGCCCACCAACGCTGGCACACTTCCGTGTTCGCGACCGCCTCCCAACGCGCTTCTGATTCAATCTCCACGCTGGCAAACAACAAATTACGCTCCGCATCGAGCCAGATCGCATAATTGTGCGCGCCGTGGGCTTTCAACGTCTGCTCCAGCTCAGGCCAGATCGGTGAATGGCGACGCAGATATTCATCATGACAGTGCGCATGCACCTGCATCACAAAGGCTTTACGCAACATCGCTGCGCTCCGCATCCAATGCCGCCTGCCACGGATGCACACTGAAGCGTTCACCGAGTGCCACCAGCTGTTCGGTGGTGATGCTCTGGCGAATCCCGCCCATCGACAAGGCTTTGACCACCACTTCTGAAGACTTCTCGGCCGTGTCGATCAAGCCAAAAGTTTCATCCAGATTCGGACCGGCACCGAAAATGCCGTGGAATGGCCACATCACCAGGCTGTGTGATGCCATGGCATCGGCGGTGGCTTGACCAATTTGATCGGTTCCCGGCACCATCCACGGCAGGATACCGACGCCATCCGGGAACACCACCAGACATTCGGTGCTGCCTTCCCATAGCAAACGCGTGAAACGGGCGGAATCCAGATTCACCACGTAACTCAACGCCATAAAATTGGTGGCATGGCAGTGCATAATCACGCGGTCAGCCCCATTGGATACCTGCTTACGCACGCTGTGCGACTGGAAATGCGCCGCCAGTTCCGAGGTCGGTAACCCGCCGTTGCTGAGCCCCCAGTGGATTTTGTACGACAGCCCTTTGTCGTCCACCTGTAACAGCGCCAGACAGTCGGCGGGATCAAGCTGAACGTTACGGAAAAACTTGCCAGAACCGGTGACCAGGAACCAATCGTTGGCCAGGGCCGGTGCCGGTTGGGTTAACTCAATACAGCGCGGTTCGGCATAAAAATCAGCTGACCAGGCCTGCGCTTCTTCTGGCAGCAAACGCAGGCTGACATTGCCGCCATTGCGCTCATCCCAGCCTTTCAGCCACATATCACTGGTCGCCTTCACCATGTCCTGAACGAATGAAGAAGAGAGAATATTTTGCATGGTTGATCCCTTAACGTAGACGCAATGTTTGTTGTTCATAGTGACGCACGTCGCTCAGCCAGCTGGCATCGGCGGGCACATCATGGCGCAGACACCAGGCTTCCCAGACTGCCTGCCAGGGTAACGATTTCTGCTCTTCCAGCAGCGCCAGACGCGCGGTGTAATCCCCTTCCTGCTCACATTTCCGCAGCTGATCGCTGGGTTCCAGCAGTGCGCGCAGCAGCGCTTTTTTGGCGTTGCGGGTGCCAATCACCCAGGCTGCGATGCGGTTTATCGAGGCGTCAAAGAAATCCAGGCCGATATGCACTTTGTCGAACAGTTTATGGCGGGCGATCTCCGTGGCGATGGCCTGGGTTTCATCATCGAGCAACACCACATGATCGCTATCCCAACGTACCGGGCGGCTGACGTGCAGCAGCAAACGCGGCACATACAGCATGGCAGTGGATATCTTGTCGGAAATCACTTCGGTTGGATGGAAATGTCCGGCGTCCAACGTCAGCGCCGTTTGACGGCTGGCGGCGTAGCCGAGACAAAATTCGTTGGAGCCCACGGTGTAACTCTCCGCGCCGATACCGAACAGTTTGCTCTCCACCGCATCGATATGATGACGGGGGTCGAGTTTCTCACTGATCACCTCATCCAGCGCGCTGGCCAGACGCTCGCGCGGTGCCAGACGATCGATGGTGAGATCTTTCATGCCATCCGGCACCCAGATGTTCATCACCGATGGCGTCCCGAGCTGTTCACCAAAGTGCGCTGAAATACGGCGGCTGGCTTTGCAGTGGTCGATCCAGAACTGGCGAATCCCTTTATCGGCATGGGACAGCGTAAAGCCGTCGGCGCTCAGCGGGTGCGAGAAGCAGCTGGGGTTAAAATCCAGTCCTAACTTATTGGCTTTCGCCCACTCTACCCAGCCGCTAAAGTGCTTCGGCTCAATGGCATCGCGTTCAACCGGCGCATCGCTTTCCAGATAAATGGCGTGCAGATTAAGGCGTTTGGCGCCGGGGATCAGTGACATTGCTTTCTCAATGTCAGCGCGCAGTTCATCTGCATTGCGAGCGCGCCCCGGAAAGTTACCGGTAGCCTGAATGCCGCCCGTCAGTTCGCCATTCGGATTTTCAAAGCCACGAACATCATCCCCCTGCCAGCAGTGCATGGACACCGGGATGCCATCCAGTTTCGTCATGATCTGGTCCACATCAATACCCAACGCCGCGTAGCGTTGTTTCGCCAGTTCAAAGGCTTGTTCAATCAGCTTTGTCATATGCAAGTTCCTTAGCAGGTTGGCTCAGTGCCGCAAAGCGTGCCTGATGGGCAGCGAAGATGCTGGCGTTCTGAGGTACAAACGTTTCTAACGGGAAATTCTTGTCGATGCAGCGGCGCAGTTTGGCCACATCGCGCAGTTCACCCAACGCCATCAGCTGACAGCCGACATTACCGAGCGTTGAGGCTTCAATCGGACCGGCCAGTACCGGCAATTCGCAGGCATCGGCGCATAACTGGTTCAGTAATGGGTTCTGACTGCCACCGCCAACCACATGTAACTGGCGAATCGGTGCTCCACGCAGGTTGCCCAGTTCGCCTATCACCTGGCGATACAGCAGCGCCAGGCTGTCGAAAATGGTGCGCGCCAGCGCTGCAGGGCTTTGTGGAATCGGCATGTGCTGCTCGGCGCAGGCGTCCTGAATCTCCTGCACCATGCTGGCAGGATTGAGAAAACGCGGATGATTGGGATTGATCAGGGCACGACAGGCAGGTTCATTTTCCGCTGCGTCAATCAATGTGCAGAGATCTGAAATGTGCAATTCACTGCAAACGCGCTGTAACAACCAGAGGCCCATGATGTTCTTCAACACCCGATAGCCCTCCGCGCCTCCTTCATTGGTGATGTTGGCATCGAGCGCAGTGCGGCTTACGCAGGGTTGCAGACTTTCTATGCCCATTAAGGACCAGGTGCCAGAGCTGAGATAAGCGGCGTCGTCTTGCATGAGCGGCGTGGCCAGCACTGCGCTGGCGGTATCGTGCGTGGCAACGGCCACGACCGGAATTTTTTTACCGCTGGCATTGATCCAGTTGCCTACGGTATTGCCCGGTGCAGTCGGTTTGCCAAACCAGTCGGCTTCGATCCCTGCCCACGACAGCAACTCGCTATCCCACTCGCCAGTTTCAATGTTCAGCATCTGCGTAGTGGTGGCGTTGGTGTACTCCCAGTTCATGTTGCCGGTCAGACGATAATGCAGATAATCCGGGATCATCAGTGCATGTTTGACCTGTGCCTGCCAGTCCGGCTGTTGCTGGTGCAGCGCACGCATCTGATACAGGGTATTGAAGGGCAGAAACTGGATACCTGTGCGCTGGTAAATGGCGGCTTTGCCCAGCTCATTGATCGCTTGCGCCATCAATCCATCGGTGCGCGAGTCACGATAACTGACCGTTTCGCCAATGCGTTCTCCGTTGGCATCCAGTAGCACCAGATCCACGCCCCAGGTATCAATGCCGATGCTATCCGGCACGATGCCCTCATCATCTAATTGCGCCAATCCTGCGCGAATCGCCTGCTCAAGGCTGTCGAGGTCCCAGCAGTCATAACCGGCGCGACGAATACGCTGATTGGCAAAACGGCACACTTCACGCAGGGTGATGCGCTGGTTAGCAGAGGTCCATTGTGCGAGCATCACGCGCCCGCTGGATGCGCCTAAATCAATGGCAACAATGTTACGCATACTCATGGCGTTTCTTCCTGTGATGAGATGGCTATAGCGTATAAATACAGGCGCCTCGCCACCTTCCCCTTACTGCCAGCGCGTGATAGTCGCTGGCAGGCTGGCAAAGATGATCGTGAGAAAGCTCACAGAACCGTGGAACAACAGAGTTGTGAGCTTTACCGCAATTCCATCAATCACCTGGCCGATCTTGAATAATTCGCCATTTTCCTGCGCTGTGCGGTTTAAATTTCAAGGTAAGGTGCACAGCGCCTGCGTAGACTCGGTTACAAAATTGTTAATCGAGAGGCGCATCATGACCGTTCTGCACAGTGCTGATTTCTTTCCGGAAGGAAACTACGCGATTGCCATTGAGCCGCGCGTACCGCAGCAGGCCTTTCCTGAGCATCATCATGATTTCCATGAAATCGTACTGGTTGAGCAAGGTTCCGGTATTCACGTGTTTAACGGCCAGCCGCAGACCCTGTGCGCCGGTTGCGTGTGCTTTGTACGCGATCACGATCGCCATCTGTATGAACAAACAGAGAACCTGTGCCTGACCAATGTGCTGTACCGCAGCCCGGCAGCGTTTCGTTTTCTCTCCGGTTTACAATCATTGCTGCCCGGAGATGAAAACGGCAGCTATCTGTCGCACTGGCGTATCAATCACAAGGTGATGGCGCAGGCGCTGCAGATTGTGACGCAGATGAAACAGCAGGAGGTCTGGTCGCTGGAGCGTCAGGCACATCAGGAACAGCTGTTTTTGCAACTGCTGGTGCTGTTGCGCGAAGCCGGTCACAACGATCAGGCGCAGGATCAGGAAGCACGCCTGCATCGGTTGCTTGACTGGCTCAATGAGCACTACAGTGAAGATATTGAATGGGATGCGCTGGCCGACCGCTTCTCGCTTTCGCTGCGCACCCTGCATCGCCAGATGAAGCAGCAAACCGGCAATACGCCGCAGCGCTACCTGAATCGGCTGCGTTTATTGCAGGCCCGGCATTTATTGCGTCATAGCGATATGCGCATAACGGACATCGCCTATCAGTGTGGATTCGGTGACAGCAACCACTTCTCCACGCTCTTTCGGCGGGAATTTGGCTGCGCGCCCCGAGCGGAGCGCCAGCAGATGTTGTAATTGGAGTGGTTACCATGTCGCTGATTTTGACGCGCGAAGACTATTTCCCGGCCACCAATCTGCCGATTGCGGTGGCCGAACGCATGCCTCAGCCCTCCTTCCCACCGCATCGTCATGAATTCAGTGAAATTGTGATCGTCTGGCGCGGTAACGGCTTGCACGTGCTCAATGACCGCCCGTGGTTGATCACCTGCGGCGATGTGTTCTATATCCGTGACAATGATTGCCACAGCTATGACAGCGTCAACGATCTGGCGCTGGATAACATCCTCTATTGCCGCGATCGCTTTCGCCTGAGTCTGGACTGGAGCCAGTTGCTGCCCCCGCAGGACGATGATGCACCAGGTTGCTGGCGCTTAACCACGCGCGGCATGGCGCTGGCACGAGGGGTAATCAGCCAGCTGGAACGGGAAAGCCGTAAAAGCGATTCGTTGTCGATTCAGCTCTCTGAAGCCCTGTTCCTGCAGCTGGCGTTGATCTTGCGTCGCCATGGTTATGCCGCCGACCGTCCCTGGGCGCTGCCGGAAGGTGAACAGCTTGATTTGCTGATGTCAGCCTTACAGGGTGCGCTGCACCGCCCATTCGACTTAGCCGATTTTTGCCAACAAAATGAATTAAATGAGCGTGCGCTGAAGCAGCTGTTTCGCCAGCAAACCGGCATGACGGTTGGCCACTACTTGCGACAACTGCAATTATGCCAGGCAAAATATTTGCTGCGTACGCAGGATGGGTTAATCAGTGAAGTGGCCGCACGCTGCGGCTTTGATGACAGCAATTACTTCTCGGTGGTGTTTACGCGGGATACGGGTTTGACGCCGAGTGCCTGGCGCCAGCGCTTTCTCCCGCAACGCACATCACTGACCGATAAAATAAAAGCCTGATGCACCTTGCCGTGCGTCAGGCTTTTTATAGCAAGGCGAGTTAATTAACCATTGGCCATGCCCAATCCAACGATGTTGGCCGCGATGATGATCACCACACAACCCAACGACAGCACGCGAACCGGGCGCTGCCCTACTGCTTTCCACTCTTTCAGCACCAGGCCGACTAAACCGCCACACAGCACATACAGGCTCATGTGCAGCATCCAGCTGACAAAGTCATATTGCGCAGGGATTTTCGCGTGGCCCCAGGCGTAGAAGAAGAACTGCAGATACCACATGGTGCCACCGAGCACGGCGAATGCCACGTTGGCCATTAGCATCGGTTTTGCCACTGAAAAATCGCGGCGTACCGACAGTTCCGGTTTGATCGCCAGACGGATAAAGCAATAGGCCAGATTAACCAGCGCACCGCCGCCCATGATCACCACATAACTCGGCAATGCCACGTACAGCGGGTTGATGCCCAGGTTAGCTGCCGCTTCATGCATCGGTTTCGCCGCATCCATCGCGAAAGACATCCCGGCTGAGAAGATGCCACACAGTACCGCCAGCACCAGCCCTTTCTTCAAATTAAACTCTTCTGCATTGATGCCGAGTGCGCGCTCTTTCAACAAACCGGCACGTGAAACGATAGCCACACCCACCAACGCCACCAGTACGCCTAACAACGTCATTCGTCCGCCCGGCGAGCTGAACAGCTCAACAAAGCGTCCCTGCAACAGCGGCGTCATCAGGGTGCCCACCACGAGCGTGATACCGATGGCGATACCAATGCCCATCGACATGCCGAGATAGCGCATGGTCAGGCCATAGTTAATATTCCCGACGCCCCACATGGCACCAAACAGAAACACCGGCAGCAGCTGCGAGAAGCTAAAACTACCGTAATACGCCCAGAAGTTAGGCAGCAGCACCGCGCTGACCGCCCAGGGCAGAATCAGCCATGACATCACGCCGCCGACTGACCACATTGTTTCCCATGACCACTTTTTTACCTGCTTAAACGGAGCATAAAAACATGCGGCACTGGCGGCACCCACCAGATGCCATAAAATACCGGCAAGAATGGCACTGTTCATTGTTATTCCTTCGTAAGGTTGAGGCCCACAGGAAACTGACAGTTTCCCGATTAGCAGCAGTCTACGGTGCGCAGCTTTTCATCAGCCTTTGGATGGCTGCCGGAAAGCACGCGGTGCTGGCAAAATTCGGCGGGTCTTCAACATGAGGATCACAAAATTGCATTTGCAGGCATCAATCGGGCTGGTTTTTATAAGTCACTTATTATTGAGGATATTTTTTATTTTTGTTGTGTTGATCGACACAGTTTTTGACTGACTGCCAGCCTGCTGTTTAACATGGCAGTCACACAAAGCCGCCCGATGAGCTTTCCCCGACGTGGCGAATTCCGTATAACGTTGGAAAAATCATCGTAACGAAGGAATGAGATGAATAGCAAAAGGTTGACGCTGCTGTTGTCGCAGCCGGTGAGCCGCGTGATGCTGGATGATATCCGCGCCATTGTGCCGCCTCAGGCGTTGAACGTTTTCATTAATGGATTGGATGAAGAGCGTTACGCCACACTTGACTGCATTCAGAGCGAAGAGAATTGCGCCCTGCTGGCTTCGGCCATCGTGGTGTGGCGTCAACTCGGTCATATTCACCGCATTCGTTATCAGAAAGGCGAACATCTGCGCGAGGTGGATGACGCCAGCCAATTCCAGCTGTTCAGTATGATGAAAACCCATCGCGCCATTGTTCAACTCGCTTAACGATCAGGATATCTATGAAAATCGGATTGCTCTTCCCTATTGCCATCATCATTGCTGGCGTCAGTTTCCTCGCGTGGTTTATCGCCAGCGGCGCGGCGGTGCCGGGTTCCTGATCTTTCTGCATAAAATTTTTTCTTACTAACACGCTGAATACGCGGCATTTCATCAGGAATGCTGCGTCTGTCGTATCGTTCTTCCCTTCTCTGCCATCCCGTCATCCGCTCTGGCACTGACAAAAAGGTGCTACACCTTGATCTGTTTCACTCTCGATTCACACCATGCTAACGAAACCGATCGCGGAGACCCTACAGATGACAACACACCATCAACATTACATTAATGGCGCGTTTGTAAACGATCAGAACGATAAGTGGATTGAGGTCATCAATCCAGCGACTGAAACGCTGCTGTCGCGGGTGCCGCAAGGCACACAGCAAGATGCAGCACAGGCGATTGCAGCGGCAGAAACAGCACAACCCGCCTGGGAAGCATTGCCCGCCGTTGAGCGCGGCAACTGGTTGCGTAAAATTGCTGCTGGTATCCGCCAGCGTGAAGCCGAATTGACGGCCACCATCGTGGCGGAAGGCGGCAAAACTCAGGGGCTGGCGCAGACTGAAGTGCTGTTCACCGCGGATTACCTCGACTACATGGCCGAATGGGCGCGTCGTTATGAAGGTGAAATCATCAATAGCGATCGCCCAAATGAAAATATCTTCGTGTTCAAGAAAGCCATCGGTGTCACCACCGGCATCCTGCCCTGGAATTTCCCCTTCTTCCTGATTGCGCGTAAAGCCGCTCCGGCGCTGATTACCGGCAACACTATCGCCATCAAACCCAGTGAACTCACCCCTAACAATGCAGCGATTTTTGCGCAGATCATTCATGAGATCGGCCTGCCGAAAGGCGTGATCAATTTCGTGTTTGGCTATGGCCCCGAAGTCGGTCAGGAGATGGCCGCCAACCCGAAGGTCGGTTTAGTGAGCCTGACCGGCAGTGTGGGCGCGGGCATTGCTACGATGCAAGCCGCCGCGAAAAACGTCACCAAGGTGTCGCTGGAACTCGGCGGTAAAGCACCAGCCATTGTGATGGATGATGCGGACCTGGATCTCGCTGTGAAGGCCATTGTCAGCTCTCGCGTAATCAACACCGGGCAAGTGTGCAACTGTGCGGAACGCGTGTACGTCCAGGAAGGCATTTATGATCGCTTCATCAGCGCACTGACTGCAGCAATGAAACAGGTGAAGTTTGGCAACCCAGCCGAGCAAACCGATATCGACATGGGCCCGCTGATCACCGCTGCCGCACTGGAACGCGTGGAGCAGAAAGTGGCCAAAGCGGTGTCTGAGGGCGGAAAAGTGGTTCTGGGTGGCAAGCGCGTGGGCGATAAAGGGTTCTACTTCGAACCGACGATCATTACCGGTGTGCGTCAGGAGATGGAGATCGTGCGCGAAGAGATCTTTGGGCCGGTATTACCGGTGATGACCTTTAAAACTCTGGATGAAGCCGTCGCGCTGGCTAACGATTGTGAATATGGCCTGACCTCTTCGATCTACACGCAAAATCTGAACACGGCGATGATTGCGTTGCGCCAGTTGAAGTTTGGTGAGACCTACATCAACCGCGAGAACTTCGAGGCGATGCAAGGGTTCCATGCGGGTTGGCGCAAATCGGGTATTGGTGGTGCAGATGGACGTCATGGACTGGAAGAGTATCTGCAAACCCACGTGGCCTATTTGCAGTTTTCCTGAGTGAAGTACCTGGCTGGATAAGCTGCCAGCCAGGCATTGCCATGAGGTGAAACTGCACCAGGAATGGCGCCTTTTGAAGGCTGCGCAATGGCACGCGCAGCCACGCCTCTAAGCTGTTCGCCTTCAGATACGGCGCTAAGCTGTTTCACTCAACTGTCTTTACGCGATGCGCTTCTGACTGCGCAGTAAGGCTAAGCCACTCAGTACCGACATCGCCATCAGGTAATAGCCTGGCGCGAGGCTGGTGCCAGTGGCACTGATCAACAGCGTACAAATCAGCGGTGCAAAACCACCAAACACCGTCACCGCGACGTTATAGCTGATCGCCATCCCGCTGGCGCGAGTACCAATGGGGAACAGGTCGGCCATCACTGACGGGACCGTCGAGAAATAGATCGATTTCAGCAACGCCATCCAGCACACCAGAATGATCAAGGTGGTCGGCGTGGTGTGATTCACCACCAGCTTAAACGCCGGATAAATGGTGACGATTAGCATGATCAGCGAGCCCCACATCAACGGCACGCGGCCCACGCGCTCCGCTAACAGCCCCATCAGCGGCGTCACCACCGTCAGGATCACCCCTGCCAGCAACGTCGCGGTGAACGCGGCAGAACCCGGCAGATGCAGGTTTTTGGTAGCGTAAGTTGGCACGTAGTTGAGCATGTAGTTCACGGCGGTGGAGATCACCATCAGGCCAATCGCCAGCAGCATCAGCTCTTTTTGGCGACCAAACAGACGCTTGAGCGGAGCGGCCTCAGGCGCTTGCGCTTCAAAACTGGCAGGCTCATGCACATGACGGCGGATATAGATGCCCAATGGGCCAATCAGCAGACCGAAGGCAAACGGAATACGCCATCCCCAATCCTGAATCTGACTTTCCGTGAGGATCTGCGTCAGTCCCAGACCAAACGCCGAGGCCAGCAAGGTACTTGCGCCCTGGGTGGCAAACTGCCAGCTGGCGATAAACGCCCTGCGCTCCGGGAAATGCTCGACCAGAAATGCTGTCGAGCTACCGAATTCACCCCCCGCCGAGAAGCCCTGCACCAGACGCGCCAGTAAAATCAGCAGCGGCGCTATCAGGCCAATGCTGGCGTAACCGGGCATAAAGGTGATGACCGCACCGCCCAACATCATCAGGTTGATCGACAGCAGCAGCGCCTTTTTACGCCCGTGGCGATCGGCATAGTTGCCGAGCACAATCGCGCCCAGCGGACGGATCAGGAACGAGACGCCGAAGCTGCCAAAGGTCAGCAGCAAGGAGACGGAGGGATCGCTGGTGGGGAAGAAAGCATGGGCAATGTAGCTGGCAAAGAAGCCATACACCGCAATATCAAACCACTCCAGCGCATTGCCGATACAGGTGGCAAACAGCGTTTTATGCAGATTCGGTTTGGTGCTGCTCAATGGGGCAGCTGTGTTAAGCGTGCTCATGCAGCACCTCCTGCGTGCTGACGGTGTTTAGCCACCAGCTCGCTACCCTGCTCGCCGAGATCCCACAGCAGGCGTGTCATAATTTGCAGACCTTCACGCGCAATCGACTTCAGCATATGTTCGTTGACGCCATGCTGACCGCAGGCCGGGTAAGAGTGCGGCACCCACAATGTCGGCAGTCCGAGAATGTCAGAGAACACTTCGTTTGGCAGTGAGCCGCCGAGATTTGGCAGCAACGCCGGTTTTTTGCCGCTGGTCTCTGCCATGCTCGCCAGCACCCAATCCACCAGCGGATCGGTAGGATCGAGTCGCGTGGCCGGTGACCCGCGCATAAACTCCACTTTCACGTAGTCAAAACCGTGCTGCGCCAGATGCTCGCTCACATGCTGAGCCAGGTTTTCCCAATCGGTACCGACCACAAAGCGCAGTTGGCACACCGCCGTCGCTTCACCGGGAATCGCATTCATCGGACGTGCCGGATTGCCCGTCAAGAATGCGAGGACTTCCAGCGTATTCCAGCCGTAGAGTCTTTCTGTCGGAGAGAGCGTCGGCTCGCCCCAGGTGGTATCAATCTCGGGATCCCCTGGCATCCCGCCCACTTCGATGTCGCTGAGGATGTCGCGCACTTGTTGAGTGAGAGAGTCAGGTTTCAGCGCCTCAACCTGCAGCACGCCCTTTTCGTTCACGAGGCAAGCAATGGCGTTGGCTAACTGAGTGCCTGGATTGGTCAATAAGCCGCCCCAGTTACCTGAGTGATAGGCGTTGTCACGCGCGGTGACGGTGAGACGGAAGTTCACCGCACCCCGGGAGCCAAGGAACAGGGTTGGGCGCACCGCATTGAGACGCGGGCCGTCAGAAGCGATAAACAGATCGGCTTTCAGCAGTTCAGCATGATGCTGACACAGCTGAGCCAGACCCGGCGAGCTGATCTCCTCACCCATCTCAAACAGCATTTTGCAGTTGAAACCGAACAGTCCACCGCGTGCCTTGAACACCTGTTCGAGTGCTGCGAGGTTCACGCAGTGCTGGCCTTTATTATCCGCGCTGCCACGGGCGTACCAGCGGTCGCCCTCTTCCACCAACTGCCACGGCGATAACCCCTCACGCCAGTTTTCGTCGTCACCGAACACCACATCGCCATGTCCGTAACTCAACAAGGTCGGCAGTGCCGGATCTTCGATGCGTACCGCCACCAGGAATGGGCGATGGGCGGCTTCAGGGTTGTCGATAAAATGTAAGGTGAAGCCCAGCGCGATGAGCTGTGGGCCAATCTCATCCTGCAGGTAACGCTGTAATTCGTTGTCGCGATCCTGGCGCTGGCTTTCGGTGCGTTGCGCTACACGTCGAGCCAATGTTTCCTGAAATTCCCCGCTGTCGAACCAGGCGGTGGCTTGTTGTACCGCTTGTTGTGCTGTCATGTTTGCATGTCTTTTATTGGTATTTTGGTTTTGTCATCTTTGCGGAAACCTTGCTTTGCCACAATTATCAATTTATCGAGTATGATTTGCTTTTTTGGCAAAGCTCAGCTGCCCGATTTCGAGGCATGCACCAGTATGAGGCATCCGCATGATAAGCAATGAAATCCGCTATTTCCTGGCCGTTGCCAATACCGGTTCGCTCAGCGCGGCCAGTGAACAGCTGTTTGTGGCGGTGTCTGCCATCAGCAGACAAATTCAGCGACTGGAAAACCAGGTGGGCGTGCCCCTGTTTAACCGGCATGCGCGCGGGATGGTGCTGAACGAAGCCGGCGAAATTTACGCCCATCACGTACGCAAAACGATGCTGGAGATGGAGTACGCGCTGGCAGAAATTAAGGGGCTGAAGGCCGTGCGACGCACCTTGATTCGCGTGGCCTGTACCGATGGATTAGCCTTTACGCTGCTGCCGCGGATGATTGCCGCATTCCGTGAGGATAATCCCGGCGTGCTGTTTGATATCAAAGTGGCAAGTACGCAAGGTGTCGCTGAACTGCTGCGCAGCGGCGAGTGCGATCTGGCACTGCAATTCAGCCTGCACGCTGAACGCGGCGTGGAGGTGATCGGTTCCTGGCCCGCCCCGGTGCTGCTAGTGATGCATCAGAGCCATCCGCTGGCCAGCGCCGCACACGTGACCCTGAACGATGTCAGCCACTATCCGCTGGCTTTGCCACAGCAAAACACCACAGTGCGCCAGCTGTTTGAGTTGGCAAGTCATATGAGCGGCAATCTGATTGAACCGGTGATCACCTGCGATACCTTTTCAACGCTGTTCCACTTTCTGTTGCGCACACCGCTGGCCCTGACCATTTGCAGTGCCTTTACTGTGTTACAGGAAGCGGAAACGCATGGCTTGATATTGCGCTCGGTGGGGATCGATCAATTGAGTCAGCGCAACTTGCAGTTACAGGCGCAATCAGGGCGACCTCGCAGTGCCGCCCTGAATGTGTTTATGACGTTTTTACTGCAGCAAATGAACGCGCTGGAGGAGCCATTGCGTCAACGCTGGAAGCCTTGATACGCCACGCGCGCTCAACACAATATGCCGCCTTTAACGGAACTTGCCCGTCATCAATTCTTAATGTCGACCGGATAGAAAATATGTTTACCAAACGGATCGACGGTATATCCGCTCACCGTTTTGCGCACCGGCTCGAAAATCGTTGAATGGGCGATCATCACCGCAGGCATTTGATCGTGCATGATCTGCTGTGCTTCACGATACAGCGTGACGCGCTTGTCGTGATTTTGCTCCGCGCGCGCTTCAGTAATGATCTTCTCGAACGGCTGATAGCACCATTTGGAGGAGTTGGAGCCGCCATTGGCCGAGGTGCAGCTGTAGAGCGGGCCAAAGAAGTTATCCGGATCGCCCGTCGCCGTGGTCCAGCCCATCAGCGCCGCCTGATGCTCACCGCCCTTCACGCGCTTCAGGTATTCACCCCACTCATAACTGACGATATTGGCTTTAATGCCCACCTGCGCCCAATCGGCCTGAATCATCTCCGCCATTCGTCGCGCGTTTGGATTATAAGGGCGCTGCACCGGCATCGCCCACAGCGCGATTTCAGTGCCGGATTTGATGCCTGCTTCCTGTAGCAGCGCTTTGGCTTTCTGCGGATCATAATCGTAATCCTTCAGATCCTTATCTGCACTCCAGACATCTGGCGGCAGAATATTTTTCGCCACCGTGCCAGTGCCTTTGAATATCGCGTCAATAATCGCCTGCTTGTTGATGGCCATCGCCAGTGCCTGGCGGACTTTCACGTTATCCAACGGCGCTTTGGTGGTATTGAACGACAGGAAACCGGTGTTGAGCCCCGACTTCTGCTCCAGCGTCAGATCCGGGTTGCTGCGCATTTTTTCCAGATCGGCAGGATTCGGGAACGGCATCACCTGACACTCGTTTTTCTCCAGCTTGGCATAGCGCACCGAGGCGTCCGGGGTGATGGAGAAGACAATGCGATCCAGTTTCGCTTTACCCTGCCAGTAATCCGGGAAGGCTTTGTAGAGGATGCGTGAGTCTTTTTGATATTGCACCAGCTCAAAGGGACCGGTGCCGATCGGCTCCATGTCGACTTTCTCTGGTGTGCCCGCTTTTAGCATCTGATCGGCATATTCCGCAGAGTGAATGGAGGCGAAGTACCAGGCCAAATCTGCGAGGAACGGCGCTTCCGCATGCGCCAGCGTGATGCGCACCGTATTGTCATCCACCTTCTCTATATTCTTGATCAGCTTCGCCAGTTCCAGGCTATCGAAATTGCTGTAGTTGCCACCGGAGACGTTGTGGTAGGGATTTTTGGCATCCATCTGACGCATAAACGAGAAGATCACGTCATCGGCATTCAGGTCGCGAGAAGGTTTAAACAGTTTGTTGCTCTGGAATTTAACCCCTTTGCGTAAGTGAAACGTGTAAACCGTGCCGTCCGGGCTGATATCCCAGCTTTCAGCCAGACTTGGCACCAGTTCCGTGGTGCCGGGCTTGAAGTCCACCAAACGGTTGAAAATAGGCACTGCGCTGGCATCAACGCTGGTACCTGAAGTGTAAAGTTGCGGATTGAAATTCTCAGGCGAACCTTCAGAACAGTAAACCAGCGTTTTTGCCGATACCCCGCCTGCCACCGCTAAACACAACGCACTGAGTGTGAACTTTGCCATCATCTTTTTCATTGTGATCCTCGTTTTTGTTGACTTCCATGAGCCCGCATCGGTATTTATTGATAAATAACACGATTTATCCGAGGTGTGTAATGCACATCGCGCAAAGCTAATAAGGAAATGTGATGACAGACCAACTCGCTCGCCAACTGACCCAACGTTTTTACCGTTATCTGGCGGTTTCCAGCCAGAGCGATGCCAAATCCACCACGCTGCCCAGCACCCCTTCACAACATGCGATGGCGGAGCTGCTGGCGCAGGAACTGCGTGAGTTTGGGCTGCAGGATATCGTCATCGATCAGCATGCGACGGTGACGGCGGTGAAACCGGGCAATCGACCAGATGCACCACGCATCGGCTTTATTACCCATATCGACACGGTGGACGTGGGTTTGTCAGCGGATATCCACCCGCAAACCCTGACGTTTAAAGGCGATGATTTGTGTCTGAACGCGCAGCAGGATATTTGGCTGCGCGTAGCGGAACACCCGGAGATTGCGCCCTATCACGGTCAGGAGATCATCTTTAGCGATGGCACCAGCGTGCTCGGCGCCGACAACAAAGCAGCGGTGACGGTGGTGATGACGTTGATGGAGAATCTGAAAGGCGATCATGGCGACATCGTGGTGGCATTTGTACCGGATGAGGAAATTGGGCTGCGCGGTGCCAAAGCGCTGGATTTGGACACTCGCTTTAACGTCGATTTTGCCTGGACTATCGATTGCTGTGAGCTGGGCGAAGTGGTGTATGAGAACTTTAATGCGGCGGCGGCGGAACTGGTGTTTACTGGCGTGCCGGCGCATCCGATGTCCGGCAAAGGCGTGCTGGTTAACCCACTGCTGATGGCGCACGACTTCATCTCACGTTTCGATCGCCTGGCCACGCCAGAGCATACCGAAGGACGTGAAGGCTATATCTGGTTTAACGATATCAATGCCAATGCCAGCCGTGCGGTGCTGAAGGCATCGATTCGCGACTTTGATTTACAGGGTTTCGATCAGAAAAAACAGCAGTTGGTGGAAGTCGCAGATGAGATCGCCGCGCTTTATCCCACCGGGCATGTTGCACTCACCATTAACGACACCTACAGCAACATCAGTAATGCCATTGGGGAAGATCGTCGTGCAATTGACTTGATATTTGCGGCGCTCGAACAAGTGGGTGTGGAGCCGAAAGTCATCCCGATGCGCGGCGGCACAGACGGTGCGGCTTTATCGGCAAAAGGATTGCTGACACCGAACTTCTTTACCGGCGCACACAATTTCCATTCACGCTTCGAGTTTTTACCGGTGCCGTCGTTTGTGAAATCGTATCAGGTAGCCGAAGCGCTGTGTTATCTGGCGGCGAAATAAGCCTGATCTTTACCGGCAGATCTTAACGCTGTCAGCGGCCCGGCAACCGCTGAGAGGCGATGCCACCGACACCGACGTAAACGAAAAAGGCTGCCATGGGTGAACAATGGCAGCCTTAATTCAATCCGGTTTTAACGGAGCAGCGCGCCAGTATGGCGCTTGATGTTATTTCGCTGCGGTCACATCAATGCCAGGGAAGAATTTCGCCGCCAGCTTGGTGATGGTGCCGTCAGCCTGCACTTTCGTGATAGCCGCATCCAGTTCACCCTTCAGCTTGGCATCACCTTTACGCAGACCAAAACCGATACCTGAACCGAGGATGGTGTCATCTTCAACCGGCTTGCCGACAAAGGCGAAACCTTTGCCCTGTGGCTTATCAAGGAAACCAGACTGGCCTGCAGCAGACATCACCAGCGTGCCATCAAGGCGGCCCGCGACCATGTCGTTATAAACCTGGTTCTGGTCCTGATAAGAGGTCACGGTCACACCCTGCGGCTCCCAGTGCTTCTTAGCGTAAGTTTCCTGGATAGAACCCTGTAACACACCGATGTTTTTGCCTTTCAGCGACTCGGCGGTTGGCAGCAACTTCTCACCCGCTTTGACGATCAGCATGGTGGGAATGCGGTAGATAGGTTTGGTGAAATCGATGCTTTTGGCACGCGCTTCGGTGATATTCATCGCCGAGTTGATCGCATCAAACTTTTTCGCCTGCAGTGCCGGGATCAGCGCATCAAAGCTGCTTTCCACCCACTTACAGTCAAAGTTGCCGACCTGGCAAATCGCTTTACCCAGTTCGATATCAAAACCTTCCAGCTCGCCCTGCGCGTTGCGGCTTTCAAACGGCGGATATTGTGACTCCAGACCGTAGCGTAAGGTTTCCTGTGCCAGTGCGTGTGCTGAGGTCAGCATGCCCAGCGCCACAAACAGTGCGTTTAATTTTTTCATTATTCTTCCCCTAATTACCCTTTAACACGGCACAGCGCTTCCGCGCCAGCCTGCAGTGTTGCGTCGTCTTTCGCGAATGACAGGCGAATTAATTTATTGTCAGTGCCGTCCATATAAAACGCCGACAACGGAATGGTGGCCACACCGTGATCGACGATGAGACGTTTTACCATTTCACTGTCGCTTTCGTCACTGAAATGTCCGTAACTGGCCAACATAAAGAAGGATCCCGCGCTCGGCAGCAGCTTGAACGGCGAATCTTGCATCAATGACAGCAGACGATCGCGTTTTTCCTGATAGAACGGTGACAGTTGCAGGTAGTTTTGCGGATTCTGCAGATAGTGCGCAAACCCCACCTGCATCGGTGTATCGGCAGCGTACATCATGAACTGATGCACCTTCACAATCTCTTCCATCAGCGCGGCCGGTGCCAGCGCGTAACCCACACGCCAGCCGGTGACGTGGAACGTTTTGCCAAAGGAGGAAACGATCACGCTACGCTGCGCCAGTTCCGGATGGGTAGCCATGCCGCAGTGGGCACGACCATCAAACAGAATGTGTTCGTAGACTTCGTCGGACAGCACCACGATATCCGTGTTGCGGGTCAAGGCTGCCAAATGTTCCAGGTCGGCTGGCGTCAGCACCTGTGCACTCGGATTGTGCGGGGTGTTGATAATGATCATGCGGGTGCGCGGCGTGATGGTGGCACGCAGCTCATCCCAGTTAATCGCAAAATCCGGCACCTGCAATTTCAGGCCAACCGGCGTTGCTCCCTGCAAACGTACCACTGGCGCATAGCTGTCGAACGCCGGCTCGAAGAAGATCACTTCGTCGCCAGGGTGCACCAGCGCAGAAATCGCCATGTAAATCCCCTGACTGGCGCTGCCGGTGATCAACACCTCGCTACCTGCATCATAGCGTTGGCCATAAAGCGTCTCGACTTTTTCGGCCAGCGCTTCACGCAACGCGGGTAAACCAGTCAAAGAGGCATATTGGTTATGACCTTCGCGCATGGCTTTACTGACCAGCTCCACCAGATGCGGATCGCATGGAAAATTCGGCGCGCCCTGCGACAGGTTGATGGCTTTATGTTGTGCCGATAGCTGGCCGATGACGCTGAAAATCGTCGTGCCGACATCGGGCTGTTTGGAAGAGATGTTAACACTGCTATTCAAGGTCATCGTTGCTCCACAAGATTGCATAACCACGTAAGGAAAGTAGATTTCTATTCAACGGCGTGACGCTTGAGTCGACAAGCGAATTGTTGTCATAATAGCCATGATTAAAAATCATAGCTTGAGGTCATTATGTCCCGCTCTGCACTACCGCTAAATGCCATCCATGCATTTCTGGTCACTGCACGTCATCTCAATCTGACGCGCGCGGCCAGTGAGTTGTGCATTACGCAGGGGGCGGTGAGCCGTAAAATCGCTACGCTGGAAAGCTGGCTGGGATTTCCGTTGTTTGCCCGTCATGCGCGCGGTCTGCATCTCACCGAACAAGGGGCGGCATTGTTGCCCGAACTGCAGCAAGGTTACGCCATGCTGGTGAACGCGACAGAGAAAGCCAGCCGCAGCAATGCCTCGATTCGTTTGAAAGCACCGACCTGTGCCATGCGCTGGCTGGTGCCGCGTTTGGTGGCACTGGAGCAACAGCGGCCGGAAATCCACGTGGCGCTCACCACCACGCTGGATCACGCTTCACAGTTGGAAAATTTTGATGCGGCAATTGTGTTTGGCACGCCCCCTGCTGGTTCCATTCGTTTATTTGATGAGCGATTGACGCCGGTTTTGGGCAGTAACGTCACGCCGCCCGTGAGCATCAGCGATTTGGCGAAGTTTACTTTTTTGCATCCCACCAATGATGCTCGCGACTGGCAAATGTGGCTGGCGGACCAAGCGGCGAAGGTGCCGATGGCACGCAATCAGCACTTTGCCACCATGGATCTTGCCATCAGCGCGGCGATTCAGGGCTTTGGTGCCACGGTGGCGGATGTGACACTGGTGCAAAATGATTTGGCGAATGGTCGCTTGATTGCCCCGTTTACCAACAGCGTGGCCACCGGGGCAGCGTACAGCCTTTTACAGTGTGCAGAACAGGATGCGCCACCGTTCCTGCCGGATCTGGTGGCGTGGTTGTGTCAGCCTCAGAATGAAACCCACTCATCGGCGCTGGCCGACTTCGATTGAGCGACTGGCGTACTGGTTAGCAGCGGACGGCGCAGAACGGTGCTGGCTGGCGCGGCCTGAGCTTTGCCTGACGGCGCACTGTCCGACAGACGGAATTTCGCGACAGAAGCCTGCAACTCTTCCGTTTGACGCTCCAGCGCACTGGCCGCCGCAGAAACCTGCTCCACCAGCGAGGCGTTTTGCTGGGTCACGCTGTCCATTTCCGTGACGGCGGTGCCGACCTGCGAAATGCCCTTGCTCTGCTCTTCGGAAGCGGCCGCGATATGCTTCATGATCTCATTCACATCCTGTACCGACTTCAGAATATCGTTCATGGTGCTGCCCGCGCTGCTGACCAACGCTGAGCCTTTATCAACACGCTGGACGGAATCTTCAATCAGCGTGGCGATCTCTTTCGCCGCACCCGCACTGCGCTGTGCCAGATTACGTACTTCACTGGCCACTACCGCGAAACCACGACCTTGTTCGCCCGCACGCGCAGCTTCAACGGCGGCGTTAAGGGCCAGGATATTGGTCTGGAAAGCAATGCTGTTGATCACGTTGGTGATCTCAGCGATTTTCTTCGAACTGCCGGAAATGCCCTGCATGGTGGTCACCACTTCCCCCACCAGACGGCCGCCCTGCTGTGCGGTGCCGGTGGCCGTTTCTGCCAGCGAGCTGGCCTGACGGGCGTTGTCGGCGTTGAATTTCACCGTTGCCGTGAGCTGCTCCATGCTGGCTGCCGTTTGCTCCAGCGCGGCCGCTTGCTCTTCGGTGCGTGAGGAGAGATCGTTATTACCGGATGAAATTTCTGCCGCCCCGCGATAGATATTCTCTGTTCCACTGCGAATGGCGCTCACTGCTTCACGCAGGCTGTCCTGCATCGCACGCAACAGCGGCACCAGTTTGCCGACGCAGTTGCGACCAAAATCCTCTACTGGCTGGCTGAGATCGCCCTGCGCAATTACCGCGAAATGGTTGCGCACGCGCTCCAACGGTTTCACCAGCATCGCCACCAGATAACGGTCGGTGAACAACAGAATGACAAGGCCGAACACCACGGCAACCAAAATAATCACCTTGGTAATATTGGTGAGTTTATCGACGGTGACACGGGTTTCATCCAGCTTAATGCCTGCGGCTTTGTTGAACGCTTCCGCGCTGGTGCCAAAGGCGCGGCTCAGAGCGGGCGTCACGTTATTAGCCTGTGTGCGGTAAGCTTCAACGGTGCTCTGCTGTGCCAGCGACACCTGCGGCGCAATCCCCTCATCCAGCAATTTCTGCCAGCTGGCGATAACGCTGTTAACCGTTTCACTGTCCATCGGGCCGGGTGCCATCGCTTTGAATTGCACCAGCTGCGCTTTCATACTCTCCAGCGCCTGTTGCACCGGTGCGAATGCCTCCGCGCTCACTGCCGCGCCCGATGCACGCCCTTCCATCACGCGGGATAGACGCGTCACCACACGAAAATATTGATCGTTGCCTTTACTCAGTACCGTCATCTGATTAACCAGCTCACGGTCAATCTCATTCCCTTCGCCGAGGGCATTGAGCGAATGCACGCTAAATAATCCGACACCGCACCACAGCAGGCAAAACAGCCCGAGAATAGTCAGCATGACGGCGCGAATAGTGAAGTTTTTTAAGATTCCCATACATAATCCCTTGGTGTGAAACGCGTAGGAGGCCCGATAAAATCGGGCATATTGCGTTTATCGGCAGTGGATTGGGAAAATGTAACGGTTTAATAAGCTAATTAATTGCTGTCTGCTTAAGAGGAATGGCTGCCATTGTTATGATTAATCAATCAGTTAACGCGTCATTTGCCTTAAGGATTCATTTGCGCAATTTCACTATTAGCCTGCTCATCAAAGCTTAACGTGGCTGCGCATCATGAGACGGAACAAACGCAGACGCCCACGCATAAAACGCGACTTCAACACCGCTTGCGGTTTACCCTGATCACCGAGGGCGAGTGTCAGATCTTCACGGGGACGCCACACCGGCCAGTCGATTTGGCCCTGCAACTGATAGCTAAACTCACTGGCATCCCGGGCGAAAGTCACCCAATAGGTACTGACCATATCGGCAAAGCGCTTATCTGCGGCAGTGTAATCCCGCTCAGGCAGCGGTTTAAGCGAGGTCAGCGTGTTGAATACATAGGGGATTTCGTTGCCGTGCCAGGTGCCATGTGGATAGAGGTCGCGGGCATTCTCTGACACATAGTCGAACCAGTATCGCCAGGCAGGCATGCCAATACTGTGTTGAGACTGCGCCACCAGCAACGGGATCACGGTAAACGCCATGTCTCGCGCCACTGACCGGCCCAGTAAGGTATCGTCGTGAATATCGTATAGCCATTTCATCAGGCCATAGCTCAGGCGATTTTTGCGACGAATTTGCTGTAACACCGTTGCAGGATCCACACCAAAATAATCCAGTACGCTGGCTTCATCGCTGTTACTTCCCACCATCAACGGCACCCGATGCTGTTTACCGGCCATAAAGGTTTCGAGCATCGGTTTGGGGAGCACCGCATCACCGCTGATTGCCACCGGACCTAATCCCAGTGGACGTTGCAGCGGCCAGAATTGATCGGCAGGTAACTGACGAAGCTGTTCAGCAGAGGCGTGATCCGGCAGGCCAAAATGCGCGGCAACCTGTTTACCGATTTGTTGCGCCCTCCTGCGCGGCACATCCGGCAGGCTGTATGCACTCTGGACAATGCCTTTGTGGAACAGCCCTTCAGCCAGCGGAGAACAGCACAAAGACAACACGCTGCGCGCACCCGATGATTCACCAAACAGCGTGATATTGTGGCGATCGCCGCCAAAGGCAGGAATATTGCGTTGAACCCATTGCAGCGCAGCGATTTGATCCAGCAAGGCAAAGTTATTCACCACCGCTTCTTGCGGGTATTCAGCATCCAGCGCCGGATGGGCGAAAAAGCCAAAGTGGCCAAGACGATAATTGAGCGTGACCACGACGACGCCCTGCGCGGCTAAGGCTTTGCCACGATAGGGATCAAGACTACCTGCGCCGATGGTAAAGCCCCCGCCGTGCAGCCACACCATCACCGGCAAGGGACGGGAGGGCTCAACGTCTGGCGTCCAGATATTCAGGTACAGACAATCCTCATTGAACCGACCCGGATCGCCGCCACCCACTGCCATGCAATAATCCCGGTTTTGCCAACTGGCATCCCCCCATTGCGTGGCTTCACGTACTTCTTGCCAGGGCGCAACCGGCTGTGGCGGACGCCAGCGCAGTGCGCCCACGGGCGGTGCGGCGTAAGGTATTCCCTTGAAGACAAAAAGATCATCGTCAATCAGGCCTCTGAGCTCACCCTCTGCGGTCATGATCCTCAGACGTCGTTCGTTTTTCATCTCGGGTTCCCAGATCAAGCTTGGTTCCATTATTTGCAGGCCTTGAGTGAATGTCCATGTTCTGAAAGCATTTGCAGATTAAGCCGAATATGCTTTCGATCCATTGAACATCTCCATCAAATTTTTTGGCTAACCCTGGCATGGCGAATTGCTTTAAGGTTACAAGTTAACCTGGCGAGACGGAGAAGCGCGATGTTTGGTGGTATCAACCAGATGTTCAATCGGATGAGCGATCACCCGGACTTCGGTAAACTGCTGTTACGTCTGACGTTTGGCGGCCTGCTGCTGTTTCATGGCGAATTCAAAGTGATGCATGGCGTCGACTGGATCGCCCATCTGCTGGCCGTTAAAGGCATGCCAGGTTTCATCGCTTACGGTGCTTACATCGGGGAAATAGTGGCACCTGTTATGGTGATCATCGGTTTAATGACGCGCCCTGCGGCCTTCATTATTGCGGTGAACATGGTTGTTGCGACCTTGCTGGTAAAAATGGGCGCAGTCTGGCATCGCACAGATGTTGGTGCCTGGTCTCTGGAAACAGAGGCTCTTTATCTGCTTGGCGCACTCGCCATCATGTTTTTGGGTGCCGGGAAGTACACGCTGGTGCGTGATTCGCGCTTGCAATAAAAATCAAAAGAAATGAAGCCGGTCTGCTGAAGTGGTGATACCACTTCACAGACCGGTTTTCTTATGCCGCTAACGGATACCGCAACGTGCCAGGCTGCGCTGCTGCATCTGTTGATACAACGCCATCTCATCCTGCACCGCTGCGCCTAACGCGGCTTCAAAATCCGCCCTGCTGGCATTGCCCGCGCTGCGTGCGTGCGTTTCGTCGCCCAAATTAGACTGGAATATCCCCGCTGCACTCACTGGCAGGAAATCTTCATACACAATCGGTTCTGCCTGCACCCGCCCCTCAGCGAGGAGTTGGGCCAGGGTTTCTCCCATTTGCGGAGGATGCTGGATGCCCTTAGCGGTCAAACGATAGCGGAACCACGCCAGTTCCTGTTCGCGCAGGGCTTCCTCATCATCAGGGAAATCACGAAACACTGCGCTCAGATGCTGTTGATGATGCTGGTTATCGCTGCCGGTGCCTGCTTCCGCCAACAGACGGTCGTACAGTGTACGTCCTTTGGGGGTCAGTGCCGCGCCGCGCTGCTCAATCTCGCCAAAGCGCGCAGTATGGGTGCCGGGAGTGCCGTCATTAAAATGCACTGCCTCTTCCAGCGCTTTAAAGCTGGTTTGACGTAACAGGATCGGCACCTCGCGCCGTGGTGGCCCCTCAATAAGGGTTTTGGGATCGATGCCGCGCGCGGGCATCAAGGTTTGCACGCGATCGATATCCAGCGTGCGCGGCGTCAGATGGTTGATGTGGCAGCCCTGGAAGCACACCACATCGGCGATCAATCGATGTTGCTGACTCAGTGCCCGATAGGTCAGGCTGTCCACGGTGGTGTGGGCATGCCAGCGGAAGGTTTCCAGCGCCTCTTTGACAAAACGCGCCGCGTCCGCAGCGTTTAAACCGCCCTGCTGTTGATGTTGAGCGATCAATGCGCGACAACCCGGGGTGAAAATATCGCGCGCGGCCAAAATAGTTGCGGCTTTTTCCCTTAGCGCGGCGTCATCAATCAGTTCCAGCCGTAACAGAGAGGTAAACACGCGGAATGGATTGCGGCGCAATGCGCTGTCGGTGACCGGACGGAACGCGGTAGAGTGAACCGGCACCCCCGCTTGCGAGAGATCGTAATATCCCACCGGTTCCATCCCCATCACCGCAAACATCTGGCGCAGTGTGCTGAGTTCTTCTGCCGTTCCCACGCGAATTGCACCGTGACGTTCCACACTGAGTCGGTCCAGTTCATCGGCGGCGGCGAGACGGTTTTTTAAAGCGGGTTGTGCTTCCAGCGTACGCTCATTCACGGCCGTGACCAGTTGCGTCAGGGTGCCGTATTGCGGCACTTCCTGCTGATACATACTGGACATCGCTTGCGAGAACAGCGTGCGAATCGCATCGCTGGTGAGAAAGTTTTCCATGGTCATCACCTCGGCGTTAAGGGTTGTTGCTAATGTAGATCAACCCTTTATCGCCGTGGAGGAATTTCGTGGAACTGTGATCGCCCTGTCACTCAGCCCGGTCTGACGGGTCACCAAAGCGACATTTCAGGGCCAGCATAATCGTGGTGAGCACCGCTGGAATCGCCAGCAACAGGAAGATTTGGCTGAACGACCACCCGAGCGAAAGGAGTTCTGCGCCGACAAAAGCACTCATAATCGCGCCGACGCGCCCCACACCGTGCATCCAACTGGAACCGGTCGCACGCGCGTGCGTAGGGTAATAGCTGGCCGACAGCGCATTCATGCCGGTGTTGGCGCCGTTAAAGCAGAAGCCGCTAAAGAAGGCGATGGCACTCATTAATCCCACTTCCGCCGGAGAGAAGCCGAGCGCGACAATCGCAATACCGCCACAGAAGTAAATCACCGCCAGCGCGATATTGGCATTGATGCGATCCATCAGCCAGCCAGCAAACAGCGAACCTACCGTGCCGCCCGCCTGATACATCGCCGTAACGATGGCGGCTTCCGTCACCGACATTCCCAACGTGTTGATCAGCGAGGGCATCCAACTGCCAATCAGATAGACGAGGAACAGCCCCATAAAGTAGCCGCCCCATAACATCAGGCTGCCGAAGAGATAGCGCCGCGACACCACCGTCGCCACTGCGCCACGCCGCACGACAACCTGTTCAGTGGACTGGTAATGGCTGTTCGGCTCAACGACGCCAGGCAGCATGCGATCCAAAATGGCATGAATACGTGCAGCAGGTGCGCGACGGCTAATCAGGAAGCGCACGGATTCCGGTAAGCCGCGCAGCAAGAAAGGCAGCACAATCAGCGGCAAGACGCCACCCATCAACATCACGGAGTGCCAGTCATAGCGAGGCAACAGCCAGGAAGCCGCAAATCCGCCCGATGCGGCACCAAAGGTGAAACCGCAGAACACCACGGTGATGATGAAGGAACGTCGACGCTCTGGTGCATACTCTGCTACCAGCGTGCCAACGTTTGGCATGGCGGCACCGAGGCCAAGGCCGGTGAGAAAACGGAATAACATCATTTGATCGATGTTTTGCGCCATGGCGGTTGCCAGCGTCCACAAGCCAAAAAAGCCCACGCTGAGCAGTATCATCACACGCCGCCCGTAGCGATCGGCCAATGGCCCCGCCACCATGGCACCTAAGGCCAGGCCAATCAGCGCGGCGCTGATCACCATGCCAAGCTGATGATTAGTGACGCCCCAACTGGCTTTCAATGTCGGAGCGATAAAGCCCATCAGCGCGATGTCCATGCCATCCAGCGCAACAACGATGAAGCACAGCGCAATCAGGCGTTTTTGCCAGCGGCTAAGCGCACTCTGATTAATCAGCTGGCGAACATCTACGGCTTCAACGGTGGTCACGGATCAACTCCTGCACATTCATCGTTTAATCATCAGTTTTGGTAAAAAAAACGGCGCTAATGATAGCTCATCGTTAACAATAACGGGCAGGATTTTTAGGTGTAAGTGAGAATTATTCAAATTATGCGAGATTAAGCGCTTGATATTGCAATAGGTGATAATTTTGCACTGACGCTGATTTTTACTAATTCGATTTAAAACAGCAGGTTAGAAATTTTAGGGGTTTTGTTAATATAATTTTGCAGTGAAGTTAACATAATTCCAGTTTTCCCATTGCCGCCATCAGGTAAAAGTCATTATGTTTGAGGCTATGGACAAAAATTCCCTTTTCAATCAGCGCATTCGCTTGCGCCATTTACACACCTTTGTTGCGGTTGCGCAGCAAGGCACGCTGGGGCGCGCGGCAGAGACACTCAATCTCAGCCAGCCTGCGCTCTCAAAAACCCTGAATGAGCTGGAAGAACTGGCTGGCGCGCGTCTGTTTGAACGTGGCCGTCTTGGTGCCCAGTTAACGACGCTCGGCGAGCAATTTCTTGTCCATGCGGTAAAAGTGCTGGATGCACTTAACCATGCGGGCCAAAGCTTTAACGCCCCACAACCAGGCCGACCGGTCGTGATTCGTCTCGGCGCGCTCACCACTGCGGCAATGGGCATGCTGCCACAGATTCTCGATCGCTTTCATGAGCAACAGCCGAACACCACGGTACAAGTGGCGACATTACACAATAATGTTCTGCTGGCTGGGTTGCGCGCGGGTGAGTTTGATATTGGCATTGGGCGCATGGCCGACAGCGAAATGATGGCGGGCCTGAGTTATGAATTGCTATTCCTGGAGTCGCTTAAACTGGTTGTACGCCCGGAACACCCACTCCTCAGTGACAATGTCACGTTATCCCGCGCGATGCAGTGGCCGGTGGTGATATCGCCGGAGGGCACTGCCCCGCGCCGTATCGCTCAACATATGCTGGACGAGCAAGGTTGTGCGCTTCCCGCTAATTGTGTTGAAACCTCATCCACTTCGCTGGCGCGTCAGCTGGCCCTGCGTTATGACTATGTGTGGTTTGTCCCCTCAGGCGCTATCAAGGAAGATCTTAGCCACAATGCCGTGATTGCACTGCCGATAAACTCTCCAGGGCCGGGAGAGCCGGTGGGGATTATCACCCGCAGCGGCAGTCATCTCAGCCTGAGTGCCGAAGTGTTGCTGGCGACCATTCGCAAATTTCACACCTGATTAGCGACTGCGTTTGGCGTGGCGCTCTCGATTATCCAGCCGCGCCTGATCCGTTTTTCTTAAACTGACATACAACGCCCCGGCACCTCCGTGCTGGGGTTGCGCCACGCAAAAGCTTTGCACCTCGTCAAACTGCGTCAGCCAGCGTGCCAGATAACTGCGTACGATATTGGCATGCGCTTCATCATCACGGCCTTTGCCGTGGATAATCAGCAGATTGCGTAGCCCCTGCTTGCGTGCCTGCAGCATGAAACTGAACAATGACTTTCGACAGGTTTCTACCGGCTGACGCAGCAGGTTCAGGCTGGCGTCCAGGGAATATTTCCCCAGCCGCAACTTATCCAGCACACCTTGTTGAATACCTTCTGTTTTGTATTCCAGCGGAGTCGTCAGCGGGATGATGTCAAGAAAGCCCCGCGTGAGGAAATTTTCTTGTTCGTCATCGGCTTGCTTCGGGCGCGGCGCTTTGGTTGAAGGGGAACGCAACCATTGGGTATTGGCACAATCTTTCAGTGGCGTCACATCGCCCATGGCATCCCGGAAAAGGTCTTCATCGTCTAGGTTCATGGTGTTTTCTCACGCCTGGTGGTTTGCTGAGCGCAAGTTGCCGCTCAAAAACAAAATAGTAGCAAAGGATTTTTGGCATCACATCTGTCACTTTTTGCGCTGAGACAAGTTGTGACCAGATGTAAATATGGCAACAAAACGTTCCAGGTCAAAAAATAATGTCAGGCAAACCTTGCGCAAACTCAGGTATACCCTACGTTAGTGGGGGTTTAAGGGGAATTACTGCTCGGATGAGTTCCCTTAACGCGTAAAAATGTTAAAATTGACGGCAGTCAATAATCATCGAGCGTACCTATATGATCCCGGAAAAACGCAGCATTCGACGTATTCAGTCTGGCGGTTGTGCCATTCACTGTCAGGATTGCAGTATCAGCCAGTTGTGTATCCCTTTCACACTGAACGAGCATGAGCTGGATCAGCTGGACAATATCATTGAGCGCAAAAAGCCGATTCAGAAAGGTCAGACGTTGTTCAAAGCCGGTGATGAACTGAAATCGCTTTATGCTATCCGCTCCGGCACCATCAAAAGCTATACCATCACTGAACAGGGTGACGAGCAAATCACCGGTTTCCATCTGGCTGGGGATTTAGTGGGCTTTGATGCGATTGTCGGCGCGCACCACCCCAGTTTTGCTCAGGCGCTGGAAACAGCAATGGTGTGTGAAATTCCTTTCGAAACCCTTGACGATCTCTCCGGTAAAATGCCGGCACTGCGTCAGCAGATGATGCGTCTGATGAGCGGTGAGATTAAAGGCGACCAGGACATGATCCTGCTGCTCTCGAAGAAAAACGCGGAAGAGCGTCTGGCGGCGTTTGTCTGGAATCTGTCACGCCGCTTTGGTCAACGTGGCTTTTCTCAACGCGAGTTCCGTCTGACCATGACGCGTGGTGACATTGGTAACTACCTGGGACTAACCGTAGAAACCATCAGCCGTCTGCTGGGTCGCTTCCAGAAAAGTGGCATGCTGGCAGTAAAAGGCAAATATATCACCATCGAGAACCATGCGTTGCTGGCAGAACTGGCGGGTCAGACTGAACAAGCTGCGTGATTCTATGCCGGGTCGATAAATGTTAGTTTATTGATCCGGCAACAACTTTTCCCCTTCTGCCCCGCGCCAACTTAGGCTATCTTTAATCCAACTTGCTTTGGTTTGAGGAGATTGCCCTATGTCCCGGTACCAAAATATTCTGGTGGCGATTGACGCCCAGCAGGACGATCAACCCGCGTTACGTCGTGCGGTGTATCTGAATCAACGTATCGGCGGAAAAATCAAAGCTTTTCTGCCTATCTACGACTTCTCCTATGAAATGACCACCTTGTTGTCGCCTGATGAACGTTCCAACATGCGTAAAGGCGTCATCAGTCAGCGTACTGAATGGATTCGTCAACAGGCCCACGCCTATCTTGAGGCGGGTGTTGATATTGAAATTAAAGTGGTGTGGCATAATCGCCCTTATGAAGCGATCATTCAGGAAGTGATGGCGCACCAGCACGACCTGGTGTTGAAAATGGCCCACCAGCACGATCGCCTCGAAGCGGTGATTTTTACCCCAACTGACTGGCATCTGCTGCGTAAATGCCCTTGCCCGGTGTGGATGGTGAAAGATCAGCCATGGCCAGAGGGAGGCAGAGCCGTTGTGGCGGTCAATCTGGCCAGTGAAGAGCCCCATCACGATGAGTTAAACCAAAAGCTGATTCGTGAAACGGTGCTGCTGGCTGATATGGTCAACCATACTGAAGTGCACCTTGTCGGTGCTTATCCCATCACGCCAATCAATATCGCTATTGAACTCCCCGACTTTGACCCCAGCGTGTATAACGATGCGATTCGCGGACAACATCTGGTGGCGATGAAAGCGCTACGCCAGAAATTCTCCATCGGCGAAGAGTTTACGCATGTGGCAAAAGGCTTGCCGGAGGAGGTGATACCGGATATCGCCTCTCATCTGGAGGCGGGGATTGTGGTACTCGGCACCATCGGCCGCACTGGCCTTTCAGCCGCATTCCTCGGGAATACCGCAGAGCAGGTTATCGATCATTTGCGTTGTGATTTGCTGGCAATCAAACCGGACGATTTCAAATCGCCGATTGATTATGACGATGAAGAAGACGAAGACGATTAAAACAACAAAGGCGACCAGATGGTCGCCTTTTTTAATCGCAATACAGATTACAGCGCGCGCAGGATACCTTCTACACTCGCCTTCGCATCACCAAACAACATTTGCGTGTTGTCTTTGAAGAACAGCGGGTTCTGCACCCCGGCGTAACCGGTATTCATTGAACGTTTAAACACGATAACGTTCTGCGCTTTCCACACTTCCAGTACGGGCATACCCGCGATTGGGCTGCGCGGATCTTCCTGCGCCGCCGGGTTAACGGTGTCATTGGCACCGATCACCAGCACGGTATCGGTATCGCTAAAATCATCGTTAATCTCGTCCATTTCCAGCACCACGTCATACGGCACTTTGGCTTCAGCCAGCAACACATTCATGTGGCCAGGCAAACGACCGGCAACCGGATGGATCCCGAAACGCACTTTGATGCCACGCGCACGCAGTTTCTCGGTGATTTCCGCCACCGGATACTGCGCCTGCGCCACCGCCATGCCGTAGCCAGGCGTGATGATCACTGACGTTGAACCTTTCAGCAGTTCAGCAGTGTCTTCTGCCGTGATTTCACGGTGTTCACCCTCTTCTTCGCTTTCGCCACCGACACTCACATCGGTGCCAAAACCACCCGCAATAACGCTAATGAACGAGCGGTTCATCGCCTTACACATAATGTAGGACAGAATCGCACCCGAAGAACCCACTAACGCACCGGTGACAATCAGCAGGTCATTGCTGAGCATAAAGCCCGCCGCCGCCGCTGCCCAACCGGAGTAAGAGTTCAGCATCGACACCACAACCGGCATATCCGCACCGCCAATGGAGGCGACCAGGTGCCAGCCGAAGACCAGAGCAATGACGGTCATCAGCAGTAAGGCAACCACTTGTGAACCGGTGCTATTCGTCTGCACAAACCACAGCATCAGCAGGAAAGAAACCACCAGCGCAGCCAGATTCATCTTATGACGATGTGGCAGCATCAACGCTTTAGAAGAGATCTTGCCGCGCAGTTTGCCAAACGCCACGATAGAACCGGTGAAGGTCACCGCACCGATAAAGATGCCAAGGAACACTTCCGTCAGATGGATATTTTCCATCACCGGCGCCAGACCGGGTGCATGATCGAGGTAGCTGTTGAAGCCCACCAGAACGGCAGCCAGACCCACGAAGCTGTGCAGAATTGCCACCAGCTCTGGCATTTCAGTCATCTCGACTTTCTTCGCCAGACGCACACCGATTGCGCCACCGATCACCATCGCCAACAGAATCCACGCCACGTTGCCGCTGTTGGGACCAAAGATGGTCGCCAGCAGCGCAATCGCCATACCACTGACACCAAAGATGTTACCCTGCTTAGACGTCTCGTGTTTTGAGAGGCCGGCCAGGCTGAAAATAAACAGAATTGCGGCAACAATGTATGCTGCAGTCACTAATCCGCCAGACATGTTGTTACCCCTTAATTCTTACGAAACATTTTCAGCATGCGCTGGGTGACGGTGAATCCACCGAAGATATTGATGCTGGCAATCAGTACAGCGACGAAGGCCAGGAAAGTCACCCAACCGCCGTGGCCCATTTGCAGCACCGCACCCACCACAATAATGCCGGAAATGGCGTTAGTGACGGACATTAATGGCGTATGCAATGCATGGCTGACGTTCCACACCACGTAGTAACCGACGACGCAAGAGAGCGCGAAGACCGTAAAGTGGGACAGGAACTCAGGCGGTGCCACGTTGGCCAGACAGGCGAACAGCACCACCGCCAATGCCAGCAACAGATATTTGCGCCACGGTGAAACCGGTTTGGCTTCCACTTTTGCTTTTGGCTCAATGGCTGCCTGCGCGGCTTTCGGTGCCGCTGATACCTGAATCGGCGGTGCTGGCCAGGTGACCTCGCCTTCACGAATCACCGTGACGCCGCGCACGACGACGTCATCGAAGTCGACAGTGATTTCGCCGTTCTTCTCTTTGCACAGCAGTTTCAGCAGGTTAACCAGGTTAGTGCCATACAGCTGAGAAGATTGCGTTGGCAGACGGCTAGGCAGATCGGTATAACCGATGATCTTCACACCGTTGCTGGTTAAAGTCACCTGATCGGCTACCGTGAGATCACAGTTACCGCCGGTCGCTGCCGCCAGATCGACAATCACGCTACCCGGCTTCATGCTGGCAACCATTTCAGCGGTAATCAGCTTCGGTGCCGGTTTGCCTGGGATCAGCGCGGTAGTGACGATGATATCGACTTCTTTCGCCTGCGCGGCAAACAGTTCCATCTCCGCCTTAATAAAGGCTTCTGACATCACTTTGGCATAGCCATCGCCACTGCCGGCTTCCTCTTCGAAATCCAGCTCAAGGAACTCGGCGCCCATACTCTGCACCTGTTCTTTCACTTCTGGGCGTGTATCAAACGCACGCACAATCGCACCGAGACTGCCCGCCGCGCCGATCGCTGCCAAACCTGCCACACCCGCGCCGATAATCATCACTTTCGCCGGTGGTACTTTACCGGCTGCGGTGATTTGCCCGGTAAAGAAGCGGCCAAATTCATGCGCAGCTTCAACAATGGCACGGTAACCGGCGATGTTCGCCATGGAACTGAGTGCATCCAGCGCCTGGGCACGGGAAATACGTGGTACAGAATCCATCGCCATGACGGTGACGTTACGCGCGGCCAGTTTCTCCAGCAGTGCCGGATTTTGTGCTGGCCAGATAAAGCTCACTAAGGTGCTGCCCGCGCGTGTCAGTTCGATCTCCTGATCGTCTGGCGCATTCACTTTCAACACAATGTCAGACTGCCAGACACTTTCGGTGGTACTGACAGTGGCACCAGCGGCGATAAAGCTCTCATCGTCAAAACTTGCGCGAATACCAGCGCCCTGCTCGACCGTGACGCTGAATCCCAGCTTGATCAGTTGCTCAACGGTCTTTGGCGTTGCAGCAACGCGCGACTCATTGGCTAACCGCTCTTTGGGTATCCCAATTAACATACTGTTTCCTTTCAACAATTAAAGGATGAGGTTCTGTAAGTGGCACAAGCCCATAAGGCTGAAACAGCGTTTCAGCTTTTTATGAGCAAAATGCGCAATGTAACAAAGTCTTTATAACCTACTGAAAATGTGAAAAGTGATCCACAGCGATAACGCACACTTATGACATTCACACTAATATTCAGATGCAAAGATTGAATGCCACGTTTTGCCACTAGTTTTGCGACATAATAAAAAATATTCTGCTGCGCAAAATCGTGTCATGTCGAATTTAGTGTTTTTAAAAACCTTTATTTAACAATACTTTAACTATTATGATGCTATGTGTTACCAGAATAAGTGGTAAAGCGGTCAAAAAAAAGCCATAGCATAGGTAAATGACATGTCGATGAATAATTTGCGGAGATTGTCAATCTTATGCGCATAAATTGGCTGAGACAGGTTGATTATTACATGCAATAATCAGCGGCTAATCTGTTATACATCAAGAGTCCAGCACGTTTTCGTACTCATTTTGCGTAAGGCGAAGGATCATTTTTATGAAGCTGAAGAACACCATTCTGGCGACCACCTTGTTATCACTGTTGGCAGCAAATGCATTTGCCGCCAAAGAGTTGACGCCAGAACAAGCGGCCGCGTTGAAGCCATTCAAACGTATTAATATCAACGGTCGCTTTAATGCTATTGGCGATGCCACCGATGCCATCTCCAAAGCAGCCGATGAAAAAGGCGCTGACTCCTTCTATGTGCAGGGTATCAACGATACTAACGGTAACGGCGGCAACTGGCGCGTCACCGCAGATTTGTACAAAGCGAATGCCCCTAAAGCGGATGAGTCCACTCAATACCGTAAGTTCAGCGGTGTTAAAGAACTGCCGAAAGCGGAAGCCTATCGTTTAGAGCCATTCGACACGGTTTCCGTCAATGGCTTTTTCTCCAGCCAGCCTGATGTGAATGAAGCGATTGCTAAAAAAGCGAAAGACAAAGGCGCAGCTTCCTTCTTTATTGTGCGTCAGGTTGATGCCAACAACGGCGGCAACCAGTACGTGACGGCTTATGTTTATAAAGCCGATGCACCAGAGCGCAAAGTGCAGAGCGTCTCCGATTCCATCCCAGCCGATTCTGAAGCCGGTAAAGCCGCTTTAGCCGCGGGCGGTGCAGAAGCGAAGAAAGTGGCTATCCCTGGCGTTGCCTCTTCTGATACGCCAAGTCGTAGCGTAGGCCGTTTCTTTGAAACGCAAAGCTCCACCGGTGAACGTTATACGGTGAAACTGGCGGATGGTCGTAGCGTGCAGGAAGTGAATGCGATTACTGCGGCACAGATGCAGCCGTTTGATACCATCACCTTCTCTGACCACTTCGGTACGCCAACAGAGATCTCTGATGCTGTGGGCAAACGTGCCGTGGAAAAAGGTGCGAAGTACTATCACATCACGCGTCAGTGGTCGAACCAAAGCGGTGGCAACCTGACCGTGACCGCGGATCTGTTCAAGTAATTCCCTTGCGGGGCGGCTTTCGTCGCCCTGCTCATCTGTTTGCATAGTCTGTGCGCAGATCTGCATAATCCTGCATTGCCTTCCCTTTTCGCTCTCCGTAAAATCCTTCGCCTGTTTTCAGGGTATTCCGTTTCAAAACCGGCCAATTGCCACGTTACACTCCAGCGGAATCGTCACTACCCAGCATACTCTGCTGTCCAGGAATGGTGTTTTGGATAAAAAATTAGGTCTGAGCGCGCTCACCGCGCTGGTACTCAGCTCCATGCTCGGTGCGGGTGTATTTAGCCTGCCGCAAAATATGGCTGCCGTCGCCGGTCCCGCTGCACTGCTGATTGGCTGGCTGATCACCGGTGTCGGCATCCTGTTTCTCGCGCTTGCCATGCTGCTGCTGACGCGCTTAAAACCCGAACTGGACGGCGGGATTTTTACCTATGCACGCGCCGGATTTGGTGAGTTAGTCGGATTTTGTTCCGCATGGGGTTACTGGCTCTGTGCGGTCATCGCCAACGTTTCTTATCTGGTGATTGTCTTTTCGGCGCTGAGTTTCTTCACCGATTCGCCTGACCACGTGGTATTTGGCGATGGCAATACCTGGCAAGCGATGCTCGGTGCGTCGGTACTTTTATGGCTGGTGCACTGGCTGGTGTTACGAGGCGTGCAAACAGCTGCCAGCATCAACCTGCTCGCTACCCTGGGGAAACTGGTACCGCTGCTGCTGTTTGTGGTGTTGGCTTTGCTCGCATTTAACTACGATCGTTTCCACTTTGACTTCAGCGGCGTCGCGCTAGGCCAGCCACTGTGGCAGCAAGTCAAGCAGACCATGTTGATTACCTTGTGGGTCTTCATTGGTGTGGAAGGCGCCGTGGTAGTCTCCGCGCGGGCACGTCATAAGAAAGATGTGGGACGCGCCACCATGCTGGCGGTTATCGCGGCACTGCTGGTTTACTTACTGGTGACCCTGCTTGCACTGGGCGTGGTGCCGCGTGCAGAGCTGGCGCAAATGCGAAATCCCTCCATGGCCGGCTTGATGCAGCATCTGTTGGGGCATTGGGGTAATACGGTGATTGCGGTGGGTCTGATTATTTCCGTGTGTGGCGCGTATTTAAGCTGGACAATTATGGCGGCAGAAGTCCCTTTTCTCGCGGCACAGCAAGGGGCTTTCCCCCGCAGCATCGCGCGACAGAATCGTCACAATTCGCCAGCCGCTTCGTTGTGGCTCACCAACGGCAGTGTGCAGGTTTGTCTGATCCTGATTGCGGTCACTGGCGCGGATTACAATACGCTGCTGACCATCGCGTCAGAGATGATTCTGGTGCCATATCTGCTGGTGGGTCTGTATTTAATTAAAGTGGTTCGCGGAGAAAAAAATCCGCTGGCGATGTCGGTCGGAGTCGGTGCCAGTGCTTATGGATTCTGGCTGCTTTATGCTTCAGGTCCGCTGCATCTGCTGCTGTCTGTGGTGTTGTACGCGCCGGGATTACTGCTGTTCCTGTATGCGCGACGCGGCGGCCGTGGCAACAAAGTGCTGTCACAACTTGAGCGCATCGCGATTGGATTACTGATTGCGGCAGCACTGCCAGCGATGTGGCAGCTTACGCAGTAATTAGTGAGGTTGAACCGGGATTGAGACGCACAGCAGGTCATCCTGCTGTGTCAGATTCAGCGCTTTACGGTATTCCTGATGAATCGCGTCCAGCTGATCTTCTGACAACGGATAAGGCAGTTGGATGTCAAAACGGCTGATATGCTGTTGTTCCGCGAGGGTAATCAGTCGTGCGATATTTATCTCGTCGCTGACCTGCGTTGAAATGATTTGTAATGCTAATTCTTTCAAATGATCGTCACTTGCGGCTAAGCCGTGAGCGGACTTGCGCGTGACCATGCCAAAAATCGGCATCACGCCGTAAATAGCGTCAACGAAACTCCAGCGTTTTTTGCAGGAAGCAGAAAGAAAATCGCTGTAATTGAAGCAGATGCGGTCACTGTATCCGGCTGAAGCCAGCTCTTTATCAGACACCCTCGCACTCCTCCTGGTTTTCGTTACGGTTCCGAACCTTGCGCTACAACGCGCCGCTAATAATGGCACATTTCACGGTAAACATACCAGTCAGCCAGGGATATTTCGTGCGATAGCGTAGAGCTCAGGACCAGGAAAAGTTATGCTGATGCCATTCTCATCACTCGCAGTGAAATATGAACAGAATTGTCTACGTGGAAGATGAGCCGGAAGTCGGCGAACTGATCGCCGCCTACCTTGGCCGCCACGATATTGAAGTGACTGTAGAAACGCGCGGTGACCGCGCTGAAGCCACGATTCTCAACGCCGATCCCGACCTGGTGCTGCTGGATATCATGTTGCCTGGCAAAGATGGTATGACCGTCTGTCGCGATTTGCGTGCGCACTGGTCTGGGCCGATTGTGCTGCTGACATCGCTGGACAGCGACATGAACCACATTCTGGCGCTGGAAATGGGTGCCAATGACTACATTCTGAAAACCACACCGCCCGCTGTTTTGCTGGCACGTTTGCGCCTGCATCTGCGTCAGGCGCAGGGTTCCCAGCCCGAAGTCGCGCCAGCCATTCAGAGTTCGCAACGGGTGCTGCGTTTTGGTTCGCTGACCATTGACTCCCTCAATCGCCAGGTCACACTGTTTGATGAAAACATCACCCTCTCCACCGCCGATTTTGATCTGCTGTGGGAGCTGGCCACGCATGCAGGCCAGATTCTGAATCGTGATGCGTTGCTGAAAACCTTGCGAGGGGTGAGCTATGACGGCATGGATCGCAGTATTGATGTGGCGATATCCCGCCTGCGCAAAAAACTGTATGACAGTGCCACCGAGCCGTTTCGTATCAAAACCATCCGCAATAAAGGTTACCTGTTCGCGCCTCAGGCCTGGGATACCCGCTCCGCATGAGAAAACTCTTTATCCAGTTCTATCTGCTGCTGTTCGTCTGCTTTCTGGTGATGACCTTGCTGGTGGGGCTGGTCTACAAGTTTACCGCTGAGCGTGCGGGCCGCCAGTCAATGAACGATTTGATGGCGAGCTCGCTGTTTTTAATGCGCAGTGAATTGCGTGAGATTCCCCCGCGTGACTGGAATAAAACCATCCGCAATCTCGATCTCGACTTGTCGTTTGAGCTGCATATCGAACCGATGAGTAAATATCAGCTGGATGAGCCTGATATGCGCCGCCTGCGCGCCGGTGAGATCGTCGCACTTGACGATCAATACACCTTCCTGCAGCACATACCGCGCAGCCATTATGTGCTGTCGGTCGGCCCGATCCCTTATCTGTTTTATCTGCATCAAATGCGCATTCTGGATATCGCGCTGCTGGCGTTTATCGGTATGTCTTTGGCGCTGCCGGTGTTTATCTGGCTACGACCGCACTGGCAGGAGATGCAGCGGCTGGAAAAAGCCGCGCAACGTTTTGGTCGCGGTGAGTTGGATGTGCGTACCCATTTTGAAAGTACCTCGAGTCTGCACAGCCTCGGCGTGGCGTTTAACCAGATGGCGGACAATATCAATACGCTGGTCGCCAGCAAAAAACAGCTGATTGATGGCATCGCCCACGAGTTAAGGACACCGCTGGTTCGACTGCGCTATCGTTTGGAAATGAGCGATAACCTCAGTGACGCCGAGTCCGCTGCGTTGAACCGCGATGTCGGCCAATTAGAGAGTCTGATAGAAGAGCTGTTGACCTATGCGCGCCTCGACCGCCCGCGTGTCGATCTCAACCTTCAATCGTTTGATTTGGCGCAGTGGCTGCGAGTGCATATCGAAGATGTACAAACCATGAATCCGCAGGCACATATCGCCCTGGATATTCCGCAACTTGAGAATGTGGGATCCGCCGATACCCGTCTGATGGAGCGCGTTCTGGATAATCTGGTGAACAATGCGCTGCGTTATGCCCAGCAGCGGCTGCGCGTGAGCCTGTGGTTTGACGGCGCCATCGGTAATTTACAGGTTGAAGATGATGGGCCGGGTATCCCCCCCGAAGAACGCGCACGCGTGTTCGAACCTTTTGTTCGTCTCGATCCCAGTCGGGATCGCGCGACCGGTGGCTGCGGGCTTGGGCTGGCAATTGTCCACTCCATTGCGCAGGCACTGCAGGGGCATGTCACTATTGAGAGCAGTCCGCTTGGTGGCGCCTGCGTTCGCTTCTGCTGGCCGGTTGATCTACCCTTGCGAGATATTTCGCCCCGTTTACCGTCATAAGGAGCTTTAATTGTGACTTCTGCTTATCAGGAACTTAGCAAAACTTTCCAGCGCCTGGCGCGCTTTGGCCACCTTGGGGCTATCGCCGGTGTCGATATGCAAACCACGATGCCACCCGGCGGCAGCCAGGCGCGCGGTGAAGCCATGGCGGAACTCAGCGTGTTTATGCATGAGCTGTTGACCGATAAACGCCTCGGCGGCCTGTTCGATGCCGCTCAGCAGGAATCGTTGAACGATGTTGAGCAAGCCAACCTGAGCGAAATGCAGCGTGCCTGGCAACAGGCAACGATTCTGCCCGCTTCATTAGTCGAAGCCAAATCGCTGGCCGGTTCGCGTTGTGAGCATGCCTGGCGCCAACAGCGCCCCGCCAATGACTGGCAAGGCTTCTCGGCTAACCTGAAAGAAGTGGTGAAACTCAGCCGTGAAGAAGCACAACTGCGCGCCGATGCACTGGGTGTGTCTCGGTATGACGCGCTGCTGGATGTGTTCGAACCCGGCATGACCAGTGCGCAACTCGACAGTACCTTTGGCGAGTTGAAAAGCTGGCTGCCCGCGCTGCTGCAAAAAGCCGTCGAGAAGCAGCAGAGAACCGCCATCGCGGCGCCGGTGGGTCCCTTTGCCATTGAAGCGCAAAAGCAACTCGGTTTGAGTGTGATGAAAACACTGGGCTTTGATTTCAACCATGGCCGCCTGGATGTCAGCGCTCACCCTTTCTGTGGTGGCGTGCCAGAGGATGTGCGCATTACCACACGTTACAATGAGAACGATTTCCTGAGTGCGATGATGGGCGTGATCCACGAAACCGGCCACGCACGTTACGAGCAGAATTTACCGCAGCAATGGCGTGGACAACCGGTGGCACATGCGCGATCGACCGCCATGCATGAATCACAAAGCCTGTTTATGGAGATGCAGTTGGGCCGCAGCAAGGCGTTCCTGCAGCATATTCATCCGCAGGTCGTCGCCCTGATGGGTGACCAGCCTGCATTAGCGCTGGATAATTTTGTTCGTCAGACACAACGCGTGAAGCCGGGCTTTATCCGCGTGGATGCCGATGAACTGAGCTATCCCGCTCATGTGATTCTGCGTTACGAAATCGAACGTGCGTTGATTGAAGGCGAGATTGAAGTTGATGACATCCCCGCGCTGTGGGCTGAGAAAATGCAGCAGTCTCTGGGAATGGATACGCGTGGCAACTATCGCGATGGCTGCATGCAAGATATTCACTGGACCGATGGCGCCTTTGGTTACTTCCCAACGTATACGCTGGGTGCCATGTACGCCGCCCAGCTGTTCCAGGCGGTGAAGCGCGCTATCCCACAAGTGGATGATCTGATCCGTAACGGAGAGTTGCAGCCGGTGTTTGATTGGTTACAGCAGAACATCTGGCAGCACGGCAGCCGCTTCCCGACGCAGCAACTGTTGGTGAATGCCACGGGTGAAACACTGAATCCGCACTATTTCCGTCAGCACCTTGAACAACGCTATCTCTCTGAGTAAACTGCGCGGCGGCCTGATGGGCCGCCCTTTTCACTTCCTTTACCCGCCTTTGTACATTCCGTTACACGCCGATACCAATGCCTCACGGAAAGACCGAATTGTTTTTCATATAGTTCTTTCACCGGCCCCGCAGTGGGCTACACATGAAAAAATAGTTCGAGGATTTTGCGATGAAAAAATTAGTTGCACTGGTGATCGCCGCTGCTATGGGTATGTCTTCTGTTGCTTTCGCTGCTGAGACCACTACAGCTGCTCCGGCTGCTGCCGCTACCACTACCGCAGCACCTGTTAAGCACAAAGCAGTTCATCATAAGAAAGTTGCCCAGAAAGCTCAGGCAGCTAAGAAACACAAAAAAGTAGCGAAGAAAGCACCAGCTGCTCAGAAAGCTCAGGCTGCTAAAAAGCACCACAAAAAAGCAACCAAGCCAGCTGCACAGAAAGCCCAGGCTGCTAAAAAGCACCACAAAAAAGCAACCAAGCCAGCTGCACAGAAAGCCCAGGCTGCTAAAAAGCACCACAAAAAAGCAACCAAGCCAGCTGCACAGAAAGCTCAGGCTGCTAAAAAGCACCACAAAAAAGTAACCAAACCAGCTGCACAGAAAGCTCAGGCTGCTAAAAAGCATCACAAAGTGAAAAAAGCGGCTAAATAAGTCGGCCTCTTAGCGCCAACACCGCATTAACGATTGAAAACACCCGGTTATGCCGGGTGTTTATTTACTGGAGTAGCGAAAAATGGTGCGTCGCTATCGCTTCGAAATTATCCTGATTGTGATGATCCTGTGCGGCATTGTTGCAGCCAGCTTTTTTATCTAGTCGTTGTAGCGTGCTGATTACTCCAATATTTCTCCCTTTTTTCCCGCTCTCCGACTATAGTTATCGCTCAAGCGTGATGACAATAACCTCTTCTTATTCTCGCCATTGAGAGAACTATGCGCCTGGCTATCCTGTTACTTGTTGGAATTTTCAGTTTTAACCTCGCAGCACATGCCGATGATGAAGATGGGCCAAGCCCGGAAGACATCAAGACGCTATTTTTTGGTAAAGACCACCGCAAAGCCATTACGGATGTGAGTGCCGCTCCCTGGGATGCCATTGGCCAGCTGGAGACCGAAAGTGGCAACCTCTGCACGGCAACCCTGATATCCGCGCATCTGGCATTAACCGCTGGACACTGCCTGCTCGCCCCTCCGGGTAAATTTGATAAACCGGTGGCGCTGCGTTTTATGTCAGGTGCTAAAGGCTGGCGTTACGAAATACATGATATTGATGCGCGTGTAGAACCTTCACTGGCGCGCAGGCTACAGGCCGATGGTGAGGGCTGGATCGTGCCACCGGGCGCGGCACCTTACGATTACGGGCTGGTTATTTTGCATAATCCGCCGTCGGGTATCGTACCCATCCCCTTATTTGACGGCTCACGCAGCGATTTAACCGATGCGTTGAAAACCACCGAACGCAAAGTGACACAAGCCGGTTACCCGGCTGATCACCTCGACACGCTCTATTCTCACAGCGACTGCCTGATTACCGGCTGGGCGCAACGTGCCGTGCTGTCGCATCAATGCGATACGTTGCCGGGCGACAGCGGATCGCCTCTTCTGCTGAAAAGTGGTGATGGCTGGAAACTGATTGCCGTGCAAAGCTCCGCACCCGCACCGGCGGACCGTTATCGCGCGGATAACCGTGCCATCGCGGTGACGTCGTTCAAAGACAGTCTGGAAGCGCTGGCGAAATAAGTTTTTGCCACTGAATCGCTCACCTTCTTCGCGCGAGGGTGTTTCATGCGCAGTCAGCGATAGTTCACTCTCAGAGGCGCAGAAATAGCGCCTCTGTGCTTTTGTTGACTCAGCTAATTTGCTCCATCGCCTGCAGAATGCGCTTATCAGAGATGGGATAAGGTGTGCCCAACTGCTGAGCAAAATAGCTAATCCGCAACTCCTCTAGCATCCAGCGAATCGCCTGAACTTCAGCATCATCCTGACGCTGCGGGGGCAGTTTATTGCGCCATGTCTGCCACGCCTGCTCTGTGGCTTGCACTTTCAACATGCGCGCACGGTCGCTGTAGGGATCTGACGGCAATTTTTCAAGGCGGCGCTCGATGCCCTGTAAATAGCGCAACGTATCGCCCAGGTGCTGATAGCCATTCCCGGTGACAAAGCCGCGGTAAACCAGTCCACTCATTTGCGCTTTAATATCAGACAGTGCCAGCGCCAGCGTCATGTCGACACGACCTTTCAGGAATTTGTTGATATTGAACACGCTGGTCAGAATCTGCTCGACCTGTTTGGCGATAGTGACCACGGTTTCGTTCAATTCAGCACGCACTTTGTCGCGCAGCTGCTCGAAGTTCTCCTGTTGCCATGCCGGACCGCCCGCTTCCGCCATCAGTTTGTCGACACCACAAGCGATGCAGTCATCAATCAGATCCAGCACTTTGCCGTAAGGATTGAAGTACAAGCCGAGTTTAGCTTTGTTGGGCAGTTTCTCGTGCAGATACTTGATTGGCGACGGGATGTTCAGTAACAACAAGCGACGCTGACCTCGCCACATCATCTTTTGCTGCTCAAGCTCGTTGTCGAACAGGCGAATGGCGACACTGTCTTTCTCGTCGACCAGTGCGGGCCAGGCTTTAACCTGATAGCTGCCGCGTTTCTGCTCGTAACTTTGCGGCAAATCACCAAAGCTCCAGATGTGCAGTCCGCTCTGCTCCAGCCCATCGTCCGCGACTTTCGACAGCGTTTCCTGCACTTTCCCTTTCAACACCTGTTTAAGCTGATGCAGATCTTTGCCTTCCTGCAGCTTGCGATTGTGTTCATCCACAATGCGGAAGGTCATTTTCAGGTGATCGGGCACCTGATCCCACTGCCAGGCTTCCCGATCAATGGTCACCCCGGTCATGCGGCGGAACTCGCGTTCCAGCGCATCCAGCAGCGGTAACTCCATCGCTTTCACACGACCGAGGAAAGCTTCCGCGTAGTTCGGTGCGGGCACCAGATTACGGCGCGTCGGTTTTGGCAACGATTTAATCAGTGCAATCACCAACTCACGGCGCACACCGGGGATCTGCCACTCAAAACCACCCTCTTCAACCTGATTCAGCAACGGCAACGGAATGTGAACGGTAACGCCATCGGCATCCGCGCCGGGTTCAAACTGATAGCTCAGTTTCAGCTTCAGATTGCCCTGATGCCAGAAGTTCGGGTAATCAAGCTGGCTGACTTTATCCGCGCCATCTTTGATCAGCATCTGCTTATCAAAACTCAGCAGGTCAGGATTGTCCTTGCTCGCCTGTTTCCACCAGCTATCAAAGTGGCGTGCGGAGACCACATCAGCGCCGATGCGACGGTCATAGAAAGCAAACAGCGTTTCATCATCCACCAGAATGTCACGCCGACGTGATTTGTGTTCCAGATCTTCCACTTCACTGCGTAATTTGAGGTTGTTACGCAAGAACGCATGGCGCGTTTGCCAGTCGCCTTCCACCAGCGCGTGACGGATAAACAGCTCACGACTGAGTGGCGCATCGATGCGACTGTAGTTGACCTTACGCGCCTGCACGATTGCCAGCCCGTAAAGCGTGACTTTCTCTGTGGCCATCACCGCTCCCTGGGCTTTCTCCCAGTGCGGTTCGCTGTAGCTACGTTTAATCAGATGCTGGGCCAGTGGTTCAATCCATTCGGGATCGATACGTGCGGCCACGCGGCCCCACAAGCGGCTGGTCTCCACCAGTTCCGCGACCATCGTCCACTTCGGCGGCTTCTTAAACAGGCCGGAGCCAGGGAAGATGGAGAAGCGGGCGTTACGCGCGCCGGTGAATTCCTGCTTCTCATTGTCTTTCTGACCAATGTGCGACAGCAATCCGGTCAGTAAGGCGCAGTGCACTTCACGATATGGCGCGGGTTCGCTGTTAACCGGCATGCCTTGTTCGCGTACCACCTGACGCAACTGCGTGTAAATATCCTGCCATTCACGCACGCGCAGATAATTGAGGAAATCGGTTTTACACTGGCGACGGAAGTGATTGCCCGACAGGGCTTTTTGCTGCTCCTGCAGGTAATTCCACAGATTCACAAATGAGAGGAAATCCGACTCTTTGTCAGCAAAGCGCCGGTGTTTTTCATCGGATGCCTGCTGTTTATCACTCGGGCGCTCGCGCGGATCCTGAATCGATAAGGCCGCAGTAATGATCATCGCTTCACGCACGCAACCGAACTTTTGTGCTTCCAGCACCATGCGTGCCAGACGCGGATCTACCGGCAATTGCGCCAACTGGCGGCCAGACGTCGTCAGCTTATAGGTTTCATCTTCACTCAGCGTGATGGCACCTAACTCTTCCAGCAGTCGCACGCCATCCTGAATATTGCGCTTATCGGGCGCTTCAACAAACGGGAACGCGCCGATATCACCCAGGCCAAGCGCGGTCATTTGCAGGATAACCGACGCCAGATTAGTACGCAGAATTTCCGGATCGGTAAACGCCGGGCGACTGAGGAAATCGTCTTCAGAATAGAGACGAATACAGATCCCTTCCGACACACGTCCGCAACGTCCTTTACGTTGATTGGCGGAAGCCTGAGAAATTGGCTCGATCGGCAGACGCTGCACCTTAGTACGATAGCTGTAGCGGCTAATGCGCGCCGTACCGGGATCGATAACGTACTTAATCCCCGGCACCGTCAGTGACGTTTCCGCCACGTTGGTGGCCAGCACGATACGGCGCCCGCTGTGCGACTGGAATACACGGTTCTGCTCGGCATTCGACAGACGCGCATACAGCGGTAGGATTTCGGTATGCGGGATATCGCGCTTCATCAGCGCATCGGCGGTATCGCGAATTTCACGCTCGCCACTCATAAAGATCAGAATATCACCGCGGCTTTCCTGACCTAACTCATCTACGGCGTCAAAAATCGCCTGCAACTGATCGCGGTCGGTATCGTCAGCGTCTTCCACCATTGGGCGGTAGCGCACTTCGACTGGATAGGTTCGGCCTGAGACTTCAATCACCGGCGCATGATTGAAGTGGCGCGAGAAACGTTGCGGGTCGATGGTCGCCGAGGTGATGATCACTTTCAAATCGGGACGGCGCGGCAGCAGCTCACGCAAATACCCCAGCAGAAAATCGATGTTCAGACTGCGTTCGTGCGCTTCATCGATGATGATGGTGTCATATTGCAACAACTGACGATCCTGCTGGATTTCCGCCAGCAGAATACCGTCGGTCATCAGCTTCACCTGGGTGGTGTCGCTGACCTGATCGTTAAAGCGCACTTTGTAGCCGATAGTGCCGCCGAGCGAGGTTTCTAACTCATCGGCAATACGGTTGGCGACCGTACGCGCGGCCAGTCGGCGTGGCTGCGTATGACCAATCAACCCTTTCACACCTCGTCCGAGCGCCAGGCAAATCTTCGGCAGCTGGGTCGTTTTCCCTGAACCGGTTTCCCCGGCCACAATCACCACCTGATGATCGCGAATCGCCTCAGCGATTTCTTGCTGCTTTTGACTGACCGGCAGGTTTTCCGGGAAAGTGATGCGTGGCGTGGCCGCCGTGCGCTGGGCAATGCGCTGTTCAGCGGCAGCAAATTCAGACTCTAATTCTGTCGCAATACCTTGCTGCGCGGCTGGATTTTTCACCTTCGCTGCGCCATGCAGGCGACGTTGCAAACGCTGGCGATCGCGCAGCGTCAGATTATCGAGCCGCGACCAGAGCGGCGCCAAAGGGGACGTTTGGGATGATGACATAGTGATGCGTTACCTGTTGTCGCGGCGAGCCTGGCAAAGTGCGCTCTATACCGGCTGAAATTTCCCGGCGGATTCAATCAATTATTGCCCGGCATGATAGCACACTCTGGAAAACCTCACCTGACCGGACGTGCGACCTTATTCAATAATTTCGAACATAGGTCTCGAAATATTGCGCTTTTACCTCGCGGAGGAACTCCGTAGAGTGTAACGCATTGAGCGGTAAGCCAACCGCGTAACGCACAGGAAAATACCATGAGCAAAGTTTTAGTTCTGAAATCAAGCATTCTGGCCGGTTATTCTCAGTCAAACCAACTGGCTGACTTCTACGCTGAAGAAGCGCGCGCCAAAGGCAATGAAGTGACCGTTCGCGATCTGGCTGCTCAGCCAATTCCGGTTCTGGATGGCGAGTTGGTTGGCGCACTGCGTCCTTCCGATGCTCCGCTGTCTCCACGTCAGCAGGAAGCTCTGGCGCTGTCTGATGAGCTGATTGCAGAACTGCAAGCGCATGACACTGTGGTTATCGCTGCGCCAATGTACAACTTCAACATCCCGACTCAGTTGAAAAACTACTTCGACCTGATCGCACGTGCTGGCGTCACCTTCCGTTACACCGAAGCGGGCCCGGAAGGCCTGGTCACCGGTAAACGTGCCGTGATCCTGTCCAGCCGTGGCGGTATCCACAAAGATACCCCAACCGATCTGCTGACCCCATACGTGAAATTGTTCCTGGGCTTCATCGGCATCACTGATGTGAACTTCGTGTTTGCGGAAGGTATTGCTTATGGTCCAGAGGTGGCAACCAAAGCGGCTAACGACGCCAAAGATGCCATCAAGCAAATTGTTGCTGCGTAATCTTAAGAACGTGATGAATACCCGAGAATAATGGGTATGATGCCATCTTTGCCGGGCCTGAGTGCCCGGCTTTTTTTTGGCTGTTTATTACCCATTTGGGCGTTACTTACGTAACCACTGCCCGTTGATGCCGCGCACATATTCCCCGCTGCCCGCGCGACTCACCAGTTTCTCTCCTGCGATACGTGCCACTTCGCTGGTAGTGAGATTATTCTGCTGCGCGACGCGCTGATATTGCTGCGTACGGCCATCGTTAATCCGTTTCACCAGCGCCAGCGTTTCATCGTCTTGCTGACGCGCCGCCACATAGCCACTGAGTGTTTCACCGACGCGGCCCTGCTGCCGCGCTTCATCCAGCGTCAGTGCCCAGGCTGAAGGCACCAGCAGCAGCGCCAGCAACCATGCCATCGCTTTTGATTTCATCATGCCGCTCCTCAAAACAGGCCGCTTTGGTTTTTCAGCAACGCTTCCACATCTTTATCGACCTTGATGTGGATTTCATGTTCGATCTTCACGTTCATATTGATGGTGATCGGCTCTTTCGGTGCCGCCACTTCAATGCGCGGCACGCAACCGATCAGCGGCAGCCCAGCTGCCAACACCAGCAATGCCCTGAGGCTCATGGTTGGGGATCCTTCTTCGATGGCAGGGTGGCATTTTGTTCCACCCAGGATTGCAAATTATCGCCAAAGCGCAGGCTGTGCCACAGCTGGAACAGATTTTCCTGATGCCGATAGTTGAGATTGATTGATTGTCGGCGATTACTAAACTGACTGGTGCCTTTCACTTCGGACTGCATCGTAAGATTGCCGAAGTTATCGAGATCTAATGTTGCCCACGTACGGGAAATCTCCATGTAGCGCAGCCAGTCCATGGCGGCTCCCGCAGCAAAATTATTACTGACGATGGCATCGGCCATATCTTTGTCCATTCGGAACGTCAGCGGGCCGCTATTGGCAATCCAGCCTTTCTCAATCAACCATTGTGGATTATTCACCCACAGCGGCAGCTCGCCATTCACTTTGCCCGACATGGCAAACTGCTTCGGTTTGATTGCCGTGATCAGCCTGCTGAGGTCAATCTCGCGCAGTGAAACGCGCGCGGGCTCATGCTGCGGCATCCTCAGCTCTGGCATGCTGACATGACCGCCCAGCAGATCGAGATTGACGTTGCTCAGCGTGAGCGGCTGACGCTCCTGCCATGGATAGTGACCCTGCAGATCGGCGGTAATGTTCTGCAAGGCAAACTGATTTTTGACCTCGGCGATGCGAAGTGAAACCGGACCGCGCCGCCCTAACTGCCATTGGTGATCCTTGAGGCGGAATGGCAGCGTGAAGTCGATGCCATTGATTTCGCTGTCCGGCATCCACACGCTGCCTTGTTTCACTGCCCAGAAACCACCGGCTTCGAAGCCCTGTTGGGTGGCCGCAGAAAACGCCATTTGTGCCCGCAGTTCACCTGACTGAATGCGCATCTTCAAATCGCTGCTGAGCAGCGGCTGGAACACGGCTAATGACTGCGCGGGCCACCAGGCTTCACCACGCAGACGTTCACCATCCCAGCGACCGTGAACCCGCACCGGGCCGATATCCTCAGCAGTCAGTTGTCCGCGCCAGATAAAGCGACTCGGATCGCTGCCTTTGGCCTCAAAGCGCAGTTCTGAAGGCGGCAACCAGCCGCCATAGCTAAACTGCGTCTGACCGGATTTCAGGGTAAAACCACCGTTGAAAGCCGGATGCGCAACGTCTCGCTGCCAGCGCACCGGTGCGGTCAAGGTCAGGCGCGGTTTATCAACCTGCACCATGCCATAAGCCAGTTGATCAAAACCGGTGTTGAGTGTGTCCAGGCTGATTAACGTATCCTGCCAGCTGCCCGTGCCCTTCACATCCCATTTGGCATTGAGAGGCTGCATTAATCCATCGCCCCAGTATCGCCAGTTCCAGCGTCCGCTGTCTGGCCAAAAATCGCTGGCGCGGCCATCAAGATGCAGCGTGAAGCGACCAAAGTTGGGATCGTGTGCCTTTAAAATGGCCTGCAGACGGCCATTAATGCCGCGCGAAGCCAGCGTGACACCCGCCAGCGGCCAGCGCGCTTCGTCCACTTCCAGCGTCGACAGCAAGCGTCCACGCAGGCGCAGCAGTGCGCCTTGTTTGAACGTGATTTGCGGGTCAGTCAGCATGCCGTGTAGCATTCCCGGCATACTGCCGAATAACTGCAGATCGGCAAACTTACTTTCGCCGGTTAGCTGGAACGGTAACGCGCTGTCAGTCAGGCTCAATTTTCCCGGCCCGACACTCAGCACCAGGTTTCCCTTACCTCCGCGCCCCGCGGTGAGCAGGTTAAACCGTCCGCTGACTTGAGTGTTTTCCAGCCCCTGCTGCCAGTGCTCCAGCGTGAGCGCCAGACCGCCCGACAACGGCTGATCGTCTTGCGGCCAGCGCCAATGTCCCTGGGTGATACGAATCTGCTGTGCATCGACCTGCCACGGTAACTGTAACAAAGGCTGATCGTCGCCCTGTTGATTAATCACCAGCGTGCCCTGCTGCTGCTGCCAGTTAAGCGTCACTGCCAGTGGCTGCGGCCACTGCGCCAGATTGACGTCGCCGCTGAGTTCGCCCGCAATCGGTAACCCATTGGCAAAGGTGGGCAGCGTTAACTCTCCGTGCAAATCGAGCGGTTTTGGCAGCAGAGGATGGCTGAGTTGGAGTTGTGCGATCTGCAGTTGCTGCCCTTGCAAACGCGCATCAACCCGGAGGTTATCGCCCTGATAGTGCAACTGCTGGACGGTTTTATCGAAGCTGAGGTCAAAACGACCGGCATATTGCTGCCAGGGTAAAATACTCAGTTGCTCCAGATGGATATCAGCGCCCGGCAGCATCTGTTGCCATTCGGCCAGACTGCGCGGCGCACCACTGGCATCGCTCTGTGGCAGGGCTTGCAGGCAATCACTGTTAAGCTGCACGGCCTGTGCACTGAGCTGCCAGCGTTTATCTTGCCAACCCAGCGCCACATCTTTTACCGTCGCCAGTTCGCAATCACCGGCCAGATAGCGTACCGCCGGAAAATGCACGGCGCCGTGATGCCAGCGCGGTGAGCCATTGAGCTCCACGCGGGTATTTTCCGGCAGCCAGATCCCCGCCAGACGCGGCAACCATTGCGTCAGCGTCAGCAATAATCCCAACAGCAGCAGTATCAGCGCCAGTAGCGCAGCAAGTGTTCGACGGAGGCCCCGCGACATGGCAGTTAACTATCCTGTTCTTTACGCAATCCTGACGGAGATGATGTCATGTTATGCCCGGCAAATGAAGGTGTTACCTGTATAGCCTGGCTGAAGATCAGCAAAATGATGTAGAAAACGTTATTCTGTGAGGATACCGACGTTGCATTTTTCAGGAGCGAAATAATGAAAGTTGCGGTTTACAGTACCAAACATTACGACCAGAAATACCTCGAACACGTCAATGCCAGCTTTGGATTTGAGCTGCAATTTTTTGACTTCCTGCTCAGCGAAACCACCGCCAAGAATGCCGCCGGCTGCGATGCCGTGTGCATTTTCGTCAATGATGATGGCAGTAAAGGGGTGCTGGAGGAGCTGGCAGCACTGGGCGTGAAAACGATCGCGTTACGCTGTGCCGGGTTCAATAATGTCGATCTTGCCGCAGCCGAAAGTCTGGGCCTGCAGGTGGTGCGTGTACCAGCCTACTCGCCGGAAGCCGTGGCGGAACATGCGGTGGGATTAATGATGACGCTGAATCGCCGCATTCACCGCGCCTATCAACGCACACGTGATGCTAACTTCTCGCTGGATGGGCTGACCGGCTTTAATATGCACGGCAAAACGGCGGGTGTCGTTGGCACCGGTAAAATCGGCGTGGCAACCTTGCGCATCCTGAAAGGCTTTGGCATGCGCTTACTGGCGTTTGATCCATACCCAAACGCTGCGGCACTCGAAATGGGTGTCGAGTATGTCGACCTCAAAACGCTGTTTGCCGAATCCGATGTGATTACGTTGCATTGCCCAATGACGCCGGAAAATCATCATCTGTTGAACGCGCAAGCCTTTAACCAGATGAAAGATGGCGTGATGATCATCAACACCAGTCGTGGTGGCCTGATCGACTCACAGGCAGCCATTGATGCGCTGAAGCAGCAAAAGATTGGTTCGCTCGGTATGGACGTGTATGAAAATGAGCGCGATCTGTTCTTTGAAGATAAATCGAATGATGTGATTCAGGACGATGTGTTCCGTCGCCTGTCAGCCTGCCATAACGTGTTGTTCACCGGCCATCAGGCATTTCTGACCGCCGAAGCCCTGACCGCGATTTCCGAAACCACGCTCAGCAATTTAAGTCAGCTTGAACGTGGCGAAACCTGCCCGAATCAGGTGAAAGCGTAAAGAGGCTGCGCCTGCCTCAGCGGGCGCACTGTCCACCCATCAGTGCCTGCTCGTCACAACGACGGCCGTTGGCTAACTGGCACATGCCAATACGCGATCCATCCAGCTGGCGTGAAAACGCCAGCGTTCCCCCGGCATTACTGCAATTCACTTCGGCCATGGAGGCCATCACAACATGTGGTTGAACGTGTGCTGCGGTAGCCTGTTGCGGTGGTTCGTCATCACTGTTGCTGCTGCAGGCAGAAAGTAACAGTGCTGCACCGGCCAGCAGTAAGGTAGCGGCTTTCATCGGTCGGGCTCCGGGGAGTTGGGCGTAAAAGAGCCACCAGCATATGTCAGGTAGGTTAAGGGATCGATAGGCGACACAGCTTTTTACAAATTTTTTTATCGCCTTTTGCAAGCAGAATTATCCTGATTGGACCTGATTAGCCTTTTTTCACCGAAACAATCCTATTTTTCAATGCGTAAGGAGGAATCATGCTAACGGACATGTTGATCCGTATTGCGCTCGCCGGCATTTTGGGTGGGCTGATTGGTCTCGAACGTCAGATGCGCGCCAAAGAGGCCGGTTTACGCACCCATATTTTGGTGGGTATCGGCAGTGCCATGTTTATGCTGGTATCGAAATATGGCTTCGCCGACATGCTTGATAGTGATCACGTGGCGCTCGATCCCAGCCGAATTGCGGCGCAAGTCGTGAGCGGGATGGGCTTCCTGGGTGCCGGGACCATCATCATTCAAAAACAAGTGGTCAAGGGTTTAACCACCGCCGCAGGCTTGTGGGTCACCGCAGCGATTGGCCTGGTGATTGGTAGCGGCATGTATGAAATTGGTATCTATGGCACGGTGTTAGCGCTGGTGGTGTTAGAGACCTTCCGCCGCATCAGCCATTGGCTGATCGGTCGCCATCATACCTTGATGGTGCACCTCAAACCCAAAAGTGTGCCGCTGGTGTTGCTGGTGCTGCAACGCGAAAATATTCGCTATGGTCATATCGCCGTGGTGAATCGAGATGAAGAAAACGGCCTGTGTGAACTCAGCGTAGAGGTGACATTGTCACGCAATGCCGCAATTCACGCTATTTACGATAAAGTGATGGAGATCAAAGGCGTTCAGTCACTGGAAATGATGTAAAAACCGACAACTTTAGATGGCAGTGCGTTCACCTGTCGTCACCACACAGATGAAAAAGTCCTGTTAAACCGCTTTGCTAAACTGAATCATTACCCCCGTAAAGTTTCGGGTTTCTCAGCGTAGCAAAGGACGATTTATGATTACCGTCGACGGCAACGGTGCGGTGGCTTCGGTGGCTTTCCGCACCAGTGAAGTAATCGCCATTTATCCCATCACACCCAGCTCCACCATGGCTGAACTGGCCGACAGTTGGTCTGGCGAAGGTCGCCGCAATATCTGGGGGGATATCCCCCGCGTGGTGGAGATGCAATCAGAAGGCGGTGCAATCGCCACCGTGCACGGTGCATTGCAAACCGGCGCCCTTTCCACCACGTTCACGTCATCACAGGGCCTGCTGCTGATGATCCCAACACTGTACAAACTGGCCGGACAGTTAACGCCGTTTGTTCTGCATGTCGCAGCGCGCACTGTTGCCACGCATGCGCTGTCGATATTTGGCGATCACTCCGATGTGATGGCCGTTCGCCAGACCGGATGCGCGCAGTTATGTGCCTCCAGCGTGCAGGAAGCCCAGGATTTCGCACTGATTTCACAGATGGCTTCACTGAATAGCCGCGTGCCCTTTATTCACTTCTTCGACGGCTTCCGCACCTCACATGAAATCAACAAAATCGTGCCGATTAGCGATGAAACGCTGCAGGCATTAATGCCGAAAACCGCGATTGCCGCGCATCGTGCACGCGCATTGACGCCGGATCACCCAACGATCCGCGGCACCTCTGCCAACCCTGACACCTATTTCCAGTCGCGCGAAGCCACCAACCGTTGGTATGACGCCTGCACCGGCCATGTTGAAGCCGCCATGGACGCGTTTGCTGCTGAGACAGGCCGCCACTATCAGCCGTTTGAGTATTATGGCCATCCGCAGGCTGAGCGCGTGATAGTGATGATGGGATCGGGTTGCGGCACCGCCGAAGAGGCGATTGACGTCCTGTTACAACGCGGCGAAAAAGTGGGATTGGTAAAAGTGCGCCTCTATCGCCCCTTCTCTGCGGCACATTTGATCAACGCGCTGCCTGCTTCCGTTCAGCGCGTGGCGGTGCTGGATCGCACCAAAGAGCCTGGCGCACTGGGTGAACCGCTGTTTCTGGATGTGATGACCGCGCTGGCTGAAGCCTTTAGCCGGGGTGAGCGCCCGACGCTGCCGAAGGTGATTGGCGGACGCTACGGTCTATCATCGAAAGAGTTTGCCCCTGATGCTGTGCTCGCCGTGTTCCGTGCACTGCAACGTGAACAGCCGCCTGCACGTTTCACCGTGGGTATTTATGATGATGTCACGCACTTATCGCTGCCGATGGAAGCTAACATCGTGCCAAACCAGGCACGACTGGAAGCGCTGTTTTACGGCCTCGGCAGTGATGGTAGCGTGAGCGCCAGCAAAAACAATCTGAAGATCATCGGCAATGCCACGCCGTGGCATGTGCAAGGCTATTTCGTCTATGACTCGAAAAAAGCCGGCGGCCTGACCGTTTCCCATCTGCGCGTCAGTGAGCATCCCATCCAGTCAGCCTATCTGGTGCAGCAGGCGGATTTTATTGGCTGCCATCAACTGCAATTTATCGACAAGTATTCGATGCTTGATCAGCTAAAACCGGGCGGCATTTTTCTGCTGAACACGCCCTATGCCGCCGATGAAGTCTGGTCACGCTTGCCGCAGGAAGTACAGAGCCAGCTCAATGATAAACAGGCACGTTTCTTCGTCATCAACGCGGCGCGCATCGCGCGTGAATGCCAGCTTGGCGCGCGCATCAATACCGTGATGCAAATGGCATTCTTCCAGTTGACGCAGATCCTGCCCGGCGACAGTGCCTTAACGGAACTGCAAAATGCCATTGCACGCAGCTACAGCAGTAAAGGCGAGGAGCTGGTGCAGCGTAACTGGCAGGCCCTGGCAATGGCACAGCAAGCGCTGGAAGCGGTGCCGCTGCAGGCGGTTGATCAGCACAGCCCGAACCGTCCGCCGGTGGTATCCGACAGCGCACCGGATTTTGTCAAAACCGTCACCGCTGCCATGCTGGCGGGCTTAGGCGATAAACTCCCGGTGTCAGCACTGCCGCCGGATGGCACCTGGCCCGTCGGCACCACACAGTGGGAAAAACGCAACATTGCAGAAGCGATCCCCATCTGGCAACCCGACCTTTGTACGCAGTGTAACCACTGCGTAGCAGCCTGCCCACACGCGGCGATTCGTGCCAAAGTCGTCGCGCCTGAGGCACTGGATTCCGCACCGGATTCCCTCGCCTCACTGGACGTCAAATCGCGCGATATGCGCGGCCAGAAATACGTGTTGCAGGTGGCGCCTGAGGATTGCACCGGCTGTAATCTCTGTGTGGAAGTGTGTCCAGCAAGCGATCGCCAGCATCCGGAAATTAAAGCCATCAACATGCAGTCCCGCCTCGAGCATGTCGAAACTGAAAAAGCGAATTACGATGCGTTTCTTGCGCTGCCGGAAATCACTGCGGAACAGCTGGAGCGTATTGATATTCGAACATCGCAGCTGATCACCCCCCTGTTCGAATACTCAGGTGCCTGCTCCGGCTGCGGGGAGACGCCGTACATTAAATTACTGACGCAGTTGTATGGCGATCGCCTGTTGATTGCCAATGCCACCGGCTGCTCATCCATTTATGGCGGCAATCTCCCTTCCACGCCTTACACCACCAACGCAGAAGGACGCGGCCCAGCATGGGCAAATTCTCTGTTTGAAGATAACGCTGAGTTCGGACTCGGCTTCCGCTTGAGTGTCGATCAGCAAAAACAGCGTGCGCTCCGTTTGTTAGATCAGTGCGCGCCGCTGTTGCCTGATGACTTAGTGGCGGCACTTAAACAAGAGAATGTACTGACATCGCTACGTCGTGAGCAAATTGCGCAACTGCGCCAGCAGTTGTCTGCCTCATCATCAGCGCACGCTGGCGAATTGCAGGTAATCGCCGATGCGCTGGTTGAGAAATCGGTCTGGCTGATTGGCGGTGATGGATGGGCCTATGACATCGGCTATGGCGGTCTTGATCATGTAATGAGCCTGAGCGAAAACGTCAATGTGCTGGTACTCGATACCCAGTGCTACTCCAATACCGGCGGACAAGCCTCCAAAGCCACGCCGCTCGGCGCAGTGACCAAGTTTGGCGAGCAAGGCAAGCGCAAAGCACGTAAGGATTTAGGCGTTGCCACCATGCTTTATGGACATGTGTATGTGGCCCAAATCTCGCTGGGCGCGCAGTTGAATCAGACGGTGAAAGCGATTCAGGAAGCTGAAGCCTGGCCCGGCCCATCGCTAATCATCGCCTACAGTCCGTGTGAAGAGCACGGCTACGATCTCGCCTACAGCCATGAGCAGATGCGATTGTTGACCACCAGTGGATTCTGGCCGCTGTATCGTTTTGATCCGCGTCGGGCCGAGCAAGGCAAAGCGGCACTGGCGCTGGACTCTCGCCCGCCCACCTCGGTGCTGGAAGAGGCGTTGATGAACGAGCAGCGTTTCCGCCAGTTGCAAACCCGTGAACCGGAAGCCGCTACGCAGCTATGGCAGGAAGCAACCGAAGCCGCCAATCAACGCTATCAGCGACTGGCGGAAATGGCCGGTAAAGCAGAGAAAAGTGACTAAATGAATCAAGCCCGGCGCGCGGGCCGGGCTTGATATTTCAACAGGGTTGAAGCTGAATGATCGCCATTTCAACCGCGCGATTTGGCGAGCCGGTTAATTCCCGATAGCGCAGTTGCAGATTGCGCAATTCCGTCGCTACCACCTCTTTTTCTGTTGCTGATCCGCGCTGCGCCAGCTCGAGATAACATTGCCCGACTAGGCGGCACGCTTCTTCAAAAACCATGTCGTACGTTTGCATCTGCCTCTCCTCACCTTTAGAAACTAAAAAAAACACTTCATCCATCCTGTCAGGCAGCGATGCGCACAATCTTTACCCAGATCAATAAATGGGCAGATTGTTCTGGCAACGTGTGCGGTTTTATCGCAGGAAACCGTGAAAAGAGATCACATCAGACTGGCATTCGCCTGCGCAATCCGTACCATACGCACTCATGTGATAGGGGTTTATTGCCGCTGAAGCTTCATTCAGCCGCCAACGGCCCTTGCGTTCATTCTCAAGCGTGAAAATAATGCAAGAAAATCAAGAAGTAACAAAGAAAGAACAATACAACCTGAACAAGCTTCAGAAGCGTCTGCGTCGCAACGTGGGTGAGGCCATTGCTGATTTCAACATGATTGAAGAAGGCGATCGCATCATGGTCTGCCTGTCTGGCGGTAAAGACAGCTATACCATGCTGGAAATTTTGCACAATTTGCAGAAGAGCGCGCCGGTTAACTTCTCACTGGTGGCGGTTAACCTCGACCAGAAACAGCCAGGATTCCCGGCGCATATTCTGCCCGCGTATCTGGAAGAACAGGGCGTTGAGTATAAAATCGTCGACGAAGATACTTACTCGATCGTTAAAGAGAAAATTCCGGAAGGCAAGACCACCTGTTCGCTCTGTTCACGACTGCGTCGCGGGATTCTTTACCGCACCGCCACTGAACTGGGTTGTACCAAGATTGCGCTGGGCCATCATCGCGACGATATCCTGCAGACCCTGTTCCTGAACATGTTCTACGGCGGCAAAATGAAAGGCATGCCACCAAAACTGATGAGTGATGATGGCAAACATATTGTCATCCGTCCGCTGGCCTATTGCCGCGAAAAAGACATCATCCGCTTTGCTGAAGCGCGCCAGTATCCGATCATTCCCTGCAATCTGTGCGGTTCACAACCGAACCTCCAGCGTCAGGTCGTTGCGGATATGCTGCGTGACTGGGATAAACGCTATCCTGGCCGTATCGAAACCATGTTCAGTGCGATGCAGAACATTGTGCCTTCGCACATGGCGGACATTAATTTGTTCGACTTTAAAGGCATCCAGCACGGCGATGAAGTGGTCGACGGCGGCGATATTGGCTTTGATCGCGAAACACTGCCGGTGAAACCTGCGGGCTGGCAGCCGGACGAAGAAGACGCGCCGGAAATGAGCGTTCGTCTGGATGTATTAGAAATTAAGTAATTGACAGACGAATTAAAAACAGGCGCAGCGCTTCGGCTCTGCGCCTTTTTTGTTACCGATGGGGAGGCGGATCGATGATCGGTGGAAACTCGGGATCGTAGGGAGGATCAGGTTCCGGAATCGGCTGCGGATGAGGAATCGGTTCTGGAATCGGTGGCGGATCGGTTGGAATGGGATCGCTCGCAATGAGTTCTTGCATGCCCTGCTCCTTATTGCTGAATGTCCTTAAAGCATAGGTAATGAAGCGCGGCCAAGCCAAGCGGGCAAAAAAAAGCCGGCGGATTAGCCGGCGTTGTACGAATCAAATGTGCTATGCAGTAATTCTAAAAAAGGAAGTAAGACAATATGGAGCGCAACGCCCATCGCTTGACGTTGCATTCACCTGCGAGAGAGAGTTTGCCCCTGTTAGGTGATCCACTTATTGATATCGATCAGGTTTTTCCCGCTTTTTTGCTTGCAGCACTTTATTTAACAGCGGGTTAACGCTTATAACCTGAGCCTTACATTACAACCAGTTGCGTCGTTTGAGCCATATCGCTACGCCCACCACCATCACCAGCAGTAGTATGCAGAACGCAGTAAAGCCCAGCGGCCAACTCCCCCCCGGAATACCGCCAAGGTTGACGCCAAACAATCCTGTCAGGAATGTCGCAGGCAGGAAAATCATCGCCATCAGCGACATAGTATAGGTGCGGCGGTTCATTGATTCGGCCAGCAAAGACGCCACTTCATCGGCCAGTATCCCCGTTCGCGCTACGCCTGCATTGAGGTCATCCAGGCCGCGTCCCAGACGATCGGCAACGTCCTGCATACGACGGCGATCGTCATCATTCATCCATGGCAGTTTTTCACTCGCCAGACGGGCATAAACATCACGCTGCGGCGCCATATAACGACGCATCACAATCAGTTGCTTACGCAGCAGCGCTAGCTCACCGCGCGCCGGGACCTGTTGATCCATCAGCGCATCTTCCAGCTCGATGATTTTGTCGTGCATCTCTTCGATAAATTCGCTGGCGTGATCGGTCAGCGCATCGCAGACATCCACTAACCAGCTGCCGCCATCCACCGGGCCGTTACCGTTTTGCAAATCGGCCAGCACTTCATCAATGGCATACACCTTTCTCCGGCGCGTGGAAACAATCACTTTATCGTTGATAAACACGCGCATGGCGACGAGTTGATCGGGGCGTGAATCGGCATTGTGGTTGACGCTGCGCAGCACAATCATAAAGCCATCGCCTAAGCGAGTGACACGTGGACGCATGCTGTCGCCCGCGAGCGCATCACGCACGGAATCGGGGATCAAAGGGGTATTTTGCAGCCACTCAGCACTTTGCCGTTGCGTGTAGTTCAGATGCAACCAGCACGGGCGCTCACAGTTGATCACATCTTTATCTTCAATCGGAATCACCCCGCCTTTGCCGTCCAGCAGGCAGGAGATAATCGCATCCGATACTTTTAGCGCTTTTCCTTCAATGACGTTCACTGACTCGCCTCACTATCAAAATCAATACGATACAGTCTAGCGTGGCGGCGACGAGTTGCAATCATCAGGCTGTGAGCAAAGATGACAAGGCAGAGGTGAGCATCCGCAGAAAGCGAGAGCGGCAACAACGTCATTGAATGCGCCTCCTTAATCCGTTGCACCGGTTAAGGAGACGCACACCATCACGCCACTCTGCTGGTTAGCATAGTTAAATCAGTGCTTTTCGATCCACAGTTCGCGGCTGTATGCGACATCTTCGGGATTGGTGATCGGATAACCTTTGACCCACGGTTTGATCAAGCGCCCGTTGGTATATTGATAGATCGGGGCGATCGGCGCCTGATCGGCAATGATCTGCTCCGCTTTGTTGTAGTCGGTATTGCGAGCAGCCACGCTGGTTTCCATGCTGGCTTTGGTCAGCACCGCATCATAATCCGCGCTGTGGAAACGGGCGATATTGCCGGTGTGCGTTGAGGTCAACAAACTCAGGAAAGTGGACGGTTCATTGTAATCCCCGACCCATGACGCACGAATCACGTCAAAGTTACCGCTGTTGCGGCTGTCGATGTAGGTTTTCCACTCCTGGTTTTGCAGCGTAACGTCCACTCCAAGGTTCTTTTTCCACATTGACGCCACGGCGATGGCAATCTTCTGATGGCTTTCCGAGGTGTTATACAGCAGCGTCAAATGCAGCGGCTTGCCAGGGCCATAACCGGCGGAGGTCAGCAACGCTTTTGCCTGAGCATTGAGCTCTTGCTGGCTGTGCTGCTGGAGATAACTTTGCTGCGCTGTAAACCCTGCAGTGACGTCCGGAGTGAAGTGCCAGGCTGGTTTTTCCCCGGTGCCAAGGACTTTCTCCGCGATGATGCGGCGATCGATGCTCCATGATAACGCTTTGCGCACGCGCACGTCGGCAGTCGGTCCCTTTTCCGTGTTAAAGGCGTAGTAATAGGTGCCCAACTGATCTGGCGTATACACCTGTCCCGGCAGCTCTTTTTTCAGCAGCGCATACATATTTTTCGGGAAGGATTCAGTGATATCAATGTCGCCCGCGCGGTAGCGTTTGGTCGCGCTGGACTCTTCATTGATAGGGATAAAGGTCACTTTGGCCAGTACGGAATGGCTGTTATCCCAATAGTGTTGATTTCGCACCAGTACAATCTTTTCGTTCACCACACGATCCTGCAATTGATAGGCACCGTTGCCCACCAGTTTTCCCGGCGCCGTCCAGCTATCAGGGTTTTGCTCAATCACCTTTTGCGGCACGGGATACATTGCGGCATTCGCGACCATGCTCGGGAACCATGGCACAGGACGTGACAATGTCACCTTAAGATGATTCGCATCAGTGGCTGTCACGCCCAGCTTATCGGCACTTATCTGCCCTTTGGTGATGGCATCCGCGTTTTCGATGCCACTCAGCGCGGCAAACCACGCAAAGGGAGAACTGTTTTTCGGCTCCACCAGGCGCTGCCAGCTGTAGACGAAGTCCTGCGCTGTCACCGGTTCGCCATTTGACCAGCGCGCATCTTTACGCAGCGTGAAAATCCAGGTTTTGTTGTCGTTGCTGTGCCAGCTTTCGGCCACGCCCGGCACGATTTTTCCGTGTGCGTCCTGATTGGTCAGCCCTTCGAACAGATCACGCATGACCTGAATTTCTGGCAGACCCACAGCTTTCATTGGATCCAGCGAAGCAGGTTCGTCTTTAATATGGCGAACAATTTCCTGTGTTGGCGCTAACTGTGCGCCCGCTGGCACATTAGCGGCAAACACCGGTGAGAAAACACCAGCAATCATTACGGCGGCCAGCGTCTTGCGGAAAGTTAATTTCATCACCACTCCTTTACCCAAAAAAATGGCGACTGCTAAGAGGTCTGCGTCGCCAGCGTCTTTGGTGACTCTATCGCAAATTGCTGATTGATATATAGCTATTTCCCTGTCTGCTGTTTACCGTTATGTTGAGGCTGAATTGTCGGTCACATTTTTTAATCCTGAAGCGCCTGGCCATCCTGGCGCTCATTGCACGATTTCAGAGAGGAATGTCATGTCGTCACATCATCCCCGCCCGCTGCGCGGCAAACTCGACGCGGTCTGGCAACAATATGGGCAATCGGTGCTCGGTGCACCGCTGCTGTGGTTCCCGGCCCCGGCGGCCGATGCCGACAGTGGGTTGATCATTGCCGGCACGCACGGTGATGAAAATGCCGCCGTCGCGACGCTATCCGGTGCAATGCGCACGCTGCCGGAGCCACTGCGCCGTCATCATGTGGTGCTGGCGGTGAATCCGGATGGTTGCCAGTTGGGGCTGCGTGCCAATGCGAACGGGGTCGATCTCAACCGCAATTTCCCGGCCGCCAACTGGCAAAATGGCGACACGGTCTATCGCTGGAACAGCGCAGCGGACGAACGTGATGTGGTGCTGTCGACGGGCAGCAGCCCCGCTTCTGAACCGGAAACACGCGCACTCTGCCAGTTGATTCATCAGATTAAGCCGCGTTGGGTGGTGTCCTGGCATGAGCCACTGGCTTGTATTGATGATCCACACCACAGTCACCTCGCGCAGTGGCTGGCTGAACAAACGCAATTACCGGTGGTGAGTAGCGTGGGCTATGCCACGCCGGGATCATTTGGCAGCTGGTGCGACGATCTCGGCTTGTTGTGCATAACCGCCGAGATGCCGCCTATTTCGGTAGATGAAGCCACCGAGGTTTATCTTGATGCGATGATCAACCTGCTGCGCTGGCAGCCGCAGGTTTAAGTACGCCGTGTGAGAAATGCAGCGACGGCTCAACATCGGCAGCCAGCCAGGTTGGGCCGTCGAGATCGGCGAATTTTGCCAGCGGCGTGAGCGGCAGCGCGGCGCGAATCGCCCGTGAGGTGCATAACATACAGCCTAACATCACCGTAAAGCCCTGCTGACGCGCCGCGGTGGCCAACGCCAGCGCCTCGGTCAATCCTCCGGCTTTATCCAGCTTGATGTTGACCATCTCATAGCGCCCTTTCAGCTGCGCCAGATTCTCCCGGGTGTGACAGCTCTCATCTGCGCAGATGGGAAGCGGGTGCACAAAGTTTGCCAGCGCGGCATCTTCAGCCGCCGGTAGCGGTTGCTCCAGCATCGCGACGTTCAGGTCTGCCAGTAACTGGCAGCGCGCCGCCAGCCCTTCAGCCTGCCAGGATTCATTGGCATCCACAATTAGCGTCGCTTCCGGTACGGCAGTGCGAATTGCCACCAGGCGCTCACTGATTAAATGATGATCGAGTTTGATCTTCAGCAAACGCGCACCATGCTGCCACAACGCTAACGCGCTGCTGGCCATCGCTTCCGGCGTATCGATACTCACTGTATGCGCAGTGATGATCTCCTCTGCCAACTCAACACCGCACAGCGCCTGCAAACTTTTACTCTGTTGCTGGCGTTCCAGATCCCATAAGGCGCAATCGAGGGCATTACGCGCGGCACCCGCCGCTAATGCCTGTTGCAGTTCGTCACGTGTCATTCCGTCCTGAATAGCGGGCAACAGCGTGGCGATTTGTTGCAGCACTGAGTCTTCACTTTCGCCATAGCGTGCGTAAGGGGTGGCTTCACCCACGCCTTTCAGACCATCCTGTTCAATCTCGACCACCACAACATGCGCTTCTGTCCTGCTCCCGCGTGAAATAACAAACGGCGAATGCAACGGCCAGGCCTCTGGATAACTCTTCACTGTTCTCATTAATTCTCCTTAAATCCGTGGCTTAATTGCGATGTGCTTCTGCTATCGCGACGAAATGCGCTCGTAAACCCTTCAAAATTATGTCATAAACAAACGCTATATCTGCTCTGGCAGGCTTAATGCCAGACTTTTTCATCGCTAAAAGGAAATCGTATGTCTCAGAATGTTCACTTTCAGGGCAATCCGGTCCCGGTTGCAGGTCACTTCCCGCAGGCTGGCGAACAGGCTAAAGCTTTCAGTCTGGTCGCAAAGGACCTGAGTGACGTCTCCCTTTCTCAGTATGCAGGTAAACGCAAAGTTCTGAACATTTTCCCAAGTATTGATACCGGCGTCTGCGCGGCATCAGTGCGCAAGTTCAACGAGCGTTCCGGCGAATCCGACAACACTGTGGTGCTCTGCATCTCTGCCGATCTGCCGTTTGCCCAGTCTCGTTTCTGCGGTGCAGAAAACGTGAGCAACGTCGTGACCCTGTCAGCGCTGCGCGGTGCAGAATTTAAAGAAGATTACGGTGTGGCAATCGCTGATGGCCCACTGAAAGGCCTGACTGCACGTGCTGTAGTGGTGCTGGATGAAAACGACAAAGTGATTTACAGCGAATTGGTGAACGAAATCACCGAAGAGCCAAACTATGATGCGGCACTGGCTGCACTGAAGTAAGTATTAAGATGATGTGATAAGGGCGCACTTTGTGAAGTGCGCCCTTTTTTATCGCTGCGAGCTATGCGCTAGCAGGTCATTCACTTTCGCCACGTTTTTGCCCTAAACCGTATTCGCGCAATTTGTTGGCTATCGCGGTATGCGACACCCCCAGGCGTTTTGCCAGTTTGCGCGTGCTGGGATAAGACAAATAGAGACGCGTCAGCACCGAACGCTCGAAACGGCTGGTGATCTCATCCAGCGAACCTTCCATCGCTTCTTCGCCCAACGTCACATCTAATGCCTGCTCAGGCAGAATGATGTCCTGAGGACGTAACTCGTAGCCTTCCAGCTGCGTCAGTGCACGATACAGCGCATTCTTTAACTGTCGCACGTTACCCGGCCAGTTATAGCGCGTCAGGAACGGCGCGAGCTGCGGTGACAAACGCGGACGCGGCAGCCCCTGCTCATCGGCAAAGCGCGCCACAAACATCTCCGTCAGCGGCAGGATGTCCAGCGGACGCTCTCGCAACGGCGGCAAATTGAGCGTCAGTACATTAAGGCGGTAAAACAGGTCTTCACGGAACTCACCCCGTTGCACCAGCTCGATCAGGTTCTTCTGCGTGGCACAAATGACGCGCACATCCACATGCACTTCATGTTCTTCACCCACGCGACGGAAAGTGCCATCGTTGAGGAAGCGCAGCAGTTTTGTCTGCATGCGCGGTGACATCTCACCAATCTCATCCAGCAGCACCGAGCCGCCGTTGGCCTGTTCAAAGAAGCCTTTCTTGCCTTCCAGCGCGTTCGGATAAGCGCCCGCAGCGTGACCAAAAAGCTCGCTCTCAGCCACATCATCCGGCAGAGACGCACAGTTAAGGGCCAGGAAGGGTTTTTTACCGCGTGCGCTGCGCAGATGGCAGGCGCGTGCCAGCATATCTTTGCCGGTGCCGGTATCGCCGACAATCAGTAGCGGCGCATCATGCATCGCCAGTTTACGTGCCTGATCGATCACCTGACGCATTTTCGGCGTTACTGCCACGATGTGGTCAAATTCCGACTCATCCGTCACGGTGAGATTTTGCAGCTGGCGGCCCATGCGGGCGGTGGATTTCAGCGTGATCATTGCGCCGACGGGCTGATCGCTCTGCCCCTCTTCTTCTGCCAGATAAATCGGTCGGGCTTCCATCAGGAAATCACGTCCCTGAATCACAACATGATGTGCCTGGGCTTCCACACGCTCATTCTCGATCCAGCGCTGGAAATTGAAACCGGTGATCAGGGTTGCGGCGTTCTGATTACGCAGCTTCTGTTCATCGAGATTAAACAGGTTCTGCGCTGCCGGGTTGGCGAGTTCCACCTTGCATTTAAGGTCGATAGAGAACACCGGCTCCGGCATAGCAATGAGCAATGCACTCAACGCGCGATGTTCACGTTCAGAGGGCATGTAGCTTACGGTGCGCACATCTGTTACGCCCGGTGTACGACGGATTTCCGCCATCAGCGTACTAAAGGGTTCGAATTCAAGGGCAGAAAAGTTGAGATAGATGCGACCGAGTGGCGCAATTTCAATACCGCGCAGGTCGATGTTGCGCGCAACCAGCAGGTCGAGTAGCTCGCGCGCCAGACCGATGCGGTCCTGGCAGAAAACTTCCAAACGCATTGCGATGAGCCTTAGTCAGGTTTTGATTTTAGAGATAATACGCTAACTTGCAGCGCCTCAGAAGAGGCCTGTCATGAAAAGTTGACAGCTTGAGGCAGGTGACGCGAAGAAGTGTAGCGGAACAACCCACAATAATCCCGCCAAATATCACATTTAACAAAGATAATTTCACCTTCCACCTGATTGGCAGCGTGAAAGGTGAGCAACAGGACATTATTTAGCAGCCTGCCCTGCTTTACCCCCACTCTTAGACAGGGATTCTTTTAGCTGAACCAATAGTTCCCGACGGAAATCTCCGAGACGCGGCTTATCATCTTCCAGCCATGGCAGCGGGCGACACAGTTCCATGGCTTTGATACCCAGACGCGCGGTCAGCAAACCGGCGCCAATGCCCTGAGCGGCGCGGGCTGAGAGCCGTGCGGCGATGTCTTGCGACATCCAATCCATCCCCACTTCACGCACCAACTCTGAGGCGCCGGCAAAGGCCATATTCAGCAACACTAAACGAAACAGGCGGATGCGGCTGAAGTACCCCAACTCGATGCCATAAATAGCCGCAATGCGATTGACCAGCCGCAGGTTGCGCCAGGCGATAAATGCCATATCCACCAGCGCCAGTGGACTCACCGCAATCATCAACGTGGATTCCGCAGCGTGGCGGCTGATCTCACGATGCGCCTGGCGATCCAGCACCGGTTGCACCAGTTGCGCGTAAAGCGTCACGATTTCACGGTCATTGTGGGTTTCATGCAGCGCCGCATGCCATCGCTGCAGTGCCGGATGCGCCTGATCGAGCTGCGCCTGTTGGGCCAGCTTTTCGCAAAAAGCGCGCCCTTTACCGATACCGTGGCTGTGTAGCAACTCTCGTCCGATATCCCTTTCTTCTGCTCGCTGGCGCAGCCGGTAAAGTCGACGCCATTCGCCAATCAATGCCCCGGCTCCGGCAATCACAATCAGACTTCCTGCTACACCGGTGCCGAGCGAAAACCAATCGTGCGTGATCCAGGCATCATGCATCCACTGAGCGCCCTGCGCGACCACGCTGATGCCAAAAATCCCCAGACCCGCACCTACCAACTTGCGCCATAAACTGCGTTTGGGGCGCAGCGCAGCCTCAACCACTTTTTCACCTTCGCCCTCTGCCAGCGGCTCCGACTCTTGGGTAGCAAGAAACGCGCCCTCGCTTTCCTCACTGAAAGTGTGTGCCGCCCGCAGAGGTTGCTGCGCCTCCGCTTCGAGCGGTCGTGCAAAATCAATGCGCGGTTTTAAAGGGGTTTCGTCGCTCATCGCAATTTATCTCCAAGTAAAAATTCCAGCGCGGCATCCATGCGAATGTGCGGCAGCGGCCGATCGACATCCAACTGCTGCGGCCGGAACTGTTCAAACTGAAATCCTTGCTGTTGCCAGAACTGATGTCCGGGCAAACGTGGCGGCACTTCGCCGGGATAGAAGGTCAGCGCTTCGCCGTCATGAAGACGATGACCGCGCAGCGCGGGCAGCTTTTCGCCACGATGATCCACCAGCCCACTTTCGGTGGCCTGCACCGACGCCAGTCCAAGACAATCCATGCTGATCCCTTCAAACGCCGCGTTTTGCCAGGCATCCTGAACCAACTGTTGTAACAGCGACACCATATTGGCGTGCTGATCGGCCGTGATATGGTCAGCTTTGGTGGCAGCAAACAAGAGTTTGTCGATGACCGGGGAAAACAGACGGCGGAATAGCGTGCGCTGACCGTAATGGAAGCTCTGCATCAATTGGGTCAGCGCCAGGCGCATATCATTGAACGCCTGCGGTCCGCTGTTTAACGGTTGCAGACAATCCACCAGCACAATCTGGCGGTCAAAGCGCAGAAAATAATTTTTATAGAAACCTTTCACCACGTGCTGGCAGTAGTAGTTAAAGCGTTGCTGCAGCACGGCAAAGTTACTGCCTGCAGGAGCCTGCAATAGCTTGCTGGCGTGAATCTCATCGACCTGTGGCCACGGGAAGAATTGCAGCGCTGGGGCGCCTGCCATATCGCCCGGCAGCACAAAGCGGCCTGGCTGGATAAAGTGCAATCCCTCGGTTTTGCACTGATGCAGATAATCAGTCCAGGCAGCAGCGATCTCCGCCAGACGATTTTCATCCGCGGGGGCAAAGGGATCGAGATCCTGTGACAAGCTGTGCCAGTGTGCCGCCCACTGCTGACGATCGCCCTGCAGCAACCCCATCATCTGTCGCGACCAGCTGAGATAATCCTGCGCCAGCATCGGCAGATCGAGCAACCATTCACCAGGGTAATCGACGATTTCCAGATACAGCGTGGCGGTATCTTTGAAATGGCGCAAAAGCGATTGTTCAGGCCGATAGCGCAGCGCCAGACGCATTTCGCTGACACCACGCGTCGGCGTTGGCCAGACGGGAGGCGTACCGTAGAGTTGCGCCAGCCCTTCGTCATAGGTAAAACGCGGCGTGCCCAGTTCCCGCTGAGGCACACGTTTGACGCCGAGCAGGCGCTCTTCACGCACCACGGAAAACAGCGGCAAACGGGCGCCGCTGTGTACATTGAGAAGTTGGTTCACCAGCGAGGTGATAAACGCGGTTTTCCCGCTGCGGCTCAGGCCGGTTACGGCAAGGCGTAAGTGGCGGTCAACACCGCGGTTCATCAACGCGGCCAGTTCATTTTGCAGTCTTTTCATCCATCTCCCTGACGAAACGTGCGGACAGGCGTTTGAATGCCTTACTCAGCAACGGTTCCAGGGCGGCCGCCAGAAGCAGGCGCAACGGGCGACGCGCCACCGATTTCACTGCCCAGCCAGCTAACCCGCCGGGACCATAGGTTACTGCACTGATGATGATGAATTTCCCCGCCGACTTCAACGCAGGTGTTGCGCGGCGGCGCAGAGCAGTCATACGCGGATTGTACATCTCCACTCCTTAAGAATATGCGATGAAGCGGACCCGCTGTGGGCCCGGCGGAAATAATCAGATTTGGCGGAAGCGACTGCGCACGCTGAAGGTCTCTGAAGTGACGTAACGCTCGATATCTCGCACGTTGCGCTCATCACTTTTCAACGATGTTTCCAGCTCATCCAGCAAATCACGTGCCGTTGGCGTGTGTTGATCCGGCGCATCCGCGGGCTTTTCATCCAGCACAAAGCCCAGGATGAAGTACGCCAGCACGGTAAACATAAACAGCCCGAAGAACAGTGACAGCACCACAATCACACGCAACAGGCGCACCGGAATATCGAGATACTCGGCCAGACCGGCGCAAACACCGCGAATTTTCCCCTGCTGCGGGATGCGCCACAATTTGCGGCCATTCATCATGGTTGCCTCCAGTTCGGATGTTCTGCATCCAGAATCGCTTCGAGTGCTTCCACGCGTTCACGCATGCGGCGCGCGTCCTGGGTCAACTGTTGCAGACGCTGCATATTGCCTGATGACAATTCCGCGCCACCGTTGCGTTTGTTGCTGTAGTGCAGCCATAACCAGATCGGCGCTACAAAGAGCACGAAGATCGTCAGGGGTATGGCGAGAAAAAGTGCGCTCATTGACTCTCCTTAATCATTAACACCCTGGTCACGGGGCTCAGCGTAGAGCCCCACGCCCATTTACTCGCTGCGGTTCATTTTGGCTTTCAGCGCCGCCAGCTGCTGGCTGATTTCGTCGTCAGCTTTCAGCTCGGCGAACTCCTGGTCAAGACCTTTTGGCTTACCAAAACGCTGGCTTTCCGCTTCCGCTTCCATGTGATCAATGCGGCGTTCGAACGATTCGAAGCGCGCCATGGCTTCATCCAGCTTGCCGCTGTCCAACTGACGGCGCACATCGCGGGAAGAGGACGCTGCCTGATGACGCAGCATCAATGCCTGCTGGCGTGCGCGGGTTTCGCTGAGTTTTTTCTCCAGCTCACCGATCTCACCTTTCATGCGATCTAATGTTTCTTCAACCTGAATGGCTTCTTGCTTGAGTGCTGCAATCAGATCGGTCAGTTTCTGTTTTTCAATCAGCGCAGAGCGCGCCAAATCTTCTTTTTCTTTGCTGATGGCCAACTCGGCTTTTTCCTGCCATTCAGCCTGCTGAACTTCGGCCTGCTCAATTCGGCGCAGCAACTGTTTCCTTTCTGCCAGCGCGCGCGCTGACGTGGAGCGAACTTCCACCAGCGTGTCTTCCATTTCCTGAATCATCAGGCGTACCAGTTTCTGCGGATCTTCGGCGCGTTCCAGCAGGGAATTGATGTTAGCGTTCACGATGTCGGCGAAACGAGAAAAAATACCCATAATGATGTTCCTCTGATTGTCATGTGGTTGTGCGGTGCACGGTTTCTTAATACAAATGGCGTGCCAACTTTTAATTTATTGATTTTATAGAGTTTGCATATTTTACATTCGAGTAAGCATCCATTAATGTAGTGAAATTGATTAACCAGTGGCGAAATTCATCATGGTAAATGGCAGTGACAACCTGTTGGGCGAATCAAACAACTTCCTGGAAGTGCTGGAGCAGGTTTCCCGCCTCGCGCCGCTGGAAAAACCGGTATTGGTGATAGGCGAGCGAGGAACCGGTAAAGAGTTGATTGCCAGCCGCTTGCACTATCTCTCCGATCGCTGGCAAGGGCCCTTCGTGTCGCTTAACTGCGCGGCACTGAATGAAAACCTGCTGGATTCTGAACTGTTTGGCCACGAGGCCGGTGCGTTTACCGGCGCGCAAAAACGTCATCTTGGCCGCTTTGAGCGTGCTGACGCCGGCACTTTATTCCTCGATGAGCTGGCGACCGCGCCGATGCTGGTGCAGGAGAAATTGCTACGCGTCATCGAATACGGTCAGCTGGAACGCGTGGGAGGCAATCAGTCCTTGCAGGTTAATGTGCGTCTGGTGTGTGCCACCAATGAAGATTTACCTGCACTGGCTGCGGCAGGAAAATTCCGCGCGGATCTACTCGATCGTCTCGCCTTTGATGTGGTGCAACTCCCACCGTTACGCGAACGTCGCAGCGATATTCTGGTGATGGCCGAGCATTTTGCTATCCAGATGTGCCGCGAACTCGGCCTGCCGCTGTTTCCCGGCTTCAGCGAGCGCGCTCAGCTCACGCTACTCACCCACAGTTGGCCCGGTAATGTACGTGAATTGAAGAATGTGGTGGAACGCTCGGTGTATCGCCATCACAGCGCAGAGCAGGAACTGGATAATATCATCATCAACCCGTTCGCCCCGCGCAGCGCCGCGCCTGAAATCCCCTCCGACCCCAGCACCAGCGGCTTACCCGCCCTGCCACTCGATCTGCGCCAGTGGCAAAACCAGCAGGAGCGTGATTTGGTCGAAGCCAGCTTGCAACAGGCAAAATACAACCAACGCCGTGCCGCCGAGTTACTGCGGGTCACCTACCATCAGTTACGCGCCATGATGAAAAAGCACGGCATCCAGGCACGTGATGAGGATTGAACGACAAAGCGAGAGCTGGAAAAACCGCGCCGCAGAGTTACTGCGCATTTCCTACCATCAATTGAGCGCCATCATGAAAAAGCACGGCAACCGGTACGTGATGAGGATTAGCCTTAGCCACATGAGATGAAAAAGCGCAGTCTGGTGATTATCTGGGAGCACTTCGTTGCTTCGTTGCTTCGCTGCTAACAGTTACTCACCACATCATGGTTTTACCTATCGAAGTGCTTCTAAAGACAGCTCAGGTGTGGGTCGGTTTTCCCTATAGCTTTTGTGCTGATGCAAGGCGGCAAGAGCGCTAATCCCCGGGAGCATACATAAGTATGTGACCGGGGTTAGCGCGCGCAGCCAACGCAGCAGCAGCGCAAAAGATGACGGGAAAAACGACACACAAAAAAAAGCCCGCATTAGATGCGGGCAACTTAATACTGGAAGCAATGTGAGCAATGTCGTGCTCTTCTTCGGTAGAGCCACCGTCGAAGCGCAGAAGAATAATAATCATTCTTATTATCATCTGTAAAGCCCTAATTGAGAATTTTTCTCATTTCCACACTAACATTGTGATTACCTCCTCGCCAGATTGGCGAAAAACAACGCAGAACCATCATGAATTTGGGGAGTGCGTGACGTTTGCGATACACTCACGCTATTGCCTCAGAATCGTTGAGTTCTATGCCAAAATTATTCTCCTCGCTGCTGCTCGGTCTCAGCGTATTGAGTGCGTCTGCGCTGGCCGCGCCAACCAATAACATCCGTAATAGCGGTTTTGTTTATTGCGTCAATGGCACGGTCAATACTTTTAACCCACAAATGGTCAGCAGCGGCCTTGTGGTGGATACGCTGGCGGCACAGCTCTATGACCGCCTGCTGGATGTGGACCCCTACACTTATCGCCTGATTCCTGACCTGGCACAGAGTTGGGAAGTACGCGATAACGGCGCTACTTACCGTTTTCATCTGCGCAAAGATGTCTCTTTCCAGCACACCAACTGGTTTAAACCCACACGCAAAATGAATGCCGATGACGTGGTGTTCAGCTTTGCGCGCATGTTTGATCGCCAGCATCCGTGGCATAACGTCAACGGCGGCAGCTATCCCTATTTCGATAGTTTGCAGTTCTCTGACTCGGTACAAAGCGTTAAAAAACTGGACAACGACACGGTAGAAATCCGTCTCAACAGTCCGGATGCCTCTTTCCTCTGGCACATTGCTACGCATTACGCGCCGATATTGTCGCAGGAATACGCCGACAAGCTGACGGCGAAAGGCCAGCAGGAGCGCCTGGATCGCGAGCCGGTGGGCACCGGGCCGTTTCAGCTGAGCGAGTACCGTACCGGGCAATATCTGCGCCTGGCGCGTAATCCGCAGTACTGGAAAGGTGTGCCGCGGCTGCAACAGGTGGTGATCGATCTTGGCGTGGGTGGAACAGGACGTCTTTCGAAGTTGCTCACAGGTGAATGCGATGTGCTGGCTTATCCGGCGGCCAGCCAGCTCTCGATTTTGCGTGATGACCCGCGTCTGCGCATGACGCTGCGTCCTGGCATGAACATCGCCTATTTAGCGTTCAATACGCGTAAACCGCCACTGGATCGCCCGGAAGTGCGTCACGCGCTGGCACTGGCCATTAATAACGAACGCCTGATGGAATCGATCTATTACGGCACCGCCGAAACCGCCGCCTCCATTTTACCGCGAGCGTCCTGGGCGTATGATAATGATGCGCGGGTCACCGAATACAATCCGGCCAAAGCCCGTGAAGCGCTGAAAGCGCTCGGGCTGGAAGATCTGCACTTGCGACTGGTGGTGCCTACCACCTCACAATCCTGGAACCCCAGCCCACTGAAAACCGCTGAACTGCTGCAAGCCGACTTGGCTCAGGTTGGCGTGCGCGTCACCATCGCCCCGGTGGAGGGCCGTTTCCAGGAAGCGCAGTTGATGGCGATGAATCATGATCTGACGCTGACCGGCTGGGCGACAGACAGTAACGACCCGGATAGCTTCTTCCGGCCGCTGTTGAGCTGTGCAGCCATCCGCTCGCAAACCAACTTTGCGCACTGGTGTTCACCGGCCTTTGATGAATCATTGCAACGGGCGTTGTTGTCGCAGCAACTTTCGGCGCGCATCGACAGCTACGATCAGGCGCAGCAAATTCTGGCGCAGGAATTACCGGTATTGCCGCTGGCGTCATCGTTGCGTTTACAGGCATATCGCCATGATATTAAAGGTCTGGTGCTCAGTCCGTTTGGGAATGCCTCGTTTGCCGGGGTTTACCGTGATGAGAGCAGCGAGGAATAAGCATGATCATCTATATACTGCGTCGCCTGCTGTTGCTGCTGATCACCCTGTTTTTATTGTCACTGGTGAGTTTCAGTCTGAGCTACTTTACGCCGAATGCGCCGCTGGAAGGTGCCTCGCTGTTCGATGCCTGGTGGTTCTGGTTTAGAGGCCTGCTGCAATTCGACTTCGGTGTTTCCAGCACCAACGGCCAGCTGATCGACCTGCAACTGCGCGAGGTGTTCCCCGCCACGCTAGAGCTTTGCATACTGGCCTTTATGCTGGCGCTGCTGGTGGGTATCCCGCTGGGAATTTGCGCGGGCGTGATGCGCAAAAAATGGCAGGATAAAGCCATCAGCGCACTGGCTCTGCTCGGCTTCTCGATGCCGGTGTTCTGGCTGGCACTGCTGTTCACCCTGTTCTTCTCCCTGACGCTGGGCTGGCTGCCGGTTTCCGGACGCTTTGATCTGCTCTACCCGGTACAAAACGTGACCGGCTTTGCACTGATTGATGCCTGGCTGAGTCCTTCACCGTGGCGCCATGAGATGTTGATGAGTGCCCTGACGCATATGATTTTGCCGGTGGTGGTACTGGCCGTCGCGCCGACCACCGAGGTGATTCGTTTACTGCGCAGCAGCACCAGCGATGTGATGGATAAAAACTATGTGAAAGCGGCGGCCACGCGCGGATTATCTCGCTTCACCGTGATTCGCCGCCATGTGCTGCACAACGCGCTGCCGCCCGTCATCCCGCGTCTGGGTTTACAGTTTTCCACCATGCTGACGCTGGCGATGATTACGGAAGTGGTGTTCAACTGGCCGGGCATTGGCCGCTGGTTGATCAACGCCATTCGTCAGCAGGATTATGCGGCCATCTCTGCCGGTGTGATGGTTGTTGGCGGTCTGGTGATTCTGGTCAGCGTGCTGTCAGATATTCTGGGTGCGGCGCTTAATCCGTTGAAACACAAGGAATGGTATGCCCTTAGATAATATCTATGCAGAGACGAAGTTACCCAGCCCATTTCGTCTGTTCTGGCAGCGTTTTTATCGTGATACCAGCGGCATGATCGGATTGTACGGCTTTGGTACCCTGCTATTCCTGTGCCTGTTTGGCGGCTTATTGTCGCCTTATGGCATCGATCAGCAGTTCCTCGGCTATCAGCTGTTGCCCCCTTCATGGTCGCGTTACGGGGATGTCTCCTTCTTCCTCGGTACCGATGATTTAGGCCGCGATGTATTGAGCCGCCTGCTGAGCGGCGTCGCGCCTACTGTCGGTTCGGCCATCATTGTGACGATTTTAGCCGCGATTTGCGCCCTGATCCTGGGTGTGTTGGCCGGCGTTACCCACGGTTTGCGATCTGCGGTCATGAACCACGTGCTGGATACCTTGCTCTCCATCCCTTCGCTGCTGCTGGCAATCATTGTGGTGGCCTTTTTAGGCCCACGCCTTGAACACGCCATGCTGGCGGTATTGCTGGCGATCATTCCGCGCCTGGTGCGGGAGATCTATACTGCGGTACATAACGAGATGGAAAAAGAGTATGTGGTGGCGCTGCGTCTGGATGGCGCGCGTAATCTGAATATTCTGTGGAACGCCGTGCTGCCCAATGTCCTGCCGCTGCTGGTCGGGGAATTTACGCGTTCACTCTCCATGGCCATTCTCGACATTGCCGCACTCGGTTTCCTCGATTTAGGGGCACAGCTGCCCTCACCTGAATGGGGAGCGATGCTGGGCGATGCGCTGGAGCTGATTTATGTCGCGCCCTGGACCGTGATGCTGCCCGGCGTCGCGCTGATGGTCAGTGTGTTGATCGTAAACCTGCTGGGCGATGGCATCCGTCGCGCCGTAGAAGCGGGAGCTGAATAATGCCGTTACTGGATATTCGTAATCTCACTATCGAGTTCATGACCTCAGAAGGTCCGGTGAAAGCCGTTGATCGCATTAACCTGACGCTCAGTGAAGGTGAAGTGCGTGGGTTGGTGGGTGAGTCCGGCTCTGGCAAAAGCCTGATTGCGAAAGCGATTTGCGGCGTAACCAAAGATAACTGGCGCGTCACCGCCGATCGTATGGTGTTCGATGATATCGATTTGCTGCGTTTGTCGCCGCGCGAACGACGCCGCATTGTCGGCCATAACGTGTCGATGATTTTCCAGGAACCGCAATCCTGTCTGGATCCCTCTGAAAGCATCGGCCGCCAATTGATGCAGGCGATCCCACGCTGGACTTTTAAAGGGCGCTGGTATCAGCGTTTGTGGTTCTGGCGCAAAGCGCGGGCCATCGAGCTGTTGCACCGCGTGGGCATTAAAGACCACAAAGACATCATGCGCAGTTTCCCGTATGAATTGACGGAAGGTGAATGCCAGAAAGTGATGATCGCCATTGCGCTGGCCAATCAGCCGCGTCTGCTGATCGCCGATGAGCCGACCAATGCTATGGAACCGACCACGCAGGCACAAATATTCCGCTTGTTGAGCCGCCTCAACCAAAATAACAACACCACGATTTTGCTGATCAGTCATGACCTGCGCACTATGAGCCAGTGGGCGGATCGCATTAACGTGATGTACTGCGGACAGACCGTTGAAACCGCGCAGAGTGAAGATTTAATGGATACGCCGCATCATCCCTATACCCAGGCGCTGATCCGCGCAATGCCCGACTTTGGCAGTGCACTGCCGCATAAAAGCCGCCTGAACACACTGTCCGGTGCCATTCCTTCGCTTGAACATCTGCCGATTGGCTGTCGACTAGGGCCACGCTGTCCCTATGCGCAGCGTAAGTGTATTGAAACGCCGCGTCTCACCGGTACCAAATCGCATCTGTTTGCCTGTCACTTCCCGTTAAATGTGGAGGGGCAATGAGCATGGAAACCCTGCTGGAAGTGCGCAACCTGAGTAAAACCTATCGCTATCGCACCGGTCTGTTTCGCCGACAGCATGTTGAGGCGGTGAAAGGGGTAAGCTTCACCTTGCGCGAGAAGCAGACCTTGGCGGTCATTGGTGAGAACGGCTCAGGGAAATCCACGCTGGCGAAAATGTTGAGCGGCATGGTGGCCCCGACGGAAGGTGAGATGCTGATTGACGATCATCCGCTGGAGTATGGCGATTACGGTTATCGCAGTCAGCGTATTCGCATGATTTTTCAGGATCCATCGACCTCACTCAACCCGCGTCAGCGCGTCAGTCAGATTCTCGACTTTCCGCTGCGCCTGAATACCGATCTGGATGATGAAGCGCGGGAGAAACGCATTATTGCCACGCTGCGTCAGGTGGGCTTGCTGCGCGATCACGCCGGTTACTATCCGCATATGCTGGCCCCCGGCCAGAAACAACGTCTGGCACTGGCTCGTGCACTCATCTTGCAACCGAAGGTCATTGTCGCGGATGAAGCGCTCGCCTCACTGGATATGACGATGCGCTCACAACTGGTGAATCTGATGCTGGAACTGCAGGAGAAGCACGGCATCGCCTATATTTATGTGACGCAACATATCGGCATGATGAAGCATATTAGCGATCAGGTACTGGTGATGCATCAGGGTGAAGTGGTGGAACGCGGCGGCACGGCTGATGTGTTGGCCTCGCCACTGCATGACCTCACTAAACGGCTGATCACCAGCCATTTTGGCGAAGCCTTAACCGCCGAAGCCTGGCGCAAAGTTCGTTGATTGTTCATCACATCGCGAAAACGCGGTGCGATTTACCGCATTTGAGAGAGACGTGCTAGAATCCGCACGTCGATTAACGTCGGTCGCCTACTATTTAATCATTGCGACCGCCAACAACAATGACCATAAGGATTACAGCTATGGGTTTTCTTTCCGGTAAGCGCATTCTGATTACTGGCGTTGCCAGTAAACTCTCCATTGCCTACGGTATTGCACAGGCGATGCACAAACAGGGCGCAGAACTGGCTTTCACCTACCAGAACGACAAATTGAAAAGTCGTGTGGAAGAGTTCGCTAAAGATTTGGGTTCTGACATTGTTCTGCCTTGCGATGTGGCAGAAGACGAGAGCATCACTGCGCTGTTCACCGAACTGGCAAAAACCTGGCCAAAATTTGACGGCTTTGTTCACTCAATTGGTTTCGCACCTGGCGATCAGCTGGATGGTGACTACGTGAACGCCGTGACCCGTGAAGGCTTCAAAATCGCTCACGACATCTCTGCCTACAGCTTCGTTGCGATGGCGAAAGAGTGCCGTGCGATGCTGAACCCGAATTCAGCCCTGCTGACCCTGTCTTATCTGGGTGCAGAGCGCGCGATCCCGAACTACAACGTGATGGGTCTGGCTAAAGCGTCTCTGGAAGCCAACGTGCGTTACATGGCGAACGCGATGGGTCCTGAAGGTACGCGTGTTAACGCCGTATCCGCGGGTCCAATCCGTACCCTGGCAGCTTCAGGCATCAAAGATTTCCGTAAGATGCTGGCTCACTGTGAAGCCGTTACCCCGATTCGCCGTACTGTCACCATCGAAGACGTAGGTAACTCTGCGGCCTTCCTGTGCTCTGATCTGGCGGGTGGTATCACCGGTGAAGTGGTTCACGTTGATGGCGGCTTCAGCATTGCCGCGATGAACGAGCTGGAACTGAAATAAGTTCTGAAGGCGAGCCTGGTGCTCGCCTTTTTTCTTAGCGAAGTCTCGGCTGTCCTGACCGATTTTCGCCCTGTTCACTTTCGCCTGACTGCTCCCGCAAACTCACCTCTCCCTGCGAGCTACCGCTTGAAATTTCAGGCGTATAGATTCATTCGATCTTAATTATTCCCCTTCATTCTTTTGCCACAGCCAGTGCTTCAGCGACGATAAGCTAGCCTTTTGGTGGCGATGCGCTTTTCAGATTTGCCCGTCGCGTACCCAGACCGTTTTTTGCGCAAGGAATGACCATGGAACAACGCCGTTCTCCCGGCCATGACCACTGGTTTTATGAAAGCCAGACTCGCCCGCACACCCAGGCCACCGCGCCATTAGTGCCCGAAGCCGCCTATCTCGAAGATCGGTTTTTATTAGGTCTGCAACAGGAAGCCACTGCTCTTCAGCCCCTGTTTACTCGCTTCCAGCCGGCGTTACTGGCCGCGCGCGATCTGAGCCAGATTTTGCTACCGGATACGCTGAGCAACTCGCTCACGCATACCTTAACGCTCTACGATCGTCTCAGTACCGCGTTAACGGTGGCGCAGGTTGCCGGTGTGCAGCGCCTGTGCAATCACTACTCCGCGCGCCTCAATCCGCTGCCGGGCCCGGATTCCTCCCGCGAGAGTAACAACCGCCTGACGCAAATCACCCAGTACGCGCGTCAATTGGCGATGCAACCGGCACTGATCAATGCCACGGGTATCAGCGCGCTGGATGCCGTCGGGCTCACAGAGCCAGATATCGTCACTCTTAATCAACTGGTGGGATTCGTCAGCTATCAGGCGCGAGTCGTCGCGGCACTGCAGGCCATGATGGGCTTGCCGGTACGCTGGATACCCGGCGTATCACCACCCGCGGATGCCGATCCGGCGCTTTTTGACCGAGACACCGCATGGCAGCACGCGCTCAAACCGGTTGAGTTGCGCTATGCCAGTGCCGATCAACTGGCGGCGATAACCTTTTGTCAGGGCATCGAAGGATTAGAGGACGCGATTTGGTTGCTGGTGCATGACGCGCAGGCGCTGTATGGCTGGGCGACTTTGCAACAGCGCATCGGCGAACATCATGACGAGCAATCCGCGTTGGCGCTGGCAACCTGCGCGCGCATCCTGGGTTGTCAGCGCCCATTCACGCGCCATGCCGCTAGCCAGCGCGAAGCGTTGCTTGCAGATGTTGATAAAGCGGGAGAAGTGCAGCCGGTGATTGGCGTTAGCGCTCAGCTGGTCCGCATGCCAGAGCGCTTTAGCGCAGCACACCTGCAGCCATTGCTGAATGCGGGATGGGGAACCGAGCGCATTTTTACGCTATTGCAGACAGTGGCGTTTGCCAGCTGGCAGGATCGGTTATGGATGGCGCTGGGTGAAACACGTTAATCCGGCAGATGGCGCCGCGCTTCGTCAAAGAAATGTTGAGCCAGCGGCGATGCCCTGCCCGGCTCAGCAATCACTAACGCGGCCTGGCGTCCCATGGGCGCCATCTCTATCGGCCTCCGCGCCAGATTTTGCAGCATCTCCGGCAGTAAATGTCCGCGCGGCGACACCATCACGCCTAATCCCACCTGCGCGCTCTGTAATAGCTGCATAATCGAGGCACTTTCCACAATCACTCGAGGTAACAAACCGGTTTCGCGTAGTTGGCTATCCACGTAACGACGGAAATAGCGCGTGGGTTCCGCAAGGCACAGCGGTTGCTGCGCCAGTTGCGAAAGTGAAACCGTTTCTTGTTGAAGTAAATCCGGGAAGTGCTGAGGATTAAAAATCGCCTCCACGCCGGGGTCTTTTAACAGCGCGGTCTGAAAGTGTAATTCTCGCAGAGCGGTGAGTTCGAAGAAGCCAATGCCACCGTCCACCGTATGGCTATTCAGTGCTTCCAGCAGTTGGTCCGCACTCATGGCGGAGACGCGATAATCCAGCTGCGGATAACGCGTTTCAACCGCTTTTAATAACGCTGGCAAGGCGACACTGCACTGCGGCATCACGCCCAGGCGCAGCGTGCCGTTGACGCCATGCTTCAGCGATTCGACTTCCAGCTTCAGGCCCGAGTAGACCGACACGATCTCACGCGCCCAGGTCAGCACGCGTTCCCCTTCTGGCGTAAAGCCGTCAAAGTTATTGCTGCGGTTAATCAGCGATAAGCCCAGCTCACGCTCAAGGTTTTTTAACCGCATGGATAAGGTTGGCTGACTGACAAAACTGGCCTCTGCCGCGCGGCCAAAATGGCGCTCACGCTCTAAATTACAGAGATATATCAATTGCTTGATGTCGATTTTGGCATCCACCTTAAAGTCACGATCGCGCTATGGTAGCAAACCCGCACCGCTTTATCCTGTTCACGGCGCAAAAAGCACGAAGGCCGCCCTGCGGCAGCCTTCGATTGAAAGTTAATGCCCCACCCGGCGCTTATCTCCGGCACTCTTAATGGCTTAGCTCTTGAAGGGGCAAATGCATCTTCGCAAATTATGGCGAACTGGATTTAACATTGATTGCTCATTTTATTATTAGCCTGGTAACTAAATGTGTTACGCCACGCCTAATGCGCTTTTCACTTCGTTAGCAATTTTCTCCACCTGCGGACCATAAATCACCTGCACATCGTGCTCGCTGACACGGTTAATCCCATTGGCGCCGGTGGTCAGCAGCGTTTGGTCCACCACCTCTTTCATCTCTTTCACGCGCACCCGCAGGCGTGTGAAACAGCAATCGACGTCCTCTATATTGGCCTCGCCGCCCAACCCGCTGATGATCACCTGAGTGCGTTCATCCATTGCCACCTGCGCGGTTTGCGGCTCCTCATCCGATTCTCGTCCAGGCGTTTCCACTCGCATGCGCGTTATGACAAAACGGAAGCCGTAGTAATAGATCGGTGCATATATCACCCCCAGCGCTACCGTCCACCACCATTGGGTTTTACTGCCGCCGAGAATACCGAACACCACCAGATCGATCGCGCCGCCCTGCACGTTACCGATCATTAAATGCAGCATCGACATCAGCATAAATGACAGGCCGGTCAACAACGCATGCAGGATATAAAGCACCGGTGACACAAAGATAAAACAGAACTCCAGCGGTTCAGTGATGCCGGTGGTGAAGGAGGTCAACGCACCTGCCATCACTAGCGCTTTGACCCGCTGTTTATGCTCCGGTCGCGCGGTGTGGTAGATCGCCAGCGCAGCCGCAGGTAAGCCGAACATCATCACCGGGATTTTACCCTGAGCCAGGAATTGGGTGGCGCTACGCACCGTCTCATCAGGTATAGCGCCCGGATTGGTGAGCGAAGTGTTGAAGATATTCAGTGCACCGACAATGGTTTGCCCGTCCACCGTCGCCATGCCACCGATGGGGGTGAAACGCACCGTTTCATTGAGGATATGGTGCAAACCCGTGGGGATAAGCAGGCGTTCGCCGGTTCCCAGCAGAAACGCGCCGTACTGGCCGCTTTTCCCAATCATCTTGCCGACCCAGGCAATGCCTTCGCCGATCGTGGGCCAGATCAGCGCCAGCAGCACGCCAATCAGCGGCAAAACGATAACGGTGACGATGGGTACAAAGCGCCGCCCGCCGAAAAAGCTAATCGCCGTCGGCAATTGTTGCGTGTAAAAGCGATTATGCAGTGCCACGGTGACCAGCCCGGCAATCACGCCGCCAAGCACACTCATGTTGTAAGTAAAGATGCCCAGCATTTCGATGTACTCTGCCGAGGTCATCATCGCCGTGGTTTGATCCAGGCCTGCTTGCTGCAAGGCCTCTGGGGTAGTGGTCGCCGCCGTCAGCCCTTTGGCCGCCAGCGTAGCACTGATGCCCACATTCATCACGACATAGCCAATGACTGCCGCAAAAGCCGCAGTAGGCTTCTCCGCTTTCGCCAGACCAATGGCGCTGGCAACGGCGAAGAACACGGGCAGATTGGCAAATAAGGCCGCCGCCACTTTGCGGATAAAGCCAATAATCAGTTGTGGTACCTGCAGATGGGCAAAGGCATCGCCGGTGACCGCGGGGTTCTGCATCGCGGCAGCCAGGCCGAGAAAGATACCGGCAGCGGCAATAACGGAGATCGGCATCATTAATGCTTTACCGAAGGCATGAATTTGGCTGGCAAGATTCTTCATGGTGCGCGCCCTTTCATCGATGGAAAGAGCAATTATTAGCCAGTTATTGGATTCTCACGTCGCAGCCCGTTCCTGCCAGCGGGTAAAATTTGAACTGCATCACGCTTCTGCCAGCTTGAGCGCGATAAACGCCGCCTATCGCACCATTAAACCAATCAATTAGACAACTTTTGCTGTCAGTCGCACACTTTCCCACAACAGAAGTCATATTCTGATAACAATTCATAAACAATAAGCCTGCAACGACTATGAAATTTAAACGTAAAATTCAGCCTTATCGTGCCGCTGCTGGCGGCTGGGGCTCTTTGGAAGCAACCACCCGTTTCGTCCTTGATAGTAAAGCCGCGCTGAAAAACATGCGCAATTTGATGCGCATGAACAAAGCGCGTGGCTTTGACTGCCCGGGTTGTGCGTGGGGTGATGACAATAAAAGTACCTTCAGCTTCTGTGAGAACGGCGCCAAAGCGGTGACCTGGGAAGCGACCCGCCGCGTAGTGGAGCCTGAATTCTTTGCCCAACACAGCGTGAGCACCCTGTATCAACAGAGCGACTATTTCCTGGAGTATCAGGGTCGCCTGACCCATCCGATGCGCTATAACAGCACCACCGATCACTATGAACCGATCAGTTGGGACGATGCGCTAGCGATGATTGCTCGTCATCTCAAGGCGATGGATCATCCCGACCAGATGGAGCTTTATACTTCCGGGCGCGCCAGTAATGAAGCTTCATGGCTCTATCAGCTGTTTGGCCGCGTGATGGGCACCAATAACTTCCCTGACTGTTCCAACATGTGCCATGAAGCCAGCGGCACCGGCTTGAAGCGCAGTATCGGCGTCGGGAAAGGCACCATTCGTCTCGATGATTTTGACCACGCCAATGCGATTTTCGTTATCGGTCAAAATCCGGGAACTAACCATCCACGTATGCTGCACAGCCTGCGCCACGCGGCCGATCACGGTGCGAAAATCGTGACATTCAACACGCTGCGCGAGCGCGGGTTGGAACGTTTTGCCGATCCGCAAAAACCGCTGGAAATCGTTACCTCTAAAGCAGGTACGATTAGCTCTGCCTATTACCAGCCTAATCTTGGCGGTGACATGGCGGCCATTCGCGGCATGGTGAAAACCCTGCTGGAAGTCCAGCGTGAGCGTCTGGCGGCCGGTGAACCGGGGATCTTCGACCAGGCGTTTATTGATGCCAATACCCATGGCATTGAGGGTTATCTGGCTGCCGTGGATAACACGCGCTGGGAAGACATCGTGCGTCAATCCGGACTGAGCGAAGCGCAGATTCGGGAAGCGGCAGCGATCTACCAAAGTGCTGAGCGCGTCATCATTACCTGGGCGATGGGTGTGACCCAGCATAAGCATTCTGTTGATACCGTACGTGAAATCACCAACCTGCAACTGCTGTTTGGCCAACTGGGTAAAAAAGGCGCCGGCCTGTGTCCGGTGCGCGGCCACAGTAACGTGCAGGGTAACCGCACCATGGGTATCGATGAGAAACCCAATAAGCCATTCCTCGATGCACTGGGCGCGCATTTCGGTTTTGAACCGCCGCGTGAACACGGCCATAACACCGTTGAAGCACTCAGCGCGATGTTGCGTGATGAAGTGAAAGTGCTGATCGCCCTGGGTGGCAATCTTGCTGCTGCTGCACCCGACTCACCGGTGACAGAGGAAGCATTGCAGCATTGCGGTCTGACCGTGCACATCAGCACCAAACTCAATCGCAGCCATTTAGTGCCCGGCCACGAGGGGTTGATTCTGCCAACGCTGGGCCGTACAGAGCGCGATCGTCAGGCCAGCGGTAACCAGTTCATCACCGTTGAGGACTCTTTCAGCATGGTGCATGCCTCAGAAGGTGTGGGCATTCCACTGGCAGACACCCAACGCTCCGAAACGGCGATTGTGGCAGGCATTGCACACGCCACGCTGGGCAGCGACAAGATTGACTGGCTGGGCATGGCCGATGATTACAATGTGATCCGCGATCACATCGGCGCCACCATTCCAGGCTTTGCCGACTTCAATAACAAATGCGACATTCCGGGCGGGTTCTATCTCGGTAGCGCGGCGGCGGAGTTGCGTTTCAATACGCCAAGTCAACGGGCGGAATTCAGTGCGGCAGCCTTGCCAGCTTCACTGTTCCCGCAGTTGGGTAATGATGTTGAAGTGCCGTTCACACTGCAGACCCTGCGTTCACATGACCAGTACAACACCACGATTTACGGCCTCGATGACCGTTATCGCGGTGTCTATGGCCAGCGTGAAGTGGTGTTTATCCACCCGGATGATATGGCGTCACTTGGCTTCAGTGAAGGCCAGTTAGTGGATATCGAAACGCTGTGGAATGATGGCCTGACGCGCCGTGTCAGTGGCTTTAAGCTGGTGCCGTATAACATTCCGCGTGGAAATCTCGCGGCCTATTATCCGGAAACCAACCCACTGGTGCCGCTCTCCAGCTACGGCGATGGCAGCGGGACACCGACCTCGAAATCGGTACCGGTCAAGCTGGCGTTAACCGCCGCCGTACCGACCCAACGTATCGCCTGAGTCCTCAGCGTTATCAGAAGGTAAAAAGCCGCGTAATGCGGCTTTTTAGCCTGTTTTGGCCTTGCCGCGCGCCCCTGATTCGCGTAAAACTGTCCACCGCTCTTAGGCCACGAAACTAAATATATTATGTTCCAGGATAACCCGCTGCTCGCGCAGCTGAAAGAGAAGCTTCACGCGCAAACCCCGCGCGCCGAAGGTGTTGTGAAAGGCACGGAAAAAGGCTTTGGCTTCCTTGAAGTCGATGCTCAAAAAAGCTACTTCATTCCCCCTCCGCAGATGAAAAAAGTGATGCACGGTGACCGTATTTCTGCGGTGATCCACACTGATAAAGATCGCGAGAGCGCCGAGCCGGAAACCCTGATTGAGCCGTTCCTGACCCGCTTTGTTGGCCGCGTGCAGAAGAAGGACGATCGTTTGTCGATTGTGCCTGACCATCCGCTGCTGAAAGAGGCGATTCAGTGCCGCGCTGCCCGTGACGTGACCCATGATTTTCAGAATGGCGACTGGGCCGTGGCTGAAATGCGCCGCCATCCGCTGAAAGGCGATCGCGGATTCTATGCTGAACTGACCGAATTCATTGTCACAGCCGACGATCATCTTGCGCCGTGGTGGGTCACCCTGTCGCGCCATAATCTGGAGCGCGAAGCCCCGAAAGTTGGCTTCGGCGAAATGCTGGATGAGCACTTGCAGCGCGAAGACCTTACCGCGCTCAACTTCGTCACCATCGACAGCGCCAGCACCGAAGATATGGATGATGCGCTGTATGTTGAAGAGCAGGCTGACGGCAATCTGCAGCTGACCATCGCTATTGCCGATCCGACCGCTTACGTGGCAGAAGGCAGCGAGCTGGATAAACTGGCTGCTAAACGCGCCTTCACTAACTATCTACCTGGCTTCAACATCCCGATGCTGCCGCGCGAACTGTCTGATGACATCTGTTCACTGCGTCCAAACGTACGTCGTCCGGCGTTGGCCTGCCGCGTTTCGCTCACGCCAGATGGCAGTGTAGCGGGTGAAGTGCAGTTCTTCGCGGCCTGGATCGAATCCAAAGCCAAGCTGGTTTACGACGAAGTGTCAGACTGGCTGGAAAACGCCGGGAGCTGGCAGCCTGAGAATGAGGCGATTGCCGGGCAGATTCGCTTGTTGCATCGTGTGTGCCTGGCGCGCAGCGAGTGGCGTCAAACTCATGCGCTGGTGTTTAAAGATCGTCCTGATTACCGTTTTGTGCTGGGTGAAAAAGGCGAAGTGCTGGATATCATTTCTGAGCCACGTCGCATCGCCAACCGCATCGTTGAAGAATCGATGATTCTGGCTAACGTCTGCGCGGCCAAAGTGCTGCAGGAGAAGCTGGGCTTTGGTATCTATAACCTGCACACCGGTTTCGATCTGGCCAATGCGGAGCAAGCCGCTGGCGTGCTTGCCGGTCACGGTATCACCGTTGATCCCCAGGCGATCACCACGCTGGAAGGTTTCCGCCAGCTGCGTCGTGAGCTGGATGCCCAGCCAACTCAGTACCTCGACAGCCGTATTCGTCGCTTCCAGAGCTTCGCTGAAGTCGGCACCGAACCGGGTCCGCACTTTGGTCTGGGTCTCGAAGCCTATGCGACCTGGACATCGCCGATTCGTAAATTCGGCGATATGATCAACCATCGCCTATTGAAAGCCATTGTGCGCGGCGACAGCATTGCGCGTCCAAAAGACGAGTTCACCACCATTATGAGTGAGCGCCGTCGCCTGAACCGCATGGCTGAACGTGACGTGGGTGACTGGCTGTATGCGCGCTTCCTCGCGCCATCTGCCGGGACCGATCGCAAATTCAGCGCCGAGATCATCGATGTGTCTCGTGGTGGTATGCGCGTACGTCTGCTGGAGAACGGCGCCGTTGCCTTTATCCCTGCCCCGTTCATCCACGCGGTGCGTGATGAGCTGGTGTGCTCACAAGAGAGCGGCACCGTGCAGATTAAAGGCGAAGTCGCTTATCGCGTGACCGACATTATCGACGTGACCATTGCCGAAGTGCGTATGGAAACCCGTAGCGTTGTGGCGCGCCCTGCTGCCTGAGCATGAATATCTGCGGGATAACAGCCGTTATCCCGCATTTTTCCCTCTACGTTTTATCTGATGTTAAATTTGCCTTCCGCTTCACACTTCTGATTCGATTCCCTGTCGTTAACAATTCATTACATTACTTTTAACTTGTTGTATCCGATCGCCTATTTTCCCGGTCTCTACAAGGAGTTAACTCATGAACAACGTCAAAACCGGATTGATCTGGTTAGCGGTGGCGTTAATTGGTGCGGGTGCGTTTGCCATGCTGGCCCTCAGCCGTGGCGAACACGTCAACGCCGTCTGGCTGGTTATTGCGTCCGTTGCCTGCTACAGCATTGCTTATCGCTTCTACAGCCTGTTTATCGCTAAACGTATTTTCGAACTGGATGACCGTCGCCGCACGCCTGCTGAGCGGCTCAATGATGGTCTCGATTATGTGCCGACCAATAAATGGGTACTGTTCGGCCACCACTTTGCGGCGATTGCCGGTGCGGGTCCCTTAGTTGGGCCGATCCTCGCGGCGCAGATGGGCTTCCTGCCCGGCACCATCTGGATTCTGGTCGGCGTGATGATGGCCGGTGCGGTGCAGGATTTCCTGATCCTGTTCATCTCTACGCGTCGTGATGGTCGCTCGCTCGGCGAAATGGCACGTCAGGAGCTGGGGTCGTTTGCGGGCGTGGTCACCATGCTCGGTGCACTCGGCGTGATGATCATCATCCTGTCGGCGCTGGCACTGGTGGTGGTGAAAGCACTAGCCAACAGTCCGTGGGGGCTGTTTACCATCGCCGCCACCATTCCGATCGCGCTGTTTATGGGTGTGTATATGCGCTATCTTCGCCCCGGCAAGATCGCTGAAGTGTCGATTATCGGCTTTGTGCTGATGATGACGGCGATTATTTACGGTGGCGATGTGGCAGCCGATCCCTATTGGGGACCGCTGTTCACGCTGAAAGGCACTGAACTGACCTGGGTGCTGGTGATCTATGGCTTTGTCGCCTCGTCACTGCCTGTGTGGCTGCTGCTGGCTCCGCGTGACTACCTGTCAACCTTCCTGAAAATCGGTGTCATTATCGGGCTGGCGGTTGGGATTCTGTTCGCCATGCCGGAACTGAAAATGCCGGCGGTGACCAAATTTATCGACGGTAGCGGGCCGGTGTTCTCCGGTGCACTGTTCCCGTTCCTGTTTATCACGATCGCCTGCGGCGCCATCTCGGGCTTCCACGCGCTGGTCTCCAGCGGCACTACGCCAAAACTGGTTGAGCGCGAAAGTCACATCCGCTTTATTGGCTATGGCGCGATGCTGATGGAATCTTTTGTGGCGATCATGGCGCTGATTTGCGCCTCAGTGCTCGATCCGGGCGTCTATTTTGCGATGAATTCACCCGCAGCACTGATCGGCACCACCGTTGAGAGCGCTTCGCAGGTGATTAACGGCTGGGGCTTTGTCGTCACGCCGGAGATGTTGAGCGGCATCGCGCGCGATGTGGGTGAAAGTACCGTGCTTTCCCGAGCCGGAGGCGCACCGACCTTTGCCGTGGGGATGGCGCACATCATCACCGAGGTATTTAACAGCCGGGTAATGATGGCGTTCTGGTATCACTTCGCCATCCTGTTTGAAGCGCTGTTTATCCTGACGGCGGTCGATGCCGGTACCCGCGCCTGTCGCTTTATGGTGCAGGATTTGGTCGGCACCGTGGTGCCTTCCATGGCCAACAACCGTTCATGGCTGGGCAATATGGCGGGCACCACGGTGGCCGTTGCCGGATGGGGCTTCTTTGTCTACCAGGGTGTGGTCGATCCGCTGGGCGGCATCAATACCCTTTGGCCGCTGTTTGGCATTGGCAACCAGATGCTGGCCTCGATGGCACTGATTCTCGGCACCGTGGTGCTGTTCAAAATGAAGAAGCAGCGTTACGCGTGGGTGACGATTTTACCGACCGCCTGGCTGTTTGTGACCTCCATGACCGCAGGTTGGCAGAAGATTTTCCACGAGAAGCCCTCCATTGGCTTCCTTGCGCAAGCCAACAAGTTCCGTAAAGGGATTGATGAGGGTGTGATTATCGCCCCGGCGAAAACCGTGGCGGACATGCAAACTATCGTGTTTAGCAATCAAATTAACGCGGCCCTGTGTGGCTTCTTTATGCTGGTGGCCGTCACCATGTTGATTGCAGCGTTCTTTGTTATCCGCCGTGCCCTGGGCAGCCAGGTCCCTACCACCCATGAGTCCGAAGTCTCCCTGCGTAAGGAGGTGCGGAATGTCTGAGTCCATTCATCGCTGGAAAAAACCGATTGGTGCCTGGCACATTCAGCATTGCTTACCGATCGCACCCCAGGCCACCGGGCAAACTCTTAATCGCTGGCAACGAATATGGCAGGGATTGAAGCAAAGTTTTCGCTTAATGGTTGGCGTTCACGACTATCAAACTTATCTGAAGCATATGCGCGAGCACCATCCCGGGCAAACGCCGATGGATGAGCGCGCCTTTCATCGCTACTGCCTTGAGGCCCGTTTTCCCAGCCAGGCAGGCAAGCTCGGCAAGTGTCCTTGCTGACATTTTTAAGCCCCGATTTCCGGGGCTTTTTCGTGCCATTCTTTAGTGAAAACAAAAATATATTTGGTTTGCATCTTGTGCTAACGCAGGAGGTTGAATACTGTTGCTAAAATAATGAGATACCGCCTGCTCAGCATTTCCCCGGAGGAAGTTTCCATGACCGATGAACAAGGGCAAACGTTGCTATACACCCTGTTTGGCACAACCAGCCCTCATTGGCGTTTAACTTCAGATAGCGATGCTTTGCATTTTGCCGAAGATGAGAATGCCAATACCAATTTGGCGGTTCCATTAACCCCCGCGCAGGCCAGTTTGCTGCGTGCGATGACGGTGATCACTTCCAGTATCAACCTGACCCTCTCCCTGCGCGGTGCGCCGGTGCCTATGCACTTTGTCGGCCGTAAGGTCAACCAATCAACATGGGCTGGTACCTCTTCCGCCTGGGGTGATACCTCCTCTGTGGCGCGTGATTTAACACTCGGATTGTCTTTTGCTGAACAAGTGGTCTCCGAAGCAAACTCGGTGATTGTGATCCTCGATCAACGTGGGAATATTCAGCGATTCAATCGCTTAAGCGAAGAGTACACCGGTCTGAAAGAGCAGGAAGTGATCGGCCGCAACGTGTTTCAACTGTTTATGACCAAGCAGGAAGCGCAGGCTTCACGGCGCAATATTTCGGGTTTCTTCCGCGATGGCAATTCTTATGAAGTGGAACGCTGGATCAAAACCAAAAAAGGTCAGCGACTGTTTCTGTTTCGTAATAAGTTTGTGCACAGCGGTAGCGGGAAAAATGAAATTTTCCTCATCTGTTCTGGAACCGACATCACAGAAGAGCGACGCGCTCAGGAACGCTTACGTGTTCTCGCCAACACCGATACGGTGACCGGTTTACCGAACCGCAATGCCATCCATCAACAGATTAGTCTGGCACTGGAATTAGCCAATGGCAGTCAAACTGGCGTGGTTTATCTCGATCTGGACAATTTTAAGAAGGTGAACGACGCCTACGGCCATATGTTTGGCGACCAACTGCTGCAAGCGGTCTCCCTCGCCATTCTCAGCTGTCTGGGCAAAGATCAGACGCTGGCCCGTCTTGGTGGTGATGAGTTCGTGGTACTGGCAGAACATACCAGTCAGGCTGCGCTGGAAGCCATGGCATCACGTATTCTTGAGCGCCTGCGTCAACCCTTCCGCGTTGGTTTGATCGAAGTCTACAGCGGTTGCTCGATTGGTATTGCCCTCGCCCCACTGCATGGCGAGGATCGGGAAAGTCTGATCCGCAACGCCGATACCGCGATGTATCACGCCAAAGAGAATGGGCGCGGCAAATTCTGCGTGTTCGCCAACGAGATGAATCAGCGTGTTTTCGAATACTTGTGGCTTGATACCAACCTGCGTAAAGCACTGGAACTGGAGCATCTGGTGGTGTATTACCAGCCCAAATTAGATCGTGACGGCGAAGTGCGCAGCGCAGAAGCATTAGTACGCTGGAATTCCGTCGAGCGCGGTCTGGTGCCACCTGGCGACTTTATCTCGTATGCTGAAGAATCGGGCCTCATCGTTCCGCTCGGCCGCTGGGTTATGCTGAACGTTCTGCAACAAATTATTCAGTGGCGCAGCGAGGGAATTTTCCTGCGCATTGCCGTTAATGTTTCAGCTAAACAATTGATTGACCAAAGTATTTATACCGATTTAAAGCAGGCGCTGAGCGAAGCTGGTCTCACTGATTTTCCCATTGATATCGAGCTCACCGAAAGCTGCCTGATTGAGAACGAAGCCGGTGCACTCACGCTGATGAAGCAGTTCCAGGAACTGGGTGCTCAGGTTCATCTTGATGACTTTGGTACCGGTTATTCCTCGCTTTCCCAGTTGGCTCGCGTGCCCATTGATGCAATCAAACTGGATCAAAGTTTCGTACGTAACATCAACAAACAACCCGTGGCGCAATCGTTGGTTCGTGCCATTGTCGCCGTGGCCAAAACCCTCGATCTGCAAGTCATTGCGGAAGGAATTGAAACCAAAGCCGAAGAGAAGTTTGTTATGACCAACGGTGTTGATGGGCGTCAGGGTTATTATTATGCAAAACCAATGCCCGCAGAACAGCTCGGGCATTGGCTGGCTAAGCATCCTGCCCGCGTTTAACGCTGCTCTCGATTATCCGGCTTTGCGCAGGGATGCGCTATGACGGTTCTGTAGTTGCACCAGTCGTTCCATGTAAGCAATGTCTTTAGGCTCCAGTGTGAAGGCGTAATCCACCCAATCTTCCGTGATATCCATCAGCTCAGCTCGTGAGAGTTGCAGCACGCGCTGGCGCGCTTTCAGCATGGCTCTCACACCATTCAGCTTTGGACGCAAGGTATCGATAAAGGTACGCGTGGTGCGGTAGGCATCGCCTGGCTGGAAGACTTTATCCACCAGACCGCGCGTCTCATACCACTCCGCGCTATGCGACTCCCCTTCACAGATCAGCTCTTCGGCCAGCTTCATGCCAGAACGACGTGCCACCAGTGAATAGCCGCCCATGCCAGGGAACAGGTTAAACGCGATCTCCGGGAACCCCATCCGTGCAGAGTTCTGCGCCAGAATGAAGTGATGGGCCAGCGCGGCTTCAAAGCCACCACCCAATGCACTACCTTCAATCATCGCCAGCGTCACCGCTCCGGTATCAAACCCCCGCGCTGCCGAATGGATGCAATCCACGCAGGCACGCGCATAGGCCCGCAGCGCTTCACGACGGTTGTTACGAATGCACTCCACAAAGAAACGCAAATCGCCACCGGCGTTGAACATCTGCGGCACCAGCGAACCCGTCACCCAAAAATCAATCGGCAAACCCGAACGCTGAGCGGCATAGCTCAGATTCATGATTTCCTCGATTAATTCGTGGTTGAAACTGGGCCGTGGCTGCGCACGCAGCATCATCCACATGGTGTGTCGGCCCTCCTCATAATAGGCCGCCAGCTGGGTAGTTTGTCCGACTTCGGTAAACAATCTGCAAGTTGGTTGGTTAATTACTGTCATAGTCTCATCCTCTAGTTATGTGATGCGTTAAACGCAACATCAGCGTAATCCAGAGTGAGGCCAGACCAAATGAGAGATTGATTTATAAAGTAAAATCCAGAGATATCCCCGACCATAGGGCCGGGGAAAGATAAGCAGGCTTACTTGATGGCAGCGCGCTGTCCCACCGCCACATGAGAACGCTTAACGCGTTTCGAATAGACGGCGGTAATAATCGGCACTAATACAGAAGTCACAATAACGGATGTCGCTACCAGTGCAGTCGCTGCAGGAGCGACCGGTTTAAACTGAGGCAACATCTCTGCAATCAGTACCGGCGTGGCCACTGCCGCGCCTGCGGTGCTGGAGGCTGCGATCCCCGCCGTGCCATCACCACCACCTATCAAGCGGTCGGCAATAATCAGTGGAATACCGGTGATGATGATGACTGCTACACCGAGCAATACGCCCAACAAACCGGTTTGTGCAATCACGGCCAAATCGATGGTGTTACCCAAAGCGAAGGCAAAGAACGGAATCAAGGTATGAACGGCTTTGCCGAAGAACTCGCGTAATTCCGGGTCAAGATTGCCAAGCGCGAAACCGACAATAAAGGGCAACACCGCGCCAACAAACACGTGGGGCTCAAACGAAGCAATGCCTGCAGTCCCCAGGATCACCATGGTCATCAGCGGACCCGATTCCAGCGACATCAGCACAAACGCGCCGGCTTCTTCTTTTGAACCGTATTGCTGCATGATGGAGGCATAAAGACCGCCATTGGTCATGTCCATGGCAGCAACCAATGCCAGTGCGGATAAACCGGCGAACATACCGACTTCTACGCCATTTTCCGGCATCATGCGGGATGCCACGGCAGCCACGACCCAGGCAACGGCGATTTTGGTTAATACCAGGGTGCCGGATTTACGCAGCACGGTTCCGGTTGCGCTGAGTTTGATCGATGCCCCCATACAGAAGAACCATACCGCCAGAATCGGCACAGTGCCCGTCATCAGGCCGTTAGTAAAAGAGCCAAAGTATTTTCCTGCGCCGGGTGAAAATGTGTGGCAAAGCGCGCCCAAAAACAGCGGGATTAACATCATACCGCCTGGAATCTTATCGATTGCACGTTTGATATGCATAGTTGTGTCACCTTTACTGAGCCAGAAGGAGGTGCGTTATCGTTCGCCGGATGGCATGGCAGGCAAGATAACCACTGACAGTCAGGAAAAAAGTGATCGAATCGATATTAATGAAACGCTGTTTTATTTTTATAGGTTAGGCATTTCTTTTTTATGATGTGCATCGCCATACCAGCGCTAAATGGCAAAAAATTAAGGCGCCCTCAGGCGCCTCAATAAAGTTTCAATGTTCAATTCTGCCCGTACCAGGCATTCTTGCCATGTTTACGCAGATAATGCAGATCGAGTAAATTCTGCGAAATCGGAGGCAGTTCGCTGCGCAGTTGTTCCGTGTGAAGTGCCATGTAAGCCACTTCTTCCAGCACCACCGCACTGTGCACAGCTGCAGCTGCATCTTTACCCCAGGCAAAGGGGCCGTGCGAGTTGACCAGCGCAGCAGGGATGTCGGCTGGCTTAATGCGGCGTTGAGCAAAGCTTTCAATAATCACCTGCCCGGTGTTCCATTCATACTCTTGCTGTATCTCTTCACGCTTCATCGCACGCGTACAGGGAATGGTGCCGTAGAAATCATCCGCGTGTGTTGTCCCCAGCGCCATAATGTCGCGCCCGGCCTGCGCCCAAATTGTGGCGTGGCGTGAATGGGTATGTACGATGCCACCAATCTCCGGCCAGGCGAGATACAGCGCGCGATGGGTGGCCGTATCGGATGATGGGCGAAGCGCCCCTTCCACCACCTTGCCGCTCGCTAACTCCACAACCACCATATCGTCGCGCTGCATATTCTCGTATTTCACGCCCGAAGGTTTGATCACCAGCAGGCCATGGTCGCGGTCAATGGCGCTGACGTTACCCCAGGTAAAAGTGACCAGGTTATAGCGCGGTAAGTCAAGGTTGGCTTCCAGCACCTGCTGCTTGAGCAATTCCAGCATAATTATTTCTCCTGCGAACTGTGATAGCTGAATTGTGCTGAACGAGCAGAGAAAACGTTATGGAGCGAATCGCTATAAAAGCAGCGGAAAGTCGCTGAGACAGGAGAAGTGTGGCGTGAATTCAGAATTTTCTATCTTCGCGGCATTTAGCTTTGCTTCAGGTGGCTAAAGTCAGGAGCGGTACGGTTTCTACCGGTTAATTCGCCCATTAAAGCGCTGTATACAGGCATCAAAGTGAGCAATGAATGACACGCTGGGATGACGTACTTCGTTGCGCAACATCTATACTTACAAGGTTGCCTCTGTACATACAATCAAGGAGAAAGAGATGACGACAACAATGAAACGTATGACCGTTGCGGTATTAGCTGCCACCCTGGTTGTTGCCTTGAGTGGTTGTTCGAACTGGTCAAAACGCGACCGTAATACCGCCATTGGCGCGGGTGCGGGTGCAATCGGTGGTTCTGTTCTGACTAACGGAAGTGCACTAGGTACAGTGGGTGGTGCAGCCGTTGGCGGTATTATCGGCCATCAGGTTTCTAAATAACGATAAAGATTCAGGCTACGCAGCGCATCTACATCATCACGGGCCGCACAGTGTGCGGCCCGTTTTTATTAACCGCCGGCTAATTTAACCTTCATGCCTTTGGCTTCAAGTAGCGCTTTCAAGAGGTCACGTTTATCGCCTTGAATCTCGATGACGCCATCTTTGAGTGACCCACCGCAGCCACACTTCTTCTTCAGTTCTGCCGCCAGTTTAGTGAGCGCATCATCATCCAGATCGATCCCCGTTATCAGGCAGACGCCTTTGCCTTTACGGCCGCTGGTCTGGCGTTGAATACGCACTATGCCGTCCCCTTGCGGACGCGGCGCTTTTTCTTCTTCCTGTGCAATACGGCCAGTTTCAGTAGAGTAAACCAGTCGGTTGTCCTGAGCCATTAGGCCTCCTGTAAACTTTGCAGGATAGTGTGCAGCGTTGCAGCCGGATCATTTGATTGGGTGATCGGACGCCCAATCACCATGTAATCCACGCCAGCCAGTTTTGCCTGCTGCGGCGTCATGATACGGCGTTGATCGCCCGCATCACTGCCTGCCGGGCGAATACCTGGTGTCACCAGCGCGAAATCCTGACCCAACACCTGTTTAAAGTACGCCGCTTCCTGAGCGGAACAGACTACGCCATCCAGGCCACACTCACTCGTCAGGCGAGCGAGACGTTCTGCCTGCTCAGCGGGAGAAAGTGTAATGCCGAGACCTCTGAGATCGTCTTCATCCATGCTGGTCAGTACAGTTACCGCGATCAGCAACGGCGCATCGCTACCAAAAGGCAGCAGCGCTTCACGAGCCGCATTCATCATCCGCGCTCCGCCACTGGCGTGAACATTGACCATCCACACACCGAGATCGGCAGCAGCGGCTACCGCATGCGCGGTAGTATTGGGAATATCATGAAACTTCAGATCGAGAAAAACGTCAAAACCACGCGACTGCAGTGTTTTCACCAGCGACGGGCCAAATAGCGTAAACATCTCTTTGCCGACTTTCAGGCGGCACTGGCTCGGGTCAATGCGGTCCACAAACTGCAGTGCGCTGTCGAGATTATGATAGTCGAGTGCCACCAGAATCGGTGAAGTGGTTACAGGCATAACGTTTCCTCAAAGGCAGGCACCCGCAGGCGCAATGGACAAACGGCAAGCATTCTACCCGTGCGTGCCCTTCCCGACAATCTCACAGCGCGGTTAATACCGATGATAGACTGAACGCTGCACAATGCTGCAGTTTCGGTTGATGAATCAGCCCAATAGTATGTTGTAACTATATAGCAGAATAAATAAAAAAAACGGCCGTTACTGGCCGTCGAGTCCGCGAATCGGTTTCACCGAAGACCATGCGCGACAGGATGGGCAATGCCAATAAAGCGCATGTGCGGTAAATCCACACTTCTGGCAGCGATAGCGCGGTTTAGTGCGAATCTGTTCGCCTACCATATCACGCAGCACCATCAGGCTCTCTTTGGCACGACCGTCTTCTGCTTCGTGCAGGTGGAAATCCATCAAGCGATGGAACACGCGCATGGTCGGATGGCGCTGCAACTGGCGGTTGATATACAGCTGCGCCGCTTCCGGGCCCTGCTGCTGTTCAAGGATATCAGAAAGGTACAGTTCAGCGGCCGCGCCGGTATTCTCTTCGACGCAGCGTTGTAAAAACTGAGCCCAATCTTCAGGCTGATTCAGTCGCTGATAGCAGGTTTCGAGCATCGATAAGGTTTCGCTCACCAGCTCTTTATCTTGATCCAGTACGCGCTGCAGGCGAGCCGTTGCTTTGGCGTATTCCCCCTGCTCCATAAAGATGCGTCCCATCATGATGGAAACGCGTGCACTCTGGTGATCGGCCGATTCGCCTTTCTTCAGCAACGTCATGGCGCGATCCAGATCGTCACTGCTCAATGCCTGTAGCGCAAGCTCACAGTAAAAATGGGCAATTTCACCCTTATGCTTGTCTTTGCCCAGCTTGACCAATCTTTCCGCCACTTCGATAGCTTTCTGCCAGTCACTGGTTGCCTGATGTATCAGTAGAAGTTGCTGTAATGCACCGATGCGGAAGTCGGTTTCATCAATCAGCTGGCTAAACATGTCTTCAGCGCGGTCGTACAATCCTGCGGCCATGTAATCGCGTCCCAACTGCTGAATCGCCAGCAGGCGTTGTTCATAGCTCAGGGAAGCGCTTTCCATCAAAGATTGGTGGATACGAATGGCGCGGTCAACTTCGCCGCGTGAACGGAACAGATTGCCGAGCGTCAGATGAGCTTCGACTGTGCCGCTGTCCTCCTTCAGCATATCCAGAAAGAGATCGACAGCTTTGTCCTGTTGATTGGAAAGCAGAAAGTTTACACCGGCAACGTATTCACGTGACAGGCGATTCGCTTCCTGTTGCTTATCCTGATGTGCACTTCGGCGGCCCATATACCAGCCATATGCCGCAGCAACAGGAAGAAGCAAAAACAGCAATTCAAGCATCGAAACTTAATCCCGACGACCAGCAGTGGAAGAATTTGTCACAGCCGTTGATTGTTCATTCTGCGCCTGCATGCGTTTCAGCTTGCGCTGCGCGTGAGCGAGAGAAACACGTATCCGCAACCAGAAAAGACCGCAAATTGCCCATCCGAGCAGGAATCCGGCACCAAACAGGCTCGCCAGCAATGTGGAGATGCGGAATTCACCCTGCGCCAGCAGATAGTTAAAAGTGACGATTTGGTCGTTATGCGCTCCAAGCGTGACGGAGATGATAAAAATGACCAAAACCACGAGAAAAATCAGCAAATATTTCACAATGCGTCCTGTCGTGAGGTTATCCAGTAGAAGTATGCCAAAAAAGTGCTGTCGATGCTGCTTATCAGCACATCACTTAGCGCATTTTCCGTAAGCGCAATCAATCATATGGGGTCGCGCGCGAAAATTACAATGCGTCATCACGCTGTGCGATCTCCTGCTGCTCTTCGCGCGGCACCGTAAGCGGACCACAAAAACGCTGCGCCAGCCATGTGGCCACCGTAACCAGCAGCCAGGAAATCAGGGTGGCCACCACCAAATCGCGCGGCCAATGCATGCCCAGCAGCAAACGGCTGCCCATGACCATGGTGGCCCAGGCAAACAGCACCACCACGGTCACTATGTGCCGCCGTGGCCAGAGTAAGCCAATCACCAACAATGCCCAACTGGCGGCAAACATGGTATGTCCGGAAGGAAAGGCAAAGCCCGTTTCATACGCCCAGTGGTTTTTCAGCCATTGCGGCAGTTGAGTATCGTTAGCTAATAATGTCGACACTAACTGACTGCGCCCCTGACGGTTCTGCTGATAAAACGCCGCTTCATCAATACCGTGGCTCTTCTCCAGCCAAACGACATAAGGACGCGGTTCCTGTACCTGCTCTTTAATGAAAGATTTGGTGTACTGACCGACAAGAATAGCGCCATTCATGAAGATAATCAGTAATATGGCGGGTTTAAGCCGGAAGCGTAAGCACCATAAAACCCAGGTGCTGAGGATAATACTGGTCAATATACCCCAGGGGCTGGTGACGGTTTCTGTCATCCAGAAAAGCACCCGCAAAAACGCGCTACTCTCACCTAGCTGCCATTGCCAGCCAGAGAGCCAGACAGCAACGGGCATGACTAATAACAGAAGCATTCCCAGGGTGGTTCGCTGCGCAATTTTTAACATCCGTTTCCTTTTAGATCCGTGGGTATTCGCGTGGGTGGCATAACTTTAGCTGAAAAAAGAATAACATACCCGTTGCGGCTTAGATAATTGTGCTTTATCACTACAATAACTCTGACTGATTAACGGCCCGGGTACAGGTTGTGGCACAATATTGTCAGTTTTGTCGGGCCAGTCGGGCCCGTGCGTTATCATGATGATAGCGCATCCTCTGAAGGTTCTGGAGAGTCACATGCAGCTTAAACGGGTAGCAGAAGCCAAACTGCCCACGCCATGGGGAGATTTCCTGATGGTTGGTTTTGAAGAACTGGCAACTGGCCAGGATCATGTCGCGCTGGTTTACGGTGATGTTAGCGACCACAATCCAGTGCTGGCGCGCGTTCACTCTGAGTGTCTAACCGGTGATGCGCTGTTCAGTCTGCGCTGCGACTGTGGTTTTCAGCTGGAAGCAGCGCTCACCGCTATCGCTGAAGAAGGCCGTGGCGTGCTGTTATATCACCGCCAGGAAGGCCGTAATATCGGTCTGTTGAACAAGATCCGCGCCTACGCTTTGCAAGACAAAGGTTACGACACCGTGGAAGCGAATCATCAGTTGGGCTTTGCCGCCGATGAGCGCGATTTCACCCTGTGTGCAGATATGTTCAAACTGTTGGGCGTCAATGAAGTCCGCCTGCTGACGAACAATCCACGCAAAGTCGAGATCCTGAGCGAAGCGGGAATTAATATTGTAGAACGCGTGCCGTTAGTGGTTGGGCGCAACCCCAAAAATGCTCACTACCTTGATACCAAGGCAGAAAAAATGGGCCATCTGCTGCCAAAAGCGTAATGCAGATAGCATAAAGCCGGGAAATCTCCCGGCTTTTTCTTTAGTTCAGCATATTGCGTATCACATAATGCAATATGCCGTCGTTCTGGTAATAGGTCAGCTCATTGCCGGTATCGATACGACACCGGGTTTCCAGCGTCTCTTTTTTACCATCGACGCGCGTCAGGGTGACATTCACAGTACAACCGGGTTTCAACTGTGAAAGGTTTTCGACATCAATAAACTCCTCCCCGGTTAGTCCCAATGTTTTGCGCGTGACGCCAGCGGGGAATTCCAGCGGCAGGATCCCCATGCCGATCAGGTTAGAGCGGTGGATACGCTCGAACGACTCAGAAATAACCACGCGCACACCTTGCAAACGTGGGCCTTTCGCAGCCCAGTCACGGCTGGAACCTGAGCCATACTCCTTCCCGGCGATCACTGCCAGTGGCACACCTTCTGCCTGATATTTCATGGCCGCATCGTAAATCGCCAGCTGTTCATTGCTGGGGAAGTGTTTGGTGTATCCCCCTTCCACGCCCGGCACCATTTCATTTCGAATACGAATATTTGCAAAGGTCCCGCGCATCATCACTTCGTGGTTACCACGACGCGAACCGTAGGAGTTGAAATCGGTACGCTCAACACCATGCGACAGCAAATAGCGTCCAGCAGGACTTTCCGCTTTAATACTGCCCGCCGGTGAGATGTGGTCAGTGGTGACAGAATCACCCAACATTGCCAGAATGCGCGCGCCCTTAATATCCTTGACCGGTTCCGGCGTTTTGCCCATATCGTCAAAGAACGGCGACAGGCGGATGTATGTCGATCCCTCATCCCAGTCATAGGTTGCGGCTTCACTCACTTTGATTTGCTGCCATTCCGGCGTACCGTCAAAGACCTCCGCATACTCTTTATGGAACATATCGCTGGTCACTTTCTGCACTGCGGCGGCAATCTCTTCAGGTGATGGCCAGATATCCTGCAGGTAGACATCGTTGCCTTGTCTATCCTGCCCGATGGGATCGTTCTGCAGGTTGAGCTTCATGTTACCGGCCAACGCATAAGCCACCACCAGCGGCGGCGATGCAAGCCAGTTCGTTTTCACCAGCGGATGGATGCGCCCTTCGAAGTTACGGTTACCCGATAGCACGGCACCCACGGTCAGATCGCCTTCTTTGATGGCACTCTCGATTTCATCTGGCAATGGGCCCGAATTACCAATGCAGGTGGTGCAACCATACCCCACCAGATTGAAGCCTAATTCATCCAGATATGGCGTCAGCTGGGCCACCGCGAGGTAATCCGACACCACTTTTGATCCCGGTGCCAGCGACGCTTTCACCCAGGGTTTGCGCATCAATCCGCGCTCAACTGCATTTTTCGCCAGCAGACCCGCCGCCATTAAGACGCTGGGGTTGGATGTGTTGGTACAAGAGGTGATGGCCGAAATAACCACCGCGCCGTCTTCCAGCTGATAGTTATCGCCGGTCTCGCTGTCACTATAGGTTACGGTCTTGTGCGCTTTCTGCGCATGATTGACTTCGAGTTCGTTGCTGGCATCAAAAGCGGCGGGCACATCACCTAAGGAGACACGATCCTGCGGACGTTTTGGACCCGCAAGGCTGGATTCAACGTTTGCCATGTCCAGCGCCAGTGAGCTGGTAAACCGTGGTTCGTCGCCCGGATTTCGCCACATCCCTTGTTGCTTAGCATAAGCTTCGACTAACTCGACTTGTTCGGCATCACGCCCGGTCAGGGTCATGTAGCTCAGGGTGATTTCATCAATGGGGAAGAAACCGCAGGTGGCACCATATTCCGGTGCCATATTGGCGATAGTTGCGCGATCGGCCAGCGGCAAATCGGCCAGGCCATCACCGTAAAATTCAACGAATTTGCCCACCACACCATGCTTACGCAGCATTTGCGTCACGGTTAAAACCAGGTCGGTCGCAGTGATGCCAGGACGCAGTTTGCCGGTGAGTTTGAAACCGACAACATCGGGGATCAACATAGACACGGGCTGCCCTAACATGGCGGCTTCGGCTTCGATACCGCCGACACCCCAGCCTAATACACCCAGCGCGTTGATCATCGTGGTATGAGAGTCTGTGCCGACTAAGGTATCAGGATAAGCGACCTCTTTGCCTTCTAGCGTTTCATGCCAGACGGATTTACCCAGATATTCCAGGTTAACCTGATGGCAGATACCGGTGCCTGGCGGCACTACACGGAAGCGGTTAAACGCTTTTTGCCCCCAGCGCAGGAAAACGTAGCGTTCGTGGTTGCGCTCCATCTCCAGACGCACGTTTTCTTCGAAGGCGTCTTCATCCCCAAAATGGTCAACGGTCACCGAGTGGTCAATAACCAAATCGACCGGCGATAAGGGGTTAACTTTGGCCACATCACCGCCGAGGCGTTTTACCGCTTCACGCATCGCCGCTAAATCGACTACCGCTGGCACGCCGGTGAAGTCCTGCATCAACACGCGCGCGGGGCGATAGGCAATTTCCCGGTCAGCATGAGCATCTTTCTGCCAGCCAACCAGAGCCTGAATATCTTCAGCTGTCACGGAATCCTCATCCTGCCAGCGCAGGAGGTTTTCCAGCAACACCTTCATTGATTTGGGTAAGCGATCGATATTACCCAATTGCTGGGCAGCTTTTGGCAGGCTGTAGTAATGATATTTTTTTGCCCGAACGTCCAGCGTATCCTGACTGTGCTCCCGTAACGTTAACGACATAGCTCCTCCTTTTATGGGCCTCTCTTTTAAACCTCAATAACCACAAGGTTTAGCTTAAAGATAGACCACAATTTCGTTAACGATTTGATAACAACACGAAATGACACATAAAGGCACAAAGAAAAATGCCCCGACGTTTGTCAGGGCATTAATAGAAGTCAGTACAATTTGAGTTATTGGATTAGATCATTGCCCACACGGCCGCGGCCCAAAATGCAAAGGAAAAGGCATAAACGCCGAACCATGAAAAAGTCGTTGTATTCATCAAGTCACTCCCTCCCGGATTCCGGGCAAAAAAAGTCCACCGTCTTCAGCGTTGTACTGATGACACCGTTTTTTTAATGCTGAGTGTTAAAGGACGGGCTTTTAAAATGCCCACCGGATAATCCGGTAAAGAGAGGTATGGATGTCTATATATAGAACAGAACGCAGACTGCGTTATTTCGACTTCGGATCCATGAACGATTCGATAAAGTTACGCTGCTTCTCACTCAGTTCCCACGACGCAGGAATCGCCACAGGCTGTTCAACGCTCTTTACTTCTTTCGCTTTGCACGCTGACGTGTTCGGCTGACGCGCAGAAACCGGAGACTTACGGCTGAGTGTATTTGCCCACATGGCTTAACCCCACATACGCCAAATCATCAATGCCACCACTACCCAGAACAGTGCTGAAGCAGCGAAGACGGTCAACCAAGCCTTGCGACGCACATTACCAGAGCGCTCAACCTTGGCGGTTTTAGTACGAAAATCTTGTTGTACAGTCAGTCTAGTGTTCATAGTTTTTGATAATCACTCTCAATAAAACGATTGTTGATAACGATTAAGATTTAGGACGAATCCTAAACTTGTTAAGTCCGAAAATCCAGTTATTTTTATTGAGCACAACGATTAACGCTATTTATCAAAACCCAAAATATTGATGAGATAAATTTAATTACTGATCAAACTATTCAACAAATAGATACATTGTAAATTTGGGTTAAAACTAATTTAGTACCATTCTAAATTTGAGTTTAATTTAGAGAGCCTGACTAAAAGGCCTTTCTCATCAGTTGATAACTGGAGTATGGGAATATTCCTGGCGGTCCGCAAAGCGGCAGCGTAAATTTTGTGTACTGTTTCTCATTTAAGAACTAACAATGAAAAAACATGTGATCGATGTTTCATTTACAAAAAAATAATGAAATTTTTTGAGATTCTTGTGGCGCTAACCAGGAAGGAATTCACAAGATGCCCACTGGACACCTTGTGAAAATAATGAGTTAGGTGATTATTTGAAGGGCAATTTGATATCGCGGAACATCGCTTCGATATCTTCATTTGAACGCAATGCGACCGCTGCATCCACGACATCACGGGTTAAATGCGGTGCGAAACGTTGAATAAAATCATACATATAGCTTCGAAGGAACGTACTGCGCCTAAAGCCAATTTTGGTTGTACTATTGGTAAAAATTTCTGATGCTTCGATTCGCACCAGATCCGGATCGGATACCGGGTCCACCGCCATACTGGCAATCACACCCACGCCTAAGCCCAGACGCACATACGTTTTGATTACATCAGCGTCGGTGGCGGTAAAGACGATACGTGGTGTTAATCCTGCACGATTGAACGCAGTATCCAGCTCTGAGCGGCCAGTAAAGCCAAAGGTATAGGTGACGAGCGGGAAATCGGCCAACTCTTCAATCGTCACATTCGATTTGCCTGCCAGCGGGTGATCTGGCGTGACGACAATCGCGCGGTTCCAGTGATAGCAAGGCAACATAATCAGGTCGTCATACAAATGCAGCGCTTCAGTCGCAATCGCAAAGTCAGCATTCCCCTTCGACACGGCTTCAGCAATTTGCGTCGGCGAGCCCTGATGCATATGCAGCGATACGCGCGGGTAACGCTCGATAAACCCTTTGATCACACCGGGCAAGGCATAACGCGCCTGAGTATGTGTGGTCGCCACATACAGCGAGCCTTTATCAGGCCAGGTGTGCTCACCCGCGACAGACTTAATCGCATCTACTTTGGATAATACTTCGCGAGCAATTCGGATGATCTCTTCACCCGCTGGCGTAACCTGAGTGAGATGCTTCCCACTACGCGCAAAAATCTGTACGCCGAGTTCATCTTCCAGCATACGCACTTGCTTACTGATGCCCGGTTGTGAGGTATAGAGACCTTCAGCGGTGGAGGAGACGTTGAGGTTGTGATTAACCACCTCGACGATGTAACGCAACTGCTGCAATTTCATAGTTATATCTTCCCGGTAGCGACAGAGGGGCCATCCCTGCAGGCGTGTTTCCGCCTTAATTAAGGTATAGGGAGGGAAAGCATGTCAGCGAAACGAAAAAAGCTATAACCACTATATCAGTTAACGTAGGAATGTAGAACGATTAGCTATAAGGATGAGGAAAAGGCCAGCAGAAGCTGGCCTTGAGGGGAATTACTTCTTCGCTTCCTGCCACTTACCGTCGATATAGAACATCGACCAGCCAGTCGCTTTGCCCTCCTTCTCGGAGGAAACATACTGCTGCTTAGTTTTACGGCTAAAACGCACTAACGTTTTATTGCCTTCCGGATCCGCCGCTGGCGCTTCTGCCAGGTATTTCAGCTTCTCAGGCAGACGGTCAGCAAAACGTTGCAGCTCTTCCACCAGCGGCGCACGCGTTTCACGCGATTTCGGGAAGGTGTTGGCCGCCAGGAATACCCCTGCCGCACCGTCACGCAATACAAAGTAGGCATCTGACTTTTCACACGCCAGCTCAGGCAACGGCACCGGATCTTCCTTCGGTGGTGCAACTTCACCATTGCGCAGAATCTTGCGAGTGTTTTTACACTCGTCGTTGGTGCAGGCCATGTATTTACCGAAGCGCCCCATTTTCAGGTGCATTTCAGAGCCACACTTTTCACACTCTACGATCGGGCCGTCATAACCTTTGATGCGGAATTCGCCCTGTTCGATTTCGTAGCCGTCACATTCCGGGTTGTTACCACAGACGTGCAGCTTACGCTGATTGTCGATCAGGTAGCTGTCCATCGCGGTGCCACACTTCTGGCAACGACGACGGGCACGTAACGCATTGGTTTCAGCATCATCGCCTTCCAGTACGTTAAGAACTTCGTTTTCCGGAATCAGATTGATGGTCTGTTTGCAGCGTTCTTTGGGTGGCAGCGCATAACCGGAGCAGCCGAGAAATACACCGGTACTGGCGGTACGGATACCCATTTGGCGGCTACAGGTCGGGCAGTCGATCGAGGTCAGCACCATCTGGTTCGGCTGCATGCCGCCCTCTTCTGGCTCTTTCTCGGCCTGACCTAACTGCTGGCTGAAATCGCTGAAGAAGGAATCCAGCACCGCTTTCCACTGCGCTTCATTATTGGCGACCTGGTCAAGGCTGTCTTCCATGCGCGCGGTGAAGTCATAGTTCATCAGCTCACGGAAATTCTGTTCCAGACGATCGGTGACGATTTCACCCATCTTCTCAGCATAGAAGCGGCGGTTTTCTACCCGCACGTAACCGCGATCCTGAATGGTGGAAATAATTGAGGCATAGGTCGATGGACGGCCGATACCCCGTTTTTCCAACTCACGGACTAAGGAAGCTTCGCTGAAGCGGGCTGGCGGCTTGGTGAAGTGCTGGCTTGGCATCAGCTCCTTCAGGTCAAGCATATCGCCGACATTGACCGGTGGCAGCGTCAAGTCTTCATCGTTTTTACGCAGGGCTGGCATCACTTTTGTCCAGCCATCGAAACGCAACGTGCGGCCTTTCGCTTTCAGTTTAAAGTCTGCTGCCCCCACCGTCAGGGTGGTGGAGTCATACTGCGCAGGCACCATCTGGCAGGCCACAAACTGACGCCAGATCAGCTGGTACAGTTTCTGCGCATCAGCTTCCATATCTTTCAGCTGTTCTGCCTGAATATTGACATCCGAAGGACGGATCGCTTCGTGTGCTTCCTGCGAATTCTCTTTACTGGCGTAGGTGATCGGTGATTCTGGCAGATACTTTTTACCAAAACTCTTCTCGACAAAGCCGCGCGCCATCGCCACCGCATCCTGACTCAGGTTGGTGGAGTCAGTACGCATATAGGTGATGTGACCCGCTTCGTAGAGACGTTGCGCCATCATCATGGTTTTCTTCACGCCAAAACCGAGACGTGTACTCGCCGCTTGTTGCAAGGTCGAGGTAATAAAAGGCGCAGACGGTTTACTGCTGGTCGGTTTGTCTTCACGATCCAGCACTTCATAACGCGCGTTTTCCAGCACGGATACCGCAGCATAAGTTTGCTCGCGATTAACCGGACGGAACGCTTTATCGCCCTGATGCGTGACTTGCATCGCCAGCGCGTCGCCTTTCGGCGTAGAGAAATCCGCATCGATCTCCCAATACTCTTCCGGCACGAACGCTTTAATTTCGTGCTCGCGCTCAACCACCAGTCGCACAGCCACAGACTGAACACGACCCGCAGACAAACCACGGGCAATTTTCTTCCACAGCAGCGGGGAAACCATGTAGCCCACCACGCGGTCCATAAAGCGACGCGCCTGCTGTGCATTAACTCGCTCAATATTCAGTTCGCCCGGTTTTTCAAACGCCTGGCGAATCGCATTTTTGGTGATTTCGTTGAACACCACGCGGCTAAACCGCTTGTCATCGCCACCGATCACTTCCCGCAGGTGCCAGGCAATGGCCTCCCCTTCGCGGTCAAGGTCCGTTGCGAGGTAGATGTGGTCAGCATCGGCGGCGAGGCTTTTCAGTTCGGCTACGACTTTTTCTTTACCCGGCAGAATCTGATAGTCCGCTTCCCAGCCATGCCAGGGATCGACACCCATGCGACTGACCAATGCGGCCTTCTCATCCTTCTTAACCTTTTTTCCTGTTTTCGCCTTTTCCCCGTCGGTAGTTTTACGGGCAGTTGAACCGCTGGTCGGCAAATCACGGATATGACCGACGCTGGATTTCACCACGTAGTCATTACCGAGGTATTTATTGATTGTTTTGGCCTTTGCCGGGGACTCAACGATTACGAGTGCTTTACCCATATGTACCTTTACCTAATTGAAACGTCCTGATAAACGGGAGAGGATTCGGTGCCCCAAAACCCAACGGGTTCAATATTGCTGCCAACTTTTCACATTTCAAGGCAGCGGGGATAATCTCAGGTCAGATTGCATCGACTTATGCAACTTTATGATTAGAAGCGGGTTTTCCATCTGACAGCACCACACATCCGGGTGTGATCTCCCTGAAAGCTGAATCGCCCACACTCTACCTGATAAAATCCGTTACGCAACTTAATTAGCATTCTGATTAATTTTGCGCCAGTTTTGCTGACGGACGTTGATTTGATGAACAGCCCAACTCGCTAGTAATATAGAAGGAGAACGATTGCTGTCAAAAAAGAGGTGAACAATGTCAGTAGAAACGGAATCCATTTCACGCCAGGCGTTACTGGAAATAGCCAATCAAATGATCAAGCAGCACGATGATTATTTAGCCGGGATGGAAGCCAATGACGTGATACAGCAGGGCAACGTTTTGGTGTTTCGTGGCCCCTGGTTTCTTGATGATGAAGGCCTGCCGAGCGCGAAAACTACCGCCGTGTTTAACGTGTTTAAATCCCTTGCCGTTGAACTCTCCTCACGCTATCACCTGGCATAAAAAAGCCCGGCATTTGCCGGGCTCGCTTACAACAGCGGCTTATCACCGCGCTGCCATATTTTCAGAATTAACCGCTCGGCCGCCAGACTGGCGCTGTTGGTGAAACGGTCCATCATTTTCTTCTTCCGTGCATAATGCACACCCAACACATTGAATCGGTCCATCTGTTTGATGATTAACGCATCGCTGGTGCCGATTTCATCAATCAGGCCCAAGTCCAGCGCCTGGCGTCCATACCAGTGTTCACCAGTGGCCACTTTTTCCAAATCCAGTGTTGGGCGCATCTGCTGAACGAACTCTTTGAACAGCAGATGAGTTTCGTTGAGATCTTCCTGGAACTTCTCACGGCCTTCGTCGGTGTTTTCACCAAACAAGGTCAGCGTGCGCTTATATTGACCCGCAGTGTGCAGTTCAACGTCGATATCATTGCGTTTCAGCAGGCGGTTGAAGTTGGGGATCTGCGCGACCACACCAATTGAGCCAATAATGGAGAAAGGCGCCGCAACAATACGGTCCGCAACACAAGCCATCATATAGCCACCGCTCGCCGCCACTTTATCGACGACTGCGGTCAACTGCAGGCCCGCGTCACGCAGGCGCTGCAACTGAGATGCGGCCAGGCCATAACCGTGCACCACGCCACCCGGACTTTCCAGACGCAGCAAGACTTCATCTCCCGGCACTGCCACCGCCAGCACAGCGGAAATTTCCTCACGCAAAGAGCTGACTTCACCCGCATCCATGCTGCCTTTAAACTCCAGCACGTAGAGAGTGGGTTTAGTGGCTTCGCTCACCCCGGCTTTGGCATTGCGCTTCTCGATTTTGGCTTTTTGCTTCTCTTCTTTTTTATGCTGCTTCAGCCACACTTTTTGCGCCTGTGGCTTCATCTTCGCCAACTGCAAGTCTTCCTTCATTTCACGATAATCATCGTCGAGATGAGTCAAGCGCAGTTGACCACCGCTGTGGCGTTTACGCATCGCGGCATTGAGCACAATCAGAACAATAGCTGCGAACGCCACCACCACGGTGACGGCCTTGGCCAGAAATAATCCATAACTGGAGAGTAAATCCATTCTGCCGCCTTATTAAACAGTGAATTACAAACAAAGGCTGAGTTTAACCGCTTTAGCGACTTTCGTCGCCTGAAATGCCCGCAGGCGGCACAGATTGCGAGGCGCGATGATTGCACCTGACGCCAAATTGAGGCATAAAGCCAAAAACCCTCTGACCTGCCAAAGGACATCGCTGTGCATTATCAACCGAAAAGCGATCTGCTGGAAAATCGCATAATCCTCGTGACCGGTGCTTCAGACGGCATTGGCCGTGAAGCAGCACTGACTTATGCGCGCTACGGCGCACGTGTCATTTTGCTGGGCCGCAATGCCGAGACGCTGCAACAAACGGAACATGCCATCAATCAACTGAATAAGCAGCCCGCATCACATTTGCTGCTGGACTTGTCGCATGCCACACCAGAAAACTGTGCCGAGGTGGCCAATCAGATTGCCGCTTTGGTGCCAAGGCTTGATGGTGTGCTGCACAATGCCGGGATTCTGGGTGAAATCGTCCCGCTGGCGGAACTCGATCCTCAGGTCTGGCGCCAGGTGATGCAGATTAATCTTGATGCCACCTTCTACTTAACTCAGGCATTGCTGCCGCTACTGCTAAAATCAGACGCCGGTTCACTGGTGTTTACCACGTCCAGCGTGGGTCGCACTGGCCGTGCGGGATGGGGAGCCTATGCGGTGTCGAAGTTCGCCACCGAAGGCATGATGCAGGTACTGGCCGATGAGTATAAAAATCGCCATCTTCGGGTAAATTGCATCAATCCTGGTGGCACTCGCACTAAAATGCGTGCCAGTGCCTTCCCGGATGAAAATGCCAGTTTACTGAAAACGCCTGCCGATTTGATGCCGCTTTATCTTTATTTAATGGGCGATGATAGCCGTCGCAAAACCGGCATCAGTTTTGATGCGCAGCCGGGACGCAAACCGGGGCCTGCCAGCGCATGAGTGACCGTCATCAGCAGCGACAGCAGCGTTTAAAAGAACAGGTTGATGCGCGCATTGCCGCCGCGACAGAAGCGCGCGGCATTTTGATGGTGTTCACCGGCAATGGCAAAGGCAAAACCACCGCCGCCTTTGGTACGGCTTTACGCGCTTGCGGACACGGTAAAAACGTTGCCGCCGTACAGTTTATTAAAGGTGAATGGCCAAATGGTGAGCGCAATTTGCTGGAGCAGCATGGCGTGGAATTTCAGGTGATGGCCACCGGCTTTACCTGGGATACCCAGAATCGGGAGACCGATACCGCCGCCTGCCAACAGGTTTGGCAACAGGCAAAGCGTATGCTTGCCGATGAGCATGTGGATTTAGTGATCCTCGATGAAATCACCTACATGGTCAGCATGGATTATCTGGATCTGGATGAACTGGTGCGCGTGCTGGGACAACGTCCGGTTCAGCAAAGTGTGATTATCACTGGTCGCGGCTGCCATCGAACCTTGCTGGAGATGGCGGATACCGTGACCGAGATGCGCCCGGTTAAGCATGCGTTTGATGCAGGCATTCAGGCTCAGCAGGGAATAGATTGGTAAAACAGTGACGCCGCTGCATGCGGCGTCACGGGCATATCAGGAACCGCGCTTGTTGGTTCCACTGGTCCGCGTGCTGCTGTTGCGGCTGCTACTGCTGCCACCGCGACGTGGGCTGCCGCTCACATTGCTATGACGTTTTACCGCACGACGAATCTGATTGGCTTTAGTACGACGACGGTCTTTTTCAACCGCGACTTTCGTCACCGTCTCTTCCGGCATATCCACCAGCGTACGCAGGTAGTTAACCGCCGGCAATTCCATCTCCATCCAGCCACCGCGTGGTAAGCCTTTTGGCAGCTGAATATCACCATAACGGACGCGCATCAGACGGCTAACCTGCACACCTACGGCTTCCCACAAACGGCGCACTTCACGGTTACGTCCTTCGGTCAGGGTGACGTTGTACCACTGGTTGATGCCTTCGCCGCCAGCAAACTTAATGGTTTTGAACGATGCCGGGCCATCTTCTAACTGCACACCTTTACTGAGCTGACGAATTTTATCGTCATCCACTTCGCCGAATACACGCACCGCATATTCACGCTCAACTTCACGGCTTGGGTGCATCAGGCGGTTCGCCAGTTCACCATCGGTGGTGAATAACATCAGACCACAGGTGTTAACGTCCAGACGACCCACAGCGATCCAGCGTGAACCGCGCAGACGTGGCAGACGGTCGAATACCGTTGGGCGCCCTTCAGGATCGTTACGGGTACAGAGTTCGCCTTCTGGTTTGTAATACGCCAGCACCCGGCAGACTTCGGTTGCGGATTCAGCAATCGAAACCAGATGGCCATCAATACGAATTTTCAGGGATTTATCATTTTCAATGCGATCGCCCAGCGTCGCCAGTTTGCCATCGACGCTGACGCGTCCGGCTGAAATCATCGTTTCGATTTCGCGGCGTGAACCGTGACCGGCGCGCGCTAATACTTTTTGTAGTTTCTCACTCATGGAGATGCCTCGTTGTCGCCTTCCCAGGCGTCATAGTGAAAACAAAATCTCTTTCATTTTCAATGATTTAAGTTGTGATTCGGGTGCCATTATACAGCCTTTTCACCACTGTGTAACCTCCTTTGTTGTCCATCAAGTTGTACAGTTATTTAGACACAAAAAAAGCCGGGAAATAATCCCGGCTTTAGGTGTTCAGCTTCTTCTTTCGTTTCTCTGCCGCTGCTTCTCTGATCGCTGCCTCCAGCCCTTTGGCGTTAATATGATCAAACAGTGTTGACCGTTTCATACCAAGATAACGCGCCAGAGCCGAAAGATTGATGATTGAATCGTCATCGCCCTTGATCGTCAGCACTGGCACAGAGCCAACGCCCAGCAATTGTAATCTCATTGACTAATCTCCTTTCCTTTGCCTCGCCACCTTAATGGCGGAGCTTACGCACTGCATCAGCAGCGGGGGCAAGTCATGCCCCCAATTACTGCAAACGGTGTCCATATCGCGTCTGTCTTACGCGGCCTGGTTCGTCAGTTTAGTAACGAAGTCGGGACGGTAAATCACTGGCAGGATGCTCGATTCCGCGAACAGTTCAACGTTGCGGAGTTTGTCCTGATGGCTATAGATGCGGAAATCTACAGGTTCGGCGAACGCCAGATCCAGATTGCGGCTGGTTGCGGTGGCAACATAACCGAAAGGCAGCGCGATGTCTGAGGACAGCGGCTTGCTGAACTTTGGCACTAAGAACGCCTGATCACTTCCAACGCCGTAAAGCGGGTCGGTTACTTCAACCACGCGGACATTGTCCAGCAGGAAGGTAGAGAAGCCCGGCAAAATTTCCTTGTTGAACAGCACGTCACGATCCAACACACCGTATTGAATGCTCTGGCGAATATCCGGGTGATATTTCACATTGCGGAAAACCGTTGAACCAGCGAACAGGATGAACCCATCCAATTGACCAGCCAGGCCGCCCATGCGGAGCTTAGTAGCGCTCACGGCGTCATCAATGCTGCGTAGTGGGTCTAAAGCGATCCCGGTCTGGATTTGGCCTGTAGCTTGCTCGTAGCCAAATTCTTCCGTCCAGTCGATCAGTGGCTGTTGGGTAAACTCTGCTTCAACAGTGTTACGGAATAAGGCATCAGCGAACATCTTTTCACGAGTACGCATGTACTTGTCATACATCGCCAGGCTCGAAGCGGTTACCGCGTCCACAATCGACATTTGCAGGTCAGAACCTGGTTTGCGATATGGCTGGATGTCTTCCGCCGTAATGCGATCAGAGTATGCGTGTAATGGCGCTTCGATCAGATGGTTGGAGCTTTGACGCTTCGCTGTGGCAGTCCATTCAGAGCCATAGCGGTTAACGGATTTGCTCACCTTCTGCGCGACTTCGTCCAACACATCTAAGGAGACCTTTGGACTCATTGACGTTTGACGATCAGCGAACACGTTCATTGTTGTCAACAAGGTGTTCTTAGCTGGCAGGTTGGCAAAGGTTGCTGTGTGGTCGGTATAGCTAAAGTCTACGGATAAACTCATATCTTATTCTCCTTGATTATTATTCTGCGTCCAGTGCGGTCATGCGGATGTTGCCATTCTCGATTAGTGCTGCAATCGCGGCAGCGCCTACGGTTGCGCCATTAACGGCGATGATTGTTGCGGGTTTCACGTAGATCCCACGGTCAGCGACGATGACAGGCACGTCAGAGCCAGCACGAGCAGTTGATAGTGATAGCAGGCAATCCGCTCCTGATTCGTAGGTAGCGCCAGTGGAAGTGATCACGCTGCCTGGCTGGATGTCGTTTTCCAAGGTGGCAAATGTGATTGTTTTGCGGTCAAAGTTCGGATCAGCGGCATACGCGATCACATCGTTGTAAGAACGTTCAGAGGTTCCCATCTTCATGTTTTGTTTCTCCATCAGAGTTTATATTCGCGGCTGATATGCCGCTGTTATTGCCTCTTTTAGCTGTCCGACAGTTTTGCCGGATGTAGGCAGCACTAAGGCCCGAGGCGGCACGATCCGCTTTCAGGTTAAGGAGAAAAGAGGGAGAGCTTTAAGCTGTGAGCACATCAGAAAAGAGCACACCGAAACCGGATAAGGCTGAGAGACCAACATCCGGCACGGTGGCGGTAACTCACACGGAGACGTGTTTACTGATGGAGGCAGAAAGGAGGAGCACAGCGCGAAAATCCGGGTGAAAGGCCCATAAACACGCTGTGCTCGATGCCGTTAGTGTCCGGCGGACAGCCAGCCAAGGGGACTGGACTTTTTTGCGGGTAATCAGTCCGCAGGCAAATCCACGCGCAAGGCTAATCACACGCAGAATTATTTTGAATATGGCGGCGCTGGAGCAGCAAAGAGACTCGTGCGGGAGACTTTATTGGAGACCAGCGCCGTTTAAGGTGACATGGCAATTGGCTGTTGTACGCAGAATCAATTAATCACCCAGGTTATTATTTTACCATGAAACTAAATATTTCGCAAGCAATCCCGTCAAAATTAACGCCTCATAATTGATGCTTATCAACTACATAACTGCCTTTTCATACTGGCAAGACATAGCCCAGACGTTTTAACGCTGCGAGCAGTTCCGGGTCTGCGTCCTGTAAAGCTGCCTTGTTCACCTGCAAGCTGATTCCAGGCTTGCCAGCCTTCATCAGTAAGCTGTCCGGGCGGAGATTGGCGCTATAACCCTGGCTTTCATGACAGAGCGCGATCCCCTTCTCTTTGATGCGCTTTCCACTCGATGCCGTAGTGGTTGAGAGTGCAGTCGCTGTGGTCGCTATGTGGGATAAGTAGTCAGCAACCGCTGCTGTCAACGTGTCCTGCGCCGTCTTTTGCAGTTCTGCCGGGGTGATTGCAAAATCAATTTTGCTGCTGTGCGCTTTCTGCATTGATTGCAGAAGTTCGGCGCGGATTTCTTCCAGTGTTTTCATTTTCATTTTTTTTGTTCCAGAGGTGTCGCAGCTCACAGGCTGAACTCCACGCATAGCGAAGCATCAGCCAGATAAGCGGCCAGGGTAAATTAATCAAGGATTGGATCGTTGTGTCGGTCATGATGCAGCCGCTTTGTTAAGCGCTGGCGTGATGTTTCGCGTTCGCTTTGGTCGCTGCTGACGTTGTTGGATGCGGCTTGCGGCGGTTCGAATGTAGCTGTATTGGTTTGAATTTGGATGCTGCTTTCCGGTCAAGGACTATGCGGTACTCCACACAGAGCGGATCATCTGCTGGCGGCATACGTGCATTGATAACGGATTCAGAAACATTATTGTCCCGAAGCATTCTCACGATGGTGAAAAGTGGTAGCCCGAGCGCGGCGCAAATCTCAGCGAGCATTGCACCCTCATTGAATGAGGTCAGTGCTAACCTGCCGTTGGTATAAGCGTTCGTTTTGGCAAATCGTCTACATCGGGGGTTGTAGCTGGTGTCGTACAGCTCTTGAACCTTCTCCAGAGGCAACCGCAGCAGGCAAGCCACGCGACCTGGAGAATATCCAGCAATGAGGAGATGTTTACATTTCTGGATGATGTCACCATCACGAGCGCGTTTTATAAGCAGGCGGGTCAGGTCTGGTAAATCTGTTTGTTCTGCATTCTCTTTGGCGGTCAGCGCCTTACGTTTATCACTCAATTTGTCCTCGCATTAAAAATTAGCGTCTTCGTTAGGTTCTTCGTCGTGTGCCGGTTCTGCTGTACCTTTCGGTAACAGATGCGGTGGAACATGCCAGGGTTGAGCCTCGCCCATGTATTCCTCACGAGTGCGAACAGGGATGCCGTCTCTCTTATCCTGGGTGTGGCGCGCTGCCCAATAGACATAACGAAAACTCTCTAACGTGCCGTCTTCATTGCGGTTAGGAGCATCACCATCTTTCAGGCTATTAATGAACGCCTCAGTAACAACGCCGCGATCATCGAAGATTTGCATTGCTGGCTGTTCATTGGGCGTTTCATCAGGTTTTTGTTTCCCTTTACGTGGTTTTGGCGGAGTCACACCACGTTTGAGAACCTCAGCCTGATGCAAAATAAAGTATGCATTCGATTTGAAGCCACTACGAACCTGGATTTGCTTTTTCTCAACCACGCCAGCGGCAACGAGATCATTGATCGCCTTCTGCGCCGTAGGCTTACTTATGCCGCATTCCCACGCAATCAACTCCATGTTTGGATAGATAGGATCGGGGTAGTTGAGACGCTTTTTATTCCCCTGGAACGTTACCAGGTAGGCGTAAACAATCTTCATCGAACTACCGAAAGCGATCTTTTCCCCGTCATTTGTAATGAGGTGCTTTAGACGGCGCACGTCCGCATTCAAGCGATCGTGCGGTGGTAACTCTTTAGTTTCTTCTGACATTATTCAATCCCTGTGGGTGCGTTATTAGTAGTAGTTCGCCGTTCGTGGCGTCCCCGTGTTTGATGCTCTGCGCCATGTTCTGGCACATGAGCCGGATCATTCTGGGAACAGGCATTTCCAGGCGATCAGACTCTTCGCGCAAAATCGCGTATGTCTCATCATCGAGCGATAGTTTCATGGTTCCCCCGTTAACCAGCCGTTGTCATGTCCGGCACTTTCTCGCCCGTCAGCTTTTTCAGTTCCGCAGCGGCTTCAACCATTTTCAGGATTAACACCTGATCGTTAACCAGCCCTATTCCTTGATCCGCGTAGTGCAAGCGCCAGGCACTCAATACAGGCTGGATGATATCGATCACGTCGCGGCCTTTAGCTAATTCAGCGCTGTAAGGTTTCAGGGTAGTGCGAACAGTCCGGGAAGCACGAGCGTTACGCTTGAGGCGGAGCTTGTGATCCTTGAGCAGTTCGAGCGCTTTGGATGTATTCCGCTTGTTGGTTCCGACACGGTTGATGAATCCGTATAGGGCGGTTTGTGTTGTCTCACCGTGAATGATCGCGTTGAAAATTTTCTCGGCATTTTCAACGCCGAAGTCGATTTTTGCTGTCTTCAATTTTTTCTCCGTAGGGTTGATTTTCAGGGCGGTTGATTCTGTTCACACCGCCTTATTGTTATTAATTTTATCACCATAAGTTGAAAATTGCAATATTGAACTTTTGTATTTTTAACTAAGTCAACAATTATTTTGTAAATTACAAGCTACCGAATAAACCAGCGATCAGGCGCAACCGCTCTGAAACGTCCTGCATCACGTTTTGCCGTGTTCTGGCGTCAATATGCTACGTAGGTATAACCAACAGCGTTTAAATCGCTCTGATGGCTTCTCATAGAGGATTTGAAGGCTTAAAGCTGATGGGTTGATATTGTCATTGCATTTTAGCGCCGCGCCTCGTTAGCCTCGATCATCGATCATCGATCTCGGCCTGTGCATCGCACAGTTCCAAATTCTGACGCGCTTGCGCTTGTCTGCCCAAAGGTGGCTTGCCTCTCCCGGTCAGGGAGAGATAAGCAAGGCAACGCGTGGGCGATGCAGATCGCGAAGCGACTGAACAGAACCACTCAAACAACTGGCTACAGCCAGACATGCCCTATAAAGATCTTTTAAAAGATCTTGTAGTTTTTTAAATACGTAGTGAACTTACGTTTATAATTAATTAAAGTAAAGAATCTTAACCAACCATTAGTTAAACATCTTTACCAACCATAAGTAAAGAACCTTTACTAACAACGTTCGTTATTAAAGAATCTTAACCAACGGATTTTCTGCGGTCAATCGCTTGTTGGTAAAGAATCTTAACTAATGATTCAGGCGTCAGATTGCCCTAACTGACTGCGATTAAATACCCATCAAATCGCAGATAATCCGCTGGAAACCGTTATTAATCAGCTTATACAACGGCTCTTTTAACGTTTTTTGCCGCGATCACTCTGCTGTTCTCGATGGGTGGAATCGCTGACGAATTGACTGCTAACAGTAAACATAAGCAATAAAATCCATCACAATCGGGCTGTAAGCCGCGCCAGTAAAGGCTGCGTTAAAATTATCGCTAAGCAATGAAAACATTAAATCAATGGTAATTGTGAGCGGTGTTAGACCGGGGACGTTTTCCGCGCCCAGGATGGATTTTCTTCACGCGCGCAAAAAAAAATCTGACAATCCCCAATCCTGACGGCCTGCCAGCCACACAGACACGCGCTTATCGCGCTGGCTAAATTACCTGAATCCTTGGTGATCGCCCCACCCTGATGCTTAGGTGAAGCCTGACGGCCTACGATGATGGTACATTGAGATTTACACGTAGTTAGCTGTACTCTGTGATGAAGTTAGCGCCACATAAGCTGCGAACCGTTGAACACGATGCTGATGACTCAGCGCTGCCATTGCTGTGTGGGAAATGAGGGAAATATGCCGCCAGTAGTCTGAAACGAGCCAACGGCCAGAAACCGGATATTCAGTGCAGTGCGCCGGAAGTCATGCAAAATTACTGAACAGGTTTTCTTGCCAACAAAGTGGCGCTAACAGTGGCGAACATGTGTGGAAACAAGCGTCATCTTGTCGCCGCCTCCTCAAACCTTCGCACACGCAAAACCACACAAACAGTGTGGTTCCGGTAACATCTATTATGTTAAAAACCCGCCGAAATTGCCCGATTTAATGGGCAGTTGAGTAATTTTTCCTGCTGTTGTGCTCGCCTTGCCAGGGCGCTGTGTTGATGCTCTGCCGATGCTCTCAGCGGTCACTAACTGCTGATGTGCTGCCGTGCCGCTGTACGTCTGGTTTAAGCGTTGTTCAGCGCTGCCGCGATCAACTTCATGGCGTCTCGGAACCGGGAAGGAGCTTGACGGCTAAGTTATTGATATTTATGAATTATTATTGGATTTTCGCGAGGGGTGTGATCGTCCGTCAGACAGATCTCTAAGTGCGGAGACAACATTTGCAGCCCTCTACATTAGAACCACCCCGGGTTGTTATTTCCGCCCATGGGAGCGAAGGGTTGCAGTGCAGATTAACGCGGTATTAATGGCGGAAATGCGGTGCGTTTGGTGTACAGATCGCGCCATAACTACAGGGGATTAAGGCGCAATCAAGCCAACCTTTGCGCAATCCTCTGGACTGTTCGCAATGGTACTTTCAGCAGTTCGGCGATCTCTTTCGGCGTTGCCCGTTTACGTTCATAGAGGTCGATAACCTGATCCAACATTTCCGCGTCATAGATTGTCGGCCTGCCCGGAACGCTACCCCGGTTGATGACGTGCAACAACAATCCAGTGTCGGCACAATGGACGGTTTGCCTGATCTCTCCCTTGCGTGGAACGTTGCGGAAGATGACCACACAACAGGCCATTGGAGCACGGTTATTTAACCTCTTCTGCTTTGTACCTGGAGCAGCTTTGAACCGCACATTACGAGACAGAAAACGGATTTCGTGAGCATTCGGGTTCATCAGAATTAGTTTTAGCCACCACTTAGCCTGTGTTCTCACCGGGATCAGGAAGCAGGTCACCACCGCTTTGTGACCATGTTCAATGAAGGATGGGATCTGGCTGTATGGCGGATTGCACCATATGGAAGATTCAGCACACCAATCTTGCTTTAACGCGTCTTCTTCCTCAGTCCAGAACCTGGGGCATAACGCGTTATCAGCGCTTGCCGCCGCATCTAAAGTAAAGGTGAATTCTTTGTTCAAGCCACGGAACAGTGACCACGGCGATTGCCAGTTATCATTACCGCCCCGTTCTTTTCCTATAGAAAGATGGTGCAATTTGATCTATCCCATTCAGAACGGTGAGCAATCTTCAAATCACTCATGACAACTCTTCTCGTCGCACAAGAGGCACACTGTAGTCCGCCCTTATTGCCATGGTATCAGGCACCCTTCTCACCTCCAGTGGAAAATGCCAGATGTTAAAGTCTTTGTTTGGATAGGTATCGTAATGAAAGACATCCCAACCCAGTAATGCAGCCATGCGCTGAAATGCGATCTCTTTAGCTACAGACAACTCTAATTCCGGGTTGAGGAACTTCAAATAGCCAGAGTTCACAGCTCCAGTGAGAATATCCACGACTTGCAATCCAAGATGATGTTTTGAATCCTGCATCGTTACTGATTGAACCAATTTTTTTACACCATCCCTTGCAAGCATGTTATTCGCAATGATGCCTGTAACTTCATCATTTTTCTTATACTTATCAATTTTCTGATCGATGATTACTTCAAGAGGGTTCTTTAACTGACGTGCTGTGTTTTTAACCAGCATTGTATACGTCTGATAGAATGCAGCTTCTTTGTCGGTCTGCCAGTTGCGATACATATTCTTGACGACAATGATTGAATGGAAGCAACAAGAGTTTCTTAACACCATCTTCAACAACTCGATGCAGATGTTTGCCTGACCCGCGCTGTTTTTGATTTTTGACCATTTGAGTTCGCCTACGATGCCGTACTTCTGCTTCAATCGTAAAACTCGCTCGTTGAAGATATCGAGAGTGTCCTTACGTATGCAAAGTAATCCAATACCATAACAACGGTCGCTCCCTGTCGTGCCACTTTCATCACCAAACGCTATGTATTCCATGCATGTACTCGCGCTAACGCCCAAATCCAAATCGGATTATTCTTAAGGTTATTTTATGATCAGGCTTAGAGCGTATCAATAGCATAAAAGATGAGCAGACATGAAAACAAAAAAAGTGCCTTTGAATCAGATGCTTTCATCGGCACGGTTAAAATTGGAACTTGAGCAGATTAGTTAAATCAGGCGATGACCATCCTTATCAATCAGTTTTTCACCATCTTCTTTACTGAATTCACCTTGCTGCGGGTTTGGCAGAATATCCAAAACAACCTCTGATGGCCTACACAACTTTGTCCCAAGGGGCGTAACAACGATTGGGCGGTTGATCAGTATTGGATGTGCAAGCATGGCCTGAATTAGCTCACTATCGCTAAAATGGTCTTCTGCCAATCCCAACTGCTCGAATGGTTCAACGTTCTTGCGAAGCAACTCGCGTGGGCTAATCTGCATCGCAGTGATCAACTGTTCGAGCTTATCGCGATCAGGTGGAGTCTCCAGGTAGAGGATAATTGTTGGCTCAACGCCGCTATTACGAATAAGCGCCAGCGTGTTGCGTGATGTTCCACAGGCCGGATTATGGTAGATGGTAATATCTGTCATGTTCATTCTCACATTATTGGGTCAGCGCCAGGCGCAAAGCCAGCGCACTCAGGGTCACAAACAACACTGGAAGTGTCATAACAACACCAACCCGGAAGTAATAACCCCAGCTAATTTTGATGTTTTTCTGGTCGAGTACGTGCAGCCAAAGTAAGGTCGCCAGACTTCCAATCGGTGTAATTTTTGGCCCCAAATCGCAGCCAATTACGTTGGCGTAAATCATGGCTTCTTTGATGACACCATCCGCCGTACTTGCGTCGATTGAAAGTGCACCGATCAAAACTGTTGGCATGTTGTTCATCACTGATGAAAGCATTGCCGTGACTAAGCCAGTGCCAAAGGTGGCGCTCCACAATCCCCCGCTTGCGAAGGTGTTTAACAATGAAGTGAGATACTGCGTTAGACCTGCATTTTTTAATCCGTAGACAACCAAATACATCCCCAGTGAGAAAATGACGATCTGCCAGGGCGCGCCACGCAAGACTTTTCCTGTATTGATGGCATGACCGCGTTTAGCCACGGCAAATAGAATCAGCGCCCCAGCAGCAGCAATCGCACTTACAGGGATTCCCAATGGTTCAAGAAGGAAGAAACCAACCAAGAGTAAGATCAGAACCAACCAACCCATTTTGAATGTTGCAGGATCTTTAATGGCATCAGTGGGTGATTTCAGCAGTGAGAGGTCGTATTCGGCTGGAATGTCTTTACGGAAGAAAAGGTGCAGTACCACCAGCGTGGCAATAATTGCAGCAAGATCGACAGGCACCATCACTGATGCATAATCAGTAAATCCCAGTTGGAAAAAATCCGCAGAAACAATGTTCACCAGATTGGAGACTATCAGCGGCAAACTTGCAGTGTCAGCGATAAAACCTGCTGCCATGACGAAAGCCAGTGTCGTTCCTTTACTGAAACCTAAAGCCAGCAGCATGGCGATAACAATTGGTGTCAGAATGAGCGCCGCGCCATCATTAGCAAATAAAGCAGCAACCGCAGCACCTAACAAGACGATGTAAGTAAATAATAACCGCCCTCGCCCGTTCCCCCATCTGGCAACATGCAAAGCGCACCATTCGAAAAATCCTGACTCATCCAACAACAGGCTGATGATTATTACTGCAATAAATGCAGCAGTTGCATTCCAGACGATATGCCAGACAGCCGGGATGTCATTCAACTGGATTACCCCAGTAGCCAAAGCCAGAACCGCACCTATCGACGCAGTCCAACCGATGCTAAGCCCCCGAGGTTGCCAGATGACAAAAACGATAGTGAGAACAAAAATAGCGCCTGCGAGTAACATTCAAATCTCCTGCCCTGAAAGATACATACGTTTACGTGAATGTGTTTTTGTTATCAGTCGCACTCATTAGCGTTGGCTTTTTGGAGAGATTCGCTTACTTCATCGCGTTGGCTACCCCAGGCTGTATCTATAATTGTCGCTGCCCATGCTGGCATGTGAGGCGATAGGCGGTAGTGAATCCATTTGCCCTCACGGCGATCCAACACTAAGCCAGCATCCCTAAGCAAGGCTATATGGCGGGAGATCTTAGGTTGGGACTGGTTTGTAACAGCACAGAGATCGCACACACACAGTTCTCCAGCCTCACGTAAGAGCAAGATGATTGTTGTGCGCGTTTCATCAGCAAGTAGTTTGAAAAGTTGTACTGGGTGCATCTTCGGTGGTTCCAGAAAGAATTTAATACATACGATAATTCATATGTGTTAAAAGTAAAGGCAGATTTTAATCATTGAGGAACAACTGATGTCATTACTCCCCGCACTTGATGCTGAACACTTTGATCAATCTGTAGCCAACAAGTTGAGCGGTGACGAGCAACCACCTAAATTCCTGATCCTCTATGGCTCTGTACGTCAACGGTCGTTCAGCCGATTCTCTGCTGAGGAAGCCGCTCGATTACTTACCGCAATGGGCGCTGAGGTAAAGATTTTTAACCCGTCAGGTTTACCACTACCGGATGATGCGCCAGAGACACACCCGAAGGTTCAGGAACTGCGTAGCATGGTTAGATGGTGTGATGGGATGGTTTGGAGTTCGCCAGAAAGGCACGGCGCAATGAGTAGCATCCTTAAGGCACAGATCGATTGGATTCCGCTTACTGAGGGTGCGATCCGCCCTTCTCAAGGAAAGACACTGGCTGTCATGCAAGTGTGTGGAGGTTCACAGTCTTTCAATGCAGTGAATCAAATGCGTGTTTTGGGGCGCTGGATGCGTATGTTCACTATTCCCAATCAATCATCTGTTGCCAAGGCATGGCAAGAATTTGATGAAGAAGGCCGAATGAAGCCCTCTTCATACTATGATCGCATCGTGGATGTGGTCGAAGAGTTATTCAAAATAACACTGCTCCTCAGACCCCATGTTGATTACCTTGCTGATCGCTACAGTGAACGCAAAGAGAATCATCAACAGCTATCAACACGAGTGAATCAGCAGAAAATCTGATCGTGATATCAAATACCGCCTTGCTTTTATGTCCAGTAAACTGAGTCAATCACCGGAATTAAGTCTTTGATTGCGAGGCGGTGAGTGTATCGCGCTGTGATTCCCAGTAATTGGCTGTGCTCATGTCCTACGATTTGTTGAACCAAAACAGGGCTGCTGGCTTTGCTGATGGCAGCAGAAATCCAAGAGTGGCGGATTGAGTGAACTACCCTTCTGTTCCCATAGTCATCGTACTCGGCAATACCTAACTGATCCCTTATCACTTTGAACATCGGTGTAAAAAGATCTGCCTTTACTGACAGCTTAGTGAAGATGTGATTTTTCTTACCTTTGATGAATTCCAGGAAGCCCCACTCGATAAGCTGATCAGATATCGGAACTTGTCGCATTGCTGCTTCCGATTTACCCCCTTCCGAAGCGATCATGAAATAACGGCGTCCGGTTTCGTGATCTTGTCGAATCTGATCGACTTTCAGACTTAAGATCTCGCCTCGCCGCGCCCCTGTATAAGATAAACAGAGTATGCCCCACCGCATTTCGCTATCAGGTGCAAGAGTTAGGGCATGTTCGACGAGCTTTTTCATTTCGTAGTTTTGATAATTACCATAGCGCCGCTCTTTGACTTCAACCTTGATGCCATCAGTTGGACTCATTTTCAGCAAGTCCTTCGCCTCGACTAAGTAGACCTTGAAGAATGAACGATAGATTTTCCAATGTTTCCCTGCTGATGCACTGCTTATCAGGTCATTGTCAGGAACGTCGTATTCGAGCAGTTGCTCAATGGTCATGCCACGATATGGCGATCTTATGCGAATAGGGAGAGCCTGAACTGCTTTCCAGACATTCCGCATATCCTGCTTGGTAATACTGGTGACTGGAACATTACCCAACACGGCTCTGAGGACTTCGAAGATCCGCTCATTTTCATTCGCAATGGTTGAAGTCCATTTCCCACCTTTTTCCGTTGTATACATCTCAATAGCTTCGTTCAGGCAGAGCTGAGACTGCTCAGAAGCAATGTGATCTGGATTGCCGTCAGCTAAAACATCCAATGCTTCTGGCAGCATCCGGCTTTCCATTTCGGCAGACTGATTTTTTAACGCATCTGTGAGTTGGCGATACTTGAGGAAGTCACCACCGTAAAATGCTTCATAAGCCTGATAGAGCATAACCCTGCTCATTGTGATTGCGCTGGCCGCCTTATCAACCTCGTCTGACACACCTGTGGCGTCCAGATTCTTTTGCTCAAGGCCAAACCTCAGCAATTTTGAGAATTGATCTTCGCCCGTGTATAGCTGCTGGAGATTTTCCTCGGCGTATCGTTTCGCCACTTCCTTGGAGAGTTGCGGATCGATCAACTCGCCAGACGTTAATTTTTGGTGCCATTTACCAAGTTCTGGAATCGTTTCCGCTTCAATGGAGCCGAGTTTGAGCCAGTGGGAGAGAAATTTATCAACGTCTTGTTTAGTCGCTTTTCGAACGCCCAAGATCTCCAGTTTCAAAGCCTCTTCGCTCATCGTCCCATTCTGAACCAACGGAATAAATGGCATCAGACGTGACATAGTAACTTCAGCGATTTTTAAGGAGTCAGTGCCGAGTGATTGACGAAAGAACGCTCCAGAAGGGAGCCGGAAGTTGACGTAGAAGATGTTGCCACGTTTGGTTGTGAACTTAGGGCTGTTGTACAGTCGCTTGTTGGTCATCTTGTTGTACCCAATGTTGTAAAATCAAGGAGTTACATTGGAACCACAAGATAAACTCTTGATAATCAAGCCCTATGCATCGCCTTCCCAGGCGTCGTGGTAAGAAGAGGTACGATACGGGGATTACCAGTTCCCATATCAGAATCTGTTACCGCTGAGCATAGCGCATGCCATCTCAGGCGGCCCGCGATTTTACACTAACGCAAGTTTCGTTAACACCTTTTCCTTTGCTGCCGATAATAAAGGCCAAAGGCTGCGTCACTCGTTTAGTGCCCTATGCCTATACATTTACGCTGCTGATAGATACACCAACCGCACTTCTCTTCTTCATGCGCCAAGTGACTGAATTTTTATCATTTGCTGCTGGCACTATAAGCCTGGTTATTACCCCCACTTTAGACCCGTGATACATTAGCGCTTTTCAAGACTGGTCTGCTAGCATTGCGCACCACGCTTAAGGATAATCCCAAACATAAAATCTAAACCCAAACTGCAAAACAGGATAAATCACTAATTAACCGGGATAAATGAGGCTCATTAATCCAGTAAATTTAAATTACCAGTTAATTGGCACTGCAGGTTGGATTAAGTCTGTATTTTCGCATTATTTGATTCAGATTAAATTTGATGAATTGTTCTGATTAAAAAATTGTGTAAAATTTAAGCCTGAAACAGAGTGTGCCGTATTTATAAAAGCGTAACCTTTACTATTTACACTCGTTTCTCTAACAAGCCATTAACGAAATCACTGTGGCATTGTTGATAATATAAACCGGCGCACGCAGGAATTGACGCGTTTATTCATTCACGGAATGAATTTAATTTGCATGTCGAAAGTCTTCACCAGGGATTTTCCTGACATGCTTAAAAGAAGATGACTATCATGAAAACCTCTCTGCTTTGGCCTGCCCTCGCGGCGCTGGCACTGAGCGGCTGTTCCGTGGGCCATACTGAGTATAGTCGCGCGGCGCTTGAACACGTGGATATGAGCGTGACAGGCATCCCGACGGTACTGGGTCTGGGTATCCTTGGTACAACCATCCCCTTAACGCCAGAGTACAGCCTGACAGCTGCGCACGTCGCCACCACTGCCGTGCAGCGTGTTAAGGCTTATCATCCTTATTGCGACGTCGCGATTATTTATCATAAGAATAGCCCGGAAACGCTGGCAAAATTCCGCACCAGTAAAGTGGGTGAGCCCATTAAGATGTACGGTTACAGCTTTATTTCTGCTATGCCCGTGGAATCAAGTGGCGTTAATTTAGCGCGCACAGCGATTACCAATAAATGGAATAAAAAACCGTGCATGGCAATGGCATCAAATGCTGGCGTTGTGCAGGGAATGTCGGGGGGCGCGGTATATAATGCTGACCAGACAATTGGCGGAGTGATTGTGGGCTACAGCCATGAAATTTCCAATGTGCGCAGCAAACAAGTCATCCTCAAAGATGTTTCACTGTATATTCCGTACGGTGATTTTAAACATTGGTTAGAAAAAAATATTGGCCAGACGACGTTAACGCCGCCTGACCACGCGTGATTAGAGGAACGGGCGCGTGTCGCCGACCCCTTCACGAACCACAACCGGGACATCGCTGGTGAGATCGATCACCGTCGTCGGCTGCTGCCCTACCGTGCCGCCATCAATGATCAGATCCACCAGCTTACCGATGCTGTGCTGAATCTCTTCCGGATCCGATTCCGTGAAGTCATTACCGGGCAACATCAGCGAAGTAGACATCATCGGCTCATTCAATCTCTCCAGTAACGCCAGCGCCACCGGGTTGGAAGGTACGCGCAAACCAATGGTTTTACGTTTGTCATTCATCAAACGACGCGGCACTTCTTTGGTCGCTTTAAGAATGAAAGTGTAACTGCCCGGCGTATTATTTTTCAGAATACGAAACGCGGTATTGTCCACCTGCGAATACGTCGAGAGCTCAGACAGATCGCGACACATCAAAGTAAAGTTGTGGTTGCCATCTAACTGCCGGATACGGCAGATACGCTCCATGGCGTTCTTCTCTTCCAGTCGGCAGCCCAGCGCATAACCCGAATCAGTGGGATAGACAATCACGCCACCTTTATTGAGATAATCGACCGCCTGATTGACGAGGCGCGGTTGCGGGTTATCTGGATGAATGTGAAAAAATTGACTCATAAAAACCTCATGTCACCTGTCTGCAAGAGTTACGGCGGGCGCTAGCGCAGGAAAGCGCTCCCAGATGGGTTCAACGCCGCCTGGCAACCATAATTTGCGCCCCAGTTCTATCCACGGACAGGGTTGGTGAAAATCTGATCCCTGCGATCCCGCCAGCTTATTGTCGCGCGCATATGTCGCGAGCTGCGTGCGCTCGTTGGGTGCCTGCTGACACTGCGCCACTTCCATTGCATCACCACCGACCTCGGCGAAATGGGCAATCAGTCGTTTAAGCCACTTTGCAGACAATCCATAGCGGCCCGGATGTGCGAGTACCGCAACGCCGCCAGAATGATGAATGGCATCAATAGCTTGTTTAATTGTACACCATTGCGGCGGCACATAGCCGGTTTTCCCACGGGCAAGATAGTTCTTGAACACTTGCGCCATGTTATCGGCTTTACCGATCTCGACCAGATAACGGGCGAAATGACCACGGGTGATGACACCGCCCTGCGCCAGGCGTTGCGCCCCAACCCACGCGTCAGGAATGCGGGCACGTTCGAGGCGTTCAGCGATCAGCTGCGCCCGTTCAACACGGCATTGATGCTGTTGCTCAAGAAACGAGGTCAGCGCCGGGTGCTGGCAATCCACATTCAAACCTACGATATGAATTTCGTGGTTTTCCCACAATGTAGAGGCTTCTAATCCGGCCTGAATACGAATCGGTAGATTCTGTTGCAGCACGGCGGCTTGCGCTTCTGCCACGCCAGCAATGGTGTCGTGATCGGTAATCGCCAGTACCCCTACTTTCATTTCGACGGCACGTTGCACCAACTCGGTAGGGGTCAGCAAACCGTCAGACGCCTGGGTATGGCTGTGTAAATCGTAAAGGGGAAAACGGGCAATATCCGACAAGGTAACTCCAGCAGCAACTTAACTCGGCTGGCATGATAACGATTTTGACCCTGACTGAAAAAGGGTATTGACTTTTTTCACCTGAACCAGTTAACTAGTACACAAGTTCACACGTAACGGGTATCTCATCATGGCTAATTTTGGTACGCATGCAAAAGGTTGGTGGCGCGATAATCCTTTAAACGGGCGACGTCGTCGTGCACAACATGCGTAACCACTGTGCAGATACCTGAGCCCGCCACCGAGCGGGCTTTTTTTTGAGCGAAATTCAGAGATGACAATAATGGCTAATGCGAAACCTACATTGAAGTTGATTACCGGTACCGCGCCCTACCGCGAAGATCCGGCCGCAGTGTTCCATCAAATTTGCGGCGCACGTCCGGCAACTCTGCTGCTTGAATCGGCCGATATCGACAGCAAAAAGAATCTGAAAAGCTTACTGATTGTGGATAGCGCCCTGCGCATCAGCGCACTGGGCAACGTGGTGACATTGCAGGCGCTGTCAGAAAACGGCCGCACCATTCTGCCGCTGCTGGATGAAGCACTGCCGCAGGATGTCAGAATTGAAGCACGTCCTGATGGCCGCGTGCTGCATTTCCCGCTGCCTCAGGGCCTGCACGATGAAGATTCACGTTTGAAAGCCTTGTCCGTTTTCGACGCGCTGCGCCTGATTCCGCAGTTGGTGAACAGCCCGGCGGAAGAGCGTGAAGCGATGTTCCTCGGCGGCCTGTTTGCTTATGACCTGGTGGCCGGATTCGAAGACTTACCTGAACTGCGTAACGAGCAAAGCTGCCCGGATTACTGCTTCTACCTGGCTGAAACCCTGCTGGTGATTGATCACCAGACGCGCAGCGCTCGTCTGCAGGCGAGCTTGTTCAGCCCGTCCACCAGCGAATTCCAGCGCTTGCAGAGCCGTGTTGAGCAACTGCGCGGTCAAATGACGCAGCCTGCCCCGGCGTTGCCAGTTCAGCGCGTTGAGCAAATGGCACTGAGCACCAACCAGAGCGATGAAGAGTATTGCAACGTGGTGCGTGAAATGCAGGAAGCGATTCGCATCGGCGAAATCTTCCAGGTGGTGCCATCGCGCCGCTTCTCGCTGCCGTGCCCTTCTCCGCTGGCCGCTTATGACACGCTGAAGCACAGCAATCCCAGCCCATATATGTTCTTTATGCAGGATCAGGACTTTGCGCTGTTTGGCGCTTCACCAGAAAGCTCACTCAAGTATGACGCCACTTCACGTCAGATTGAGATCTACCCGATTGCCGGTACGCGTCCACGTGGCCGTCATGCCGATGGTTCACTGGATCGCGATCTCGACAGCCGTATCGAACTGGAAATGCGCACCGACCATAAAGAGCTGGCAGAACATCTCATGCTGGTGGATCTGGCGCGTAATGATCTGGCTCGCATCTGCGTTCCCGGTAGCCGCTATGTGGCAGATCTGACCAAAGTCGACCGTTACTCTTTCGTGATGCATCTGGTCTCTCGCGTGGTCGGCACGCTGCGTAACGATCTTGACGTCCTGCATGCCTATCGCGCCTGTATGAACATGGGCACCTTAAGCGGCGCACCAAAAGTGCGTGCTATGCAGTTAATCGCTGAGAAAGAAGGTACGCGTCGTGGCAGCTATGGCGGTGCGGTCGGCTATTTCACCGCACACGGCGATTTGGATACCTGCATCGTGATTCGCTCCGCGTGGGTGGAAGACGGTGTTGCCACCGTGCAAGCCGGTGCCGGTGTGGTACTGGACTCTCAGCCTCAGGCTGAAGCGGATGAAAGCCGCAATAAAGCGCGCGCAGTATTACGTGCCATCGCCACAGCCCATCATTGCAAGGAGATTTTCTGATGGCCGATATCCTGTTGCTCGATAATATCGACTCCTTTACCTATAACCTCGTTGATCAGCTGCGTACCTTTGGCCACAACGTGGTGATTTACCGCAATAACGTCCCTGCTGACGTACTGATTGAACGCCTGCAGCAGATGGAGAATCCGGTGCTGATGCTGTCCCCTGGCCCCGGTGCACCGAAAGATGCCGGCTGCATGCCTGCGCTGCTGCAAGCCCTGCGAGGTCGCCTGCCGATTATTGGCATTTGCCTCGGTCATCAGGCGATTGTTGAGGCTTATGGTGGCCATGTGGGCCAGGCCGGTGAGATTCTGCACGGCAAAGCCTCTTCGATTAATCATGATGGCGAAGCGATGTTTAGCGGCCTGAGTAATCCGCTGCCGGTGGCCCGTTATCACTCGCTGGTGGGCAGTAATACGCCTGCCGAATTGACCGTTAACGCCAGCTACAACGGCATGGTCATGGCCGTTCGCCATGATGCCGACCGTGTGTGTGGCTTCCAGTTCCACCCCGAATCGATTCTCACCACCCAGGGTGCACGTTTGTTAGAGCAAACGCTGGCCTGGGCGCTGGCGAAATAATAGGGAGATTATGATGCAAACTATTCTGGAAAAACTCTATCAGGCACAAACCCTGAGCCAGGCGGAAAGCCACCAGCTTTTTAGCGCCATTATTAAAGGGCAGCTGGAGCCAACCCAATTAGCCGCCGCGCTGATTGCCATGAAAGTCCGTGGCGAACGCCCGGAAGAGATTGCGGGTGCCGCTACGGCACTGCTGGAAGACGCGAAACCGTTCCCGCGTCCGAATTACACCTTTGCCGATATCGTTGGCACCGGCGGTGACGGCAGCAACAGCATTAACATCTCCACCGCCAGCGCCTTTGTCGCGGCAACTTGCGGGTTGAAAGTGGCAAAACACGGCAATCGCAGCGTCTCGAGCAAATCCGGCTCTTCCGATCTGCTGGCCGCTTTTGGGATCGATCTGGATATGCCGGCGGAAAAAGCGCGTAAGGCACTGGACGATCTGAACGTCTGCTTCCTGTTCGCCCCGCAATATCACAGCGGATTCCGCCATGCGATGCCGGTGCGTCAACAGTTAAAAACCCGCACCTTATTTAACGTGCTGGGCCCTTTAATTAACCCGGCACGGCCTCCACTCGCGGTCATCGGCGTTTACAGCCCGGAACTGGTGCTGCCGATTGCTCAAACTTTGAAAGTGCTCGGTTATCAGCGTGCGGCGGTGGTGCATGGCGGCGGGATGGATGAAGTGGCGCTACACAGTCCGACCCAGGTTGCTGAGCTGCGTGACGGTGAAATCACCGGTTATCAGTTAACGCCAGAAGACTTCGGCTTTGGCTTCCATGATAAAGAAGCACTGGCGGGCGGTACGCCGGAAGAAAACCGTGACATTCTGGCGCGTTTGCTCCAGGGTAAAGGCCAGCCGGCCCATGAGCAGGCCGTTGCGGTGAACGTCGCAATGTTGCTGAAAGTATTCGGAAATGAAGATTTGCGCGACAACGCTCAGCGCGCCATCACCGCAATTCGCAGTGGTCAGGCTTACGAGCGCGTTGTTGCTCTGGCAGCGAGAGGATGAGATGAGTATCAAGGGCACCGTTTTAGAGAAAATTGTTCAGGATAAAGCCGTCTGGGTTGAAGCGCGCAAGGTACAGCAGCCGCTGGCAACCTTCCAGAACAGCTTGCAGCCTGCAGGACGCCACTTTTACGATGCGCTGCGCGGCACACGCACGGTGTTCATCCTGGAATGCAAAAAAGCGTCACCGTCGAAGGGTTTGATCCGTGAAGATTTTGATCCTGCGACTATTGCCGGGGTTTATCGTCATCACGCCTCGGCGGTTTCCGTCTTAACTGACGAGAAGTATTTCCAGGGTGATTTTGACTTTCTGCCCATCGTCAGCGCCGCGATTACTCAACCGGTGCTGTGCAAAGACTTCATTATCGACCCCTATCAAATCTATCTGGCGCGCCACTATCAGGCCGATGCCATCCTGCTGATGCTGTCCGTGCTGGATGATGAGCAATATCGTCAGCTCGCCGCCGTGGCGCATAGCATGAAAATGGGCGTACTGACTGAAGTCAGCAATGAAGAAGAACTGGAGCGTGCCATTGCGCTGGAAGCGAAAGTCGTGGGCATCAACAACCGCGACTTGCGCGATCTGTCCATCGATTTGAATCGCACCCGCCAACTGGCACCACGTTTAAGCCACGGTGTCACGGTCATCAGCGAATCGGGCATTCATAACTACGCACAAGTGCGTGAGCTGAGCCACTTCGCCAACGGTTTCCTGATTGGTTCCGCGCTGATGGAAGAAGCCGATCTGCATGCTAGCGTGCGTCGCGTATTGCTCGGTGACAACAAAGTCTGCGGCCTGACCCGACCTGAAGATGCGCGTATTGCGCACGAAGCAGGAGCGATTTATGGCGGGGTGATCTTTGCTGAGGGTTCACCGCGTAAAGTCAGCGCCGAACAAGCGCAAAATGTAATAGCGGCTGCACCACTGAAGTATGTCGGCGTATTCCGCAATAACACTGCAAGTGACATTGTCACGCACACCACGTCACTTAAACTTTCTGCTGTGCAATTGCATGGCGATGAAGATCAGGCGTTCGTCGCAGAACTGCGCAGCGCCCTGCCAGAAGAGGTGAAAATTTGGAAGGCGCTGAGTATTAACGGCAGCCTTCCAGCCCGCGATTGGCCGCATGTGGATCGTTACGTGTTCGATAACGGCCAGGGCGGCAGCGGACAGCGATTTGACTGGTCACTGCTGCAGGGTGAAGACCTGAGCAACGTGCTGCTGGCCGGCGGATTAAGCGCCGACAACTGTGTAGAGGCTGCACAACTGGGCTGCGCCGGACTGGACTTTAACTCTGGCGTTGAATCCGCGCCCGGCATCAAAGATGCCAGTAAAGTCGCGGCGGTATTCCGCACGCTGCGCGCCTATTAATTTCGCTCGCCCGCCAATGTGCGGGCCGTATAAGGAAGATGAAAGATGACTACGTTATTGAATCCCTACTTTGGCGAGTTTGGCGGTCAATATGTTCCACAGATTTTAATGCCCGCTCTGCGCCAGTTAGAAAGCGCCTTTGTTGAGGCGCAGCGCGATCCCGAATTTCAGGCTGAATTTACCGATCTGTTGAAAAACTATGCTGGCCGTCCCACCGCATTAACGCTTTGCAGCAATCTGACCAAAGGCACGAAAACCCGCCTGTATCTGAAGCGTGAAGATTTGCTGCACGGTGGTGCACACAAAACCAACCAGGTGTTGGGCCAGGCGCTACTCGCTAAGCGCATGGGCAAAAATGAAATTATCGCTGAGACCGGCGCCGGTCAGCATGGCGTGGCTTCAGCGCTGGCGTGCGCGCTGCTGGGCATGAAGTGTCGCATTTACATGGGCGCAAAAGATGTTGAGCGCCAGTCACCCAACGTGTTCCGTATGCGTTTAATGGGCGCAGAAGTGATTCCGGTGCACAGTGGTTCGGCTACGTTGAAAGATGCCTGTAATGAAGCGCTGCGCGACTGGTCTGGTAGCTATGAAACCGCGCACTACATGCTTGGCACAGCAGCCGGTCCGCATCCCTTCCCGACCATTGTGCGTGAATTCCAGCGCATGATTGGCGAAGAGACCAAAGCGCAGATTCTGGAACGTGAAGGCCGTCTGCCGGATGCGGTGCTGGCCTGTGTGGGTGGCGGTTCAAATGCCATCGGCATGTTCGCTGACTTTATTGATGACACCAGCGTCGGTCTGATCGGCGTTGAGCCCGCGGGTCACGGCATCGAAACCGGCGAACACGGCGCGCCACTTAAGCACGGTCGCGTCGGTATCTACTTCGGCATGAAAGCGCCAATGATGCAGACCGAGGAAGGCCAGATAGAGGAGTCCTATTCCATTTCTGCTGGCCTCGACTTCCCTTCTGTCGGCCCACAGCACGCCCATCTCAACAGCATTGGTCGCGCCGAGTATGTGTCGATTACCGATGATGAAGCGCTGTCAGCCTTCAAAGAACTGTGTCGTGCAGAAGGCATTATTCCGGCTCTGGAATCCTCTCATGCTCTGGCGCACGCGCTGAAAATGATCCGCGAGAATCCAGAGAAAGAGCAGTTGCTGGTGGTTAACTTGTCCGGTCGCGGCGACAAAGACATCTTCACCGTTCACGATATTTTGAAAGCTAAGGGAGAGATCTGATGGAACGTTATAATCAGCTGTTTCAACGTCTGTCGGCGAAGAAAGAAGGCGCTTTTGTTCCTTTCGTCACCCTTGGCGATCCGACTCCTGAACTGTCACTGAAGATCATCGATACCCTGGTAGCAGGTGGCGCCGATGCGTTAGAGCTTGGCATTCCATTCTCCGATCCACTGGCGGACGGCCCAACAATTCAGGGAGCAACCTTACGTGCCTTCGCGGCGGGTACCACTGTCGCGCAGTGTTTCGAGATCCTTGCCGCCGTGCGCCAGAAGTATCCTGAACTGCCGATTGGGCTGTTGATGTACGCTAATCTGGTGTTCAGCAAAGGTATCGACAACTTCTACGCGCAGTGTGAAGCCGTCGGCGTCGATTCCGTGCTGGTGGCGGATGTACCGGTTGAAGAGTCTGCGCCGTTCCGTCAGGCTGCAATGCGTCATAACGTTGCGCCGATCTTTATCTGCCCACCGAATGCGGATGATGATTTGCTGCGTGAGATCGCCTCACACGGCCGCGGTTATACCTATCTGTTGTCGCGCGCGGGCGTGACGGGTGCAGAAAATCGCGCCAGCCAACCGCTGAATCATTTGATTGAGAAGCTGAGCGAATATCACGCTGCACCCCCGTTGCAGGGATTTGGTATCTCAGAAGCAAGCCAGGTGAGAGAAGCCATCGCGGCGGGCGCGGCGGGTGCTATTTCGGGATCAGCCATTGTGAAGATCATCGAACGTAACCAGAACGATCCCGACACGCTGTTAGCTGAACTCAAAGCGTTTGTCAGTGATCTGAAAGCCGGTACGCGCTAAATCTTTAAGACCTTATTCGCGGTTGCGAATAAGGTCTTCCCTTGATTATTCCAGCTTGAACGTTTGCTCATCTCCCGAACCATCAGGATATCTCAGCTTCATCGTCAGCATGTCGTTTCTGATTTGCCACGTCAGCCTCTCGTCTTCTGGCCCCTCACGCCAGCGTCCGCTGCTATCTGGATTATCTGACATCAAGATAACTCTCTCGCCCTGGATCCGGCAGCGCACGGCCCAGCGTGATTGGTCGGATGGCCGGATATAGTGCACCCACGCCACGCCCTGCTCATCCACCTTGTCCAGCTGCATAATTTTGAAGTTGCGGCCAAAACTCAGCGCGGTAGCCGCCTTGCACAGGGTACCAAGGTGTGGATTGATCAACGGTTCTGCCTGTGCGCTGGGCACCGGCAAAATTTGTGAAGCAAATAGCTGGAGGTAGGACAGATAGCTGATCGTCGCTATCGCCAGAATGGCACGCTTTTTCATTATTTTTTTCCCTGCCTGATGCTTCAATTTGCACCTGTCGGCTTATCGTCTTGTTGTTTTATTATGAGTTTTGCCCTGCTCTTCCAGCTTACCGTTTGCCTTGCTGCCTTCATTGGATCAATAAGTGGTAAAAATCGCGTATTTCCATCTTTTTCACCCCAGGCGATTTGCCGATTTGAAAAGCGCATACCACAATTAATCGCACCGTCTCGTTGCGGTGAA